>VWZL01000149.1:668176-724173 GCA_013396915.1 Stercorarius parasiticus
CCCCCCCTTTTGTTTGTGGACCCTTGATCAATAAATTTAACACGACAATGGGCGTGCTTTTTGTAGTTCCCTTTTCAGTCCCTTCACAGTCATCTACAGACCTCTAGTGCTTCATGCGCTACAGTTTAAAAATCACCATGCAATCTTATATCCTGTTCTCTGAATTTCATTAACTGTCCTTTGAGCTATAACTCAGAAATAAGCACAGAAAAAAGTGGGTGTCTCTAGAAATACTTTATTTGTGAGAGAGTTCCAGAATTATGAGCTGTGGAAATGGCCTGATAGCAGATGATTCTTCTGTAGTCAAGATCTTGACCAACTTGTATGTTTACTCTTTTGCTGATGTATTGCTGAGATATGCAGAATAGATTTTTCTGTCTTTTCCCTGTGAATAACTTTTTGCATGCCTTCCAGTTAATCTTGAGAAGGAACTTAGTCTGATCTTGAGGGAGAAATGTAGAAAGGAGATCTAGACAGCCACACCCTGTTTCCACACATCTCTGTATTCATGCTTACTCTGCTCTTTGCAATCAGCTTCTTAATGTTAGTTGTCGCTTGGGCACATGAAATGATACCAGGGTGGAATTTCATTTGGTTTCTTGAAACCAAAGGCCTTTTTATGGCGCCTCAGTTGTCCCTCCTTTGTCCAATTGAAACAGGTTTTGCGAATATAAGAAGCTTACTTAACCCAGGGTTTAAAGCTATTTTTATCCAGCGCGAAATGTGCATGGAGAGAAGGCATTCAGAGATAGAGGACAGCACTGTTTGTTTTTTCTCAAGGTCTCCTTTATGCTTAGGAGAGGTTAAATTACTTTGCAGAAAACCTTCATAATATTCAGATATCCTGCACACTCACATGTTTGGGTCAACTTTTTGAGGGACAAAGCAGCAGATTCGTTTGCAAAAGCTCACTGGTGTAGTCAAAATCAACTGTAACTCCATTGCTTTGGATGGCACTAATTTCTGGATCCTTCGCTCTGACATCTTGTCAAATACATGGGGAAATTTCTTTCCCAGACCACTGCTCCTGCACTTCTTGTAATAATAAATAAGAACCCTCCTGTGTTCACCTCGCTGATCAGGTATCCAAATCACCACTATTGTGACAATATATCAAAGTGTAGGATCTTAAAGCACAGATCCATAGTACAGCTTGGAGGTTAACAGACCCCTTTTATGCTTCGGTTCCCCAATGTTCATTGGAAGTGTTTATGTAGGTGCCAACTTGTGGGGGTGAGCTTTGCAGAATTAAAAGTACTGGGTCAAAGATGACTGATACAATTTTTCAGGCTTTACAAGAGCAGCCATGTCACTATTATAAGACAGTTTCACTCCACCTTAAATGGAGAAGCATGTATGTTGCCACTGTGAGCTTTTAATCACTCCAATTACAGTGCTTTTCCCATCCTGACAGCTGGCACGAAGTGGAGTCCCTTGTTAAGGCTTGCATGAGAGGTGGATTATTTTTTTTTTTAGTCAAGTAAATGACCACAGCACCAAGCACAGTCCCAACAACACCCAGCAATTTGCTCAGCTGGAGAGTTTGCTGATTTCACACAGCAGATGTTTAATGCAATACCCGCTATAATGTGCACAGTAACTGCCCTTCCAGACTATGCAGCAACACAAAGCATACTGAATCCAGGGGCTTATTAAAAAGCCACTATACCGGAGTTTATGTTAAACAAGAGCTCAGTTAAAAAAAACTGTGCTGGTTGTAGCTGGAGGTTTAGCAACACAGGCTATTTGGCTTTTGAGTCAAAAGTTGGTAAACTCTATGGTAATAGAATAAAAATGCATGTGAGTCTATAGAAGAAAACATATTCTGTAATCCAAATAAAGGATTGGCATGGTCTCAAGTGTTAGGAGACGTTCCAGTACTCAGCCTCGCTCTCTTGCAGCTTCTCTTGAATGGCCACACTGTGCTGACTTCTCAAGCAAGATTACTGGTAAGCTTTTGGCTAATGGAGGTGAACTCTTTCCCTTCCTGGCATCGTGAAAAGGTCTGGCGTTTTCCCTGAGACTGTTACTTCTCAAGTACTTGATGAAGAAAGAGATAAAAATCCAGTCCCAGTTGCACTGAGGGTTTTCACAGCGATCATAATTTGCCTCTTTAACGCGCATATCCCAGAAGTAGATCCTGTTGCTTTTACACAAATTCAGTACCAAAGCCTGAAGAAGGGCTGTGGATTTCACCCTCCACAAGGCCTGCTATCACTTACGATGGGTCAAAGATTTAGTAACCAGCCAAAGGCCAGAGAGGAAGTTCAGCATGTGTTTTTTGTCTTAGCGGCAATGCTACAGCTACAGGAGGGCTGCTCTGGATGTGCGCAGGCACCAGCGAGGGCACAAACACTGCCCACTTGTATGTTGCTTCAGATCTGCCTTTATTCAGAAAGGCTGAAGATTGCTATGGCAACCTCAATCACAAACTCTAAAGGATTCATGCTAAAACCCATAAAGGCTCACACTTTCAGGGCCTCTTCTTCTCTATTCTCTCTTCCTCTCCCTCTTTCTTATCTTCTCAATCACAGAAATCACTTCTGAGAAGATGGGCCTACAGCAGCTTTATCATGGACCCTTTGTGTACTGGGAGTCCTTTGTTCCCCGGCTTCTTGAGGCTGAGCAAATGCAGCTGCTCTTGGAGTCAGTGGGAACGTCAGGTGTTTGTTTTCCAGATACTCAGATCAGCAGGGTCCTTGGAATGAAATCACCCAGTCTAGTGGCTCTCTTCAGTTACAGAATATCTTGGTAGGGTGAGGTCTATAACTGCTGGTCTTGCATTGCTCTGTTCGTAAAGAGCCTCCCTTACTACAGCCAGAAAAGCTTTGGTATGCCTTCTGTGTGCCAAAATTTTCAGGCCCTGGGAGATGAGCCCTGTTAAGTCTTGTAGGAGTGGTGTAAGAGATTATTGCCTCATCTCTTCCTTACACCCTGCTCTGAAAGGTTACTAACTTGACTGTAGAAGCAACTACTCAATAGCTGCATGCACACCTCTAACCACAGCTTAGAAGAATACTGTGGGCCTCCACGGATGCGAGTTTATTTTGCTGCTACTAGGACTGTGATGGTTTTGTCTCTCTAGCTGCTTTCTTGGCCCCATCTTGAATATCTGTTTACAGTGGCATAATCGCACCTTTAATTTTGCTATCCTTGTCCTACTTATGCAAGTAACGTGTTTACACAAAGCTCTGTCCATCAGATGAGCTTTGTGATGAACATGAGATTTGGGGAATTCCTTTGCTTGCCCACAATGTAGCAGAATAGCTCAGGGGGATCTCATCATGTTTTATTCTTTATATGCTGAATGCACTTCAAAACCATCTTCCTCTCCCAAATTGAAATGTGAAAAGCAATTCTGTTTAACCCACTGACCTTGATGTCCTTGCCCCTGGTGGACAGCTAATATTTTCTCTGCTTTTGAGAAAAAATTCTCCTTTATTTTCTCTGAGTCACATCGGATATTATCAGTGGCTCCATGGTTACACAATTCACCCTCCTGCCACCTGCCTAGAATTTACCACAAGATTATCAGTTGACAGGAACTGGGGGATCTTTATAGGTATGAACCTGAATTTCCCTGATTTATCTCAGTTCATTCTGACCACTTGCTGAAACAACTCCCTCTAAGTCCATCCAAGATGTTACACAAATGGATGTGGTGTGCACAACTTATAGAACAATACATTTGGACTTGCATCCTTTGACTGAAAGAGGAACCAGCTGTATGGGACGGGGGATTTCCTGGATCGTAGCAGCTGAAACAGGAAATAGGGAAAATTCAGCCAAAAAGACTTTTTCAGTTCTCTAAAGAACATGCCTTGGTGAGCTTCCAGACATGTCTGGCTTTGATTGTCTCTACTTGATATAATGAAAAAAGGCATTTTGAGATTTTATTTTTTTAATGTTATTTTTAAACAGAAGTAGCAGATCAGCATGGCTAAAAGTGAATAGGAACAATCTGTGGAATTGCTAAATACTCAAAAAAAGTAAAGGTGATATCAGGGGTTATACTATTATTGTCTGATTGAGCTTCAAAGAACAAAATGTACAGTATTTAATCACACAATCTGACATGATTGTGTTTTATGAATATATTTGTTAAATATTAAGGTTGGTTCAGTAGTGCCCTTGGTGCCTACTGTGGGAAGACCTTTTTGTTTGATACCAGGTCTGAGCAGCTGTAGTCCCTCAGATGATATTTCTGACAATGAATAAATTGCAGTGCATATGAAATGACAGGTGCTGCCTGAAGACTCTCCCACAGAAACAGTTCAAGAGTGATTACCCCCTCTCTATCTCAAGCGTACAACACAGCAAATGTTTGCAGGGCATAGCAATCTAGCAATAATTATAGTATCAATCCTATTACTTCTGAATGAAAACGCACAAGAAAACTGTATGTACAAAACCCAAAAATATTTCCTGGGCATAAAGCCAAAGCAGAATAATTTAACCACATAAAAGTATTTCATGTTTTGGGGACATGTTTTTGCATGCTAACACATGAAAATCAACATGTTCTCAAAGAAAGCAGGGGTTTTGCAGAAACAGTCCTTTGTAGCGGCAGAATATTTTGTCATTGAATTTTCACCCATTTTCCCAAGGGGCTCTCTAGAGGCGTAATGTTCCAAACTTAGGTGCATAGGCAAATTAGGGGCAAAAGTCTAATTTGCACATGAGTTTGCCATAACTATAAGAACAGAATTAAGCTGAATTGGTGTTAGGGGATTAATAATACTCTGGGTTTGAACAGAAGAGAAGTGTGAGGGGGTGGGAGGTGGTTCTAATTTCATTACTCCTGCCAATGTCAACCTTGGCATGTATATAATTAGCCTGCTTGATTAGCATCACAGAATAAAAATATGAATGGGGGAGCTGTCCTCCTCTGCCAGCCTCTAGGCTGAGGAGCTGGAAGGAGCCGAGAGAGGCTGAGGGGTGGGCAGCGAAGCTTTGCGGATATAACAGTTGGTAATGAACTTTGCAAGCTAGAGGCTTAGCATGACTTCCTTTTCCCCTATTTATGGCAAAGCTCCAGTCGTAGCTTCCTTCCTGAGCTGAAGTCGTGGTCTCTCTCCAGGACGCAAGGCAGCTCATACAGTCCTGTTCTCACTGCTTATGTTAAAAGGCACGGAGAAATGACTGCTCTACTTCTTGACAAGCTGAGGAGTCACAGATACGTGTTCCCTGGGCCCTTCTGTTAAGTACAACAGGCCTCCAGAACAACTAATGCAACAGTTCTTGCTGAATAACACAATTCACACTGACAAAGGAGGGAGCGTTAGCTGCTTTTTTTTTTTTTCCTGTCTGCAGGCGAATAACCAAGGCAGTCTATCCCTTCCCCAGAAAGTGGAAGTAGGAATAAGTAGCTGTAGAATCCTACAGGGCAGATGTCCGATAACAAATCCATTTGGTTTATCTCTCCCTCGTGGAAAATAGAGGAATATAAGAACTCATTATTACCAATGCCCCGAGCAGGAGCTTAGCAGCTAGCAGTAGCAACAGCCCAGATTATTAGCGTATTTATAATAAAGTCTTTTAAGTCTGCCACAAGGAAGGATTTGTGAGTCAGCAAATATAGCAAATAGGTCTGCAAGGGACAGGCCAGCACAGAAAGGAAAATTGTCAGGAATTATTCAACCCTGAACATGTCCAAGTCTGCCTCTGTTTCCTGTAGCAATAACTATTGTTCTGGGAATGAGAGGTTCGTTATTTTAATTTCTTTGAAAGCTAAGCGCACAGAAGGTGAAGTGTTGGTTTGTGACAGACTATAACAAAGCAGGTCAGCCTGCCCAAATTGGCATGGGCACAGAGAGGAACTGTGCACAAGGATGTTCTACCAAATCACCCGTTGTGCAAAGACTGCTACCCAGTTTACCCTATTAACCTACATTTTGAAATATATCATGCTTTACAGATGCATATTGTAGTAGGTTTGGGGGAACTGATTGACTTTCTAATAGGTTTAGAGCTGGAGATACCAATTTAGGGCTCATAGGAAGGAGAGCCCTTAATCCTGCTCAATCTGGAGGTTCCTTGCAGGACTGAAACCACATAGAGCCCAAAAACAAAATGCAAAAAGAGATGTCTAGCTGTCAGTTGTTTAGAATTTAGTGCCGTTTTTAATTTATATAATGCAGAAGACCTCAATGGTATGTAATTTTTTGTATTTGAATTTAGAGAAAAATATGTTTACTGCTGTGACTAGCCAGAAAGCGGTAGCTGAATGCCACAACATAAAGGGGAGATTTTAACAAAATGGATGCACACCTCATACCAAAAGTTGATTGGAATGGGATGCTTAATTCATGTTAGTATCTTTAAAAGCCTTTGCTAAACACAGATCCTAATCACTTGTGCTCACTGATGGTCCCATTCTGCTTTTTTTAGCAGTAGTAATCCAGGTAACCTGGACAAACTCCAACTTGGGTAATTATGTTCTCCTGACCTAAATTCTTCTCGGGGTTTCAAATGGATGCTATTCTTGGTCTGATACCTTAAATGAGCAATTGCTGTTATGTGCACTCTTAAAGGCTTTCTGTGTTTCATCTGAGTTAGCTATGTATCACTGGATATACAGCATGTCTTGGGTACGTTATGGTACGCTTATAAACTTAAAAATCCCTTTGTAGGGATAAAGTGGGAGATGAATTAGTAAACTTCATTTGCATTTTACAGCATCTACTTAAAACTATTTTTGTTGATATATATCAGATATGTATTAGATTAAGTCAGATATTTTAGCATACATAACGTGCTCTGTGATGTGGTCTCTGTAGGCACTTTAATAGGCAGTCCTAGAACTTCATGTTTTCTTGGCATTTATCACTGACTTCAGAGAATGAATGCTCATAATTCTGCCAAACACTCAGTAATGAGAAGCTCAACTGAACATTTCCAGGTGGTTCTTCCTGGTTTCAGCTGGTCAGTCAGTACCTGAAGCACACCAGTGGTTCCTGGAATTACGTGTCCTCCAGGAAGGCTCAGCACAGACCAATGCACAGACTAAAACAGACACACAGATGAGCCCTGTTTGGGTTTTTTTTGGAGGGGTGAGTTTGTTTGTTGTTGGTTGGCTTTTGTTTTTTATGAAGACTCCAAGATGAGGCAGTGGCCTGAAGGATAAAGCAGATATAGTGGATCACCCTGGGGACATCAGCTGAATCAACATCAGCTAAATTTACTAGCTAATGTTTTTAGCTAGTAAAACCAGCTAGCTGTTTTTTACTTTGCTTCCACATCTTGATTTCAGTTTGCTCTGAGGGTGAAATATGCACTTACTTTCACTATTGTGCTATCTGGTTTTGTGTTTTTATCAAAAACGCTTTACTGAACCTCATACTTCAGCTGGTGCTTGGACCTTACCTGTCCTTTTTCACATGCTGTGATTTGTTAGATCTTTCATATGACCTGAGCTGCTGGCACATACCTGGACAGGCTCCCGTCACCAGGCAGGCAAGCACAGGAAAACAGCAAGGTGGGACCAACATTTCAGGCATAAATACAGGAAACAAAGAAATGTGTGTAGGAAGGAATCAGAAGGGAAATCTGTCAAAACCCCAGGTTTTAAGAAGGATGGGACAGGAAGTAGGAGTGTGGCTGGAGATGAAAAGAAAAGCTGCTGCTGCTGAAGAATGTAGCAGCAGAGTATGAAGAAGCTCTGCAACGGAAAGTGGAAAGGTGGAGTGTCAGTGGGTAAAAGAAGAGAGTGGAGGATGGAGACATGAATTGAAAGGACAAGGCCTGGGACTGGAAAGAGGAAATAGCACAAAGCCACTGCCAAGAGGAAGCTGGCAAAAATCCGGTCTCATCAGCGCCCCAGCTGTGCTGACATTCCCTTTCTCGCTCCTTTCAGTGTAACAGCTAAAGTGAACTGCAGCCCTCCACAGTAAAAACTCATTGTTTTATGTCAGGTCACAGCCACGAAGCCATTGCATCTTCATTAGTGCAGTAAAATCCATGAATTATATATGTTTGACAATATAAGTCTTGTTCTTTGCTCAGATACAAGCACGGTTGCTGTTTCAAACAGTCAAACAAATTGAGATGCACAAAATGGGCCAGAACATTCCCTGATGCATTGAACATGGATGAACTTGACCCAAAATCTTTTAAAATCACATTTCCTTCTCTCTGTCACTAACAGAAGTGTGAGTTATGAATGCTGGAGACAGCTTAGACCACCGATGCCTTGAAATAAGGGTGTCATATACTTAAAATCACTTGCAGTAAGCAGAAGAATGATTGCAGTCTATAGCTTAGTATCTTGAATAAAGCATTCCTGGGATTTTGGAGAGGACTTGGTAGTTACTGTGCTGTGTTGCTCTAGCCACCCTGTGAGTGTCTGAACCCAAAGCGGAGCCCACTGTGATGTTTTCCAGTGAAGTTATGAGAACTAAGAAGAGATTATACAATCACTTTCAATTGGCCTCTAAAATGGTTTTGTTACTCATTTCAGGACATGAGTAAATTAAGCAGGTTAATTGTTTTTTTTATTTCCTTGTGCTTCAATGGAAAGTAAAGTAGGAAACCCCCTTGCAAATTAATTTGCCTTGAACTCAGTCTGTTTCTTGGCATTTACCATTTGTTGCTCCTCTTCGCTTTTGTTTTTGGGCTGTGCTCATGCTTCAGTCTTGGGAAGCTTTAGAGATAAAAAACCTTTTGTCTCCCAGGACATGTGTAAAGCCCCTTTCTCTGTGTAAGCCCAGACTTGAAATGACATGGGCAGCCTGAGATAGGCAATAGTTTCTGAGAGGAACTGAGAAAGAAAAGAGACATTCTTTAGTAGGAAGTGCATACTGAAGAATATAATAAAAATATGGTCAAAAGCCCGCAGTGTCACTGCCACTGAGTGTGGTATCGAAGTAAACTTTCACAGTACCATTTTCAGAACTACATCATCATTAGATGGTTAATAATAATAACTATTAACACAATGACACTGTCTTTCTCCAGCCTTTTATCTTTGAACTGAAAGCGTGTCACACGCGTTCACTGTTAAACTTCATAAGCACTACCCTGGAGTAGAAAACTGTATAGGAAGAGTAGTTAACGGAACTGGAGTCACTCAGTGCTTACCTCAGTTTACATCACAGAAAAATAATATTTTTATATGGTGGAGGCTTTGTTTATGTTGGAATGTGCTTTAGCCACAGCAAATTGTCTGCCACTTACAGAACCAGAAAAGATTTTAGACCAAAGAGTTCTTCCTGGTCATTCTGGAGATATCACAGGTCATATAATTTGTCACCAAAAGTTAGACACAGCCAAAGAGGTTCTCATCATCCTGAGCTATTTCCTTCCTTTCATCCTTACAGGTGCGTCTATCTGTATCACTCTGCTTTTATCTACTTTGAAATCAAAGTACCTGATATATCTGCAGATTAAAACTTCTTCCTTAGGAACAGATCTAGAGACTGTGAAAGTCCAGATGAGTCCCATGAATTTCAAAAAGATGCAGTGAAAATTCAAATATAAATGCATGCTTCGTGTTTTGTGTCTCCAGAGGAGGAGATGGCTTTAAAGGAAGGGTATTCCATCCACCCCCTCAAAGCTTGTAATGTGGTCCTATCATACCATGCACTCAAACCTAATGATAAGATGCAGGTAGATCTACCAAAAGGCACTCTCTATATTGCCAGGAAGAAGTTATTGTTCAGAGAAGCAAAATATTCACCACTTTCTTACATCCATGCTTGAGACATAGCGGGCATAGGAAAGAGAAAGTAGACACAGCTCTGGCACAGGCAAAAAAATAACTTCTTCTGCTCACAAAGGTCAAGAGTCTTTCACTGGATGGAATACTTCCCTCCCACTCGTTGCTTTCCCAGTGATAAAAAAAAATAATGGTTAGTTAAAAAAGGTATTTTTGGGCTGTCTAGATCTGAAACTGATACCTGAAATTATATAATTTAATTCCATTTTTTAGACATCTTCTGGTCTTTTGTTTGATTAGTCAATAAATTCTGCATATGTTAGAGTTCACATATAAGATATATGTACACTTCCTGTGCAATGCAAAAAGCAGTGGACAAATAACGTGTAGTGAGTGCCTGTTACACAGTTACCATAGAGACAGCACATTAAAAGTACAGTTTTCCTTGTTCCTTATCACTGATCTAGAATTAAAACCAGCACCTTTTCTATTCTTATTGGATTCTTTTTGCTTCTGTTGCACATAGACAAGGTGCTGAGTTGCTGGTCGTATCCTTGCGTTTAAGATCAGTGAACAGCCTGTTTCATGCATACTTCTCTGAGCTGCTGGAAATCAAGAGTGCAGCCTCAGTCCCACCATCTCTGGGGTTAAGCAGAGTGCAGTTCTCGGAGCTCTCCATTTTGTTCCTTAAACCATGCTCACACAATTTCCTCTGTAGACACAAAAAAGGGGCTAAAGAGATCTTGGCGCTTCCTGTTTTAGGCTCAGTACAGTCGTTTCATCCACAGCAGCAGCTGACTGTCAGGGTGTTTCTCTGAAAGGCACTTAAGTTAATTTTTCACATTCTTATCAGTTCAGATGGCTCATTTGTAAGAGCAGTTTCAAAATTTAATTTAAAGTGGCCGATAATCAGATAAAATAGGTTCTTCAGATTGTAAAAGCATTAGCCGAGCAGACTTGGTTTTGTGTCAGCGAAGCACAAAGCACTCTGGAGGCAGTTAATCCCCTGGAAATGCTCTGTCAGCTTTGTAAAGAAGGTACAAGATACCTGAATCAAAGTTCTGCACACGTTGCTGTTCCTTTGCTATATTCTCCGCACTCCCCTGAGGTTTAGAGAAGGGTCCTGATACATGTTAGCTCCTACAACTTAAGCATACGTTGGTTTACTTAGTTTGGAGGTGAAGTGATGCATTCTGGATGCTGTTGCAATGTGAACTGGAGGATGACCCTTGCACTCCAGTAGCTCCCTGAGATACACAATCTAGCTGCAACCTCGTTGCACAGCACTGGAAAGCTTTGCAGCTGAGGCTCTTCAGTTGTTAATTTCTCATAGCTGTTCAGGAAATTAAAAGTGTCACAGTGACCAGGGTTAATAGATTCACTGAAAGGTCAGCATGTCACATATGAGCAATGAAAAAAAATTCTAATTGAGGCTTCTGTCTCTTTCTGGTTGGTTTGACTGAAATCTTTCCAAGATGACAAATCTGAAGAGAAGCTCTGGAAAAGCCAACAGGGAGACCCCTCAGAAGAAAACAAGTTTTTAAAATGTACAGGGAGGCCAATACAGTTCAGGTGACTAAGGATTCATAGTACAGGAGCCCTCAAAGGCCTGGCTGCAAAAACTGCTGAGGGAAGGCGAGACCCCTGTGGAAGAGTATATTCCTTCCCCAAGACTGATTATGTCCAGGAGATAAAAGGACAAAAACCAAGTGACAGCATGGTACACCTTTTCGCCGACTTCAATATCTCCTCCCCAATTTTAACATCTACCCTGAATCTGTTTTCTGCTCTATATTATTCTGTCACTAATTGCACAATAATTCTTCAATTACTGTGTACTAGAGAACAGGGAAATCCATCTGTCTGATGCTCTGTGTCCTTATGACTCTTCCTGACCTAAATTTGGGAAGGCTGCACCTTGCACCTCCTTTCCATTCCCTCAGGGTGTTGACTCCCGGGCACCAACAGGTTAAATTGAAGTACCAAGTACCAGCAGTCTGCCCTATCAAGCTCACAGCAATTAATAGTCTCGCAGAAGGGACAGATGAACCACATATGAAGCAGCATCCTGAATCATGCTGTAATTTGTAGGCCATGATATTCAAGTCATGAAACCAGAGCTGTTTACTTACCTAAGCAAGGCCAGAAACTGGTGATGTAAAATTCCCTTTCTGCTTCAGGGAAAAGCAAAGCTTTGGATCCCAGAGGATGTCTTTAAAATAAACTGATATTCTGAATTAGATGCTGTCTCTTTTTGTCCTCATCTGGACAATCGGTGCTATTTGTGTGGTGTAATAAACAGCAGCATGCAATTCAGGGTCAGAAGGACCCAGCATCCAGCAGTGTTGGTGAGGCAGGAGGAGGTGTCTGGGTTGGTTGTTTTTTTTTTAAAAAGTATTTGTGTACTGTAGCTTTATGATTCTGTTGACTTTCCAAATACAGTAATAAACACTTTTACATCTTCAAAGTGCTTACAGATACTATCTCACTTAATCCCCTAGGGAAGGAAAATAAGAAAATGATCAGTAACAGATAAGTAAATGATTTAATTTTGTAAAAGAACTCAAAGCTTAAGGAGAATTAAAGACCTGATGTCAAGCTCTAAATCAAAGCAATGGAAATGAGCTGGAACTTGAATCTGTCCAAGGTTTCTAGCAGGCAAAAGTGAATTTTGCCACTCTGCGAATACGGTTTAGGTGTGGAGGCCCTTGTCTGGTGAAAGGGCAGAAGAGAGAAAAGACAGCACTATACGAAAAGCTGATCTGAGATCCCAGGGGAACAGGGCTTGTGCCCTCATTGCCAGAAGGATGGTAGGACTGGCAGTGGGTGGTGCACAGAAAACCACTCTCCCTCCGGCCCCTCGCAGTGGCCGTTTGAGTCCTTCCACCAGGGGAGCGAGCTCATGGCTCTCCTTGGTAACTGCCTACCTTGCCCTGGCCAGAGCCAGCCCTGCTGCAGCCCTTCTGTGACTTGCCAATGTCACTATGCTGGGAATAAATGTCACATGAAGGAATAAATTAGAGCTCGGGGTGCCCAAATCCTAGAGAAATGCCCAGTTTACAAGTTAACACAGTACCTCTTACAAAGACCTTGGCTTATTTTGTTACAGGGGATGCCAGCTGGATGAAAATATTTCTTTTTGGACGGTAGTTATAGAAGAATAGGTCATAGAAAGCTAAAATCTTTGCAAGAGCCAAGTGCTGGTTTGAATGCGCTCCTTTCTTTCAAGATCTTCAGCTATTCCCTTCATGCTTAGAAACACTTTCTGAAGAACCATTTTTGAAGTGGTACAGCACAAGAAAAGCATTCCGTCTTCAGAAAGCACTGAATACTAATTCACTGTTGGCAGGTTGTGGAAAAAAAAAAAAAAAGACTCATCATGGTCCCCTTTCACAAGGATGTTTTTTTCCTGTCCTTTTTGAATTTAATAATGTGTCAAATTAGGGTTAAAGTACTCTGTTTCCACAGCTCTACTCTGACTTTGATGCTATACAAGACCTACGCAACGCTGCTTTTCTATGGCATTGCTCAGATATAAGAATGTCACGAAGGCCTTTTGTAAAGCTGCTAATTAGGTAATGTTAAGCAGTGACAAGTGAAGGGAGTATGTAAATATGTCAGGCATTATATCCACCCCAATATCCTACATTCTGATGTGAACGTTGGCACCAGTTAAGGCATGGTTGGTTTTATGTCTGGCTGGCCAGCACATCCCAGCTGGACACCGGACTGGCTCTGAAATCCCTATTCTGTCACCAGCTCTTGGATAAATTTTTAGTGGGTCAGCTCTCAGATGTTAAACATCTGAGCACTGTTTGGGTGAGGAACCCCTTTGCTTTAGGGTAGAGTCCATATATGTAAGTATTTTGCTCTCGTTCGAAATTCCTTTAGAATACATTGGATCTTGAAAAAAATAAAAATTCCCTCCCAGGTCCTCAAGCTTTACCTGTCTAAAGCCTCCCGCTATGCGGGGGTGGGGGGGGACACACAACATGTCAGGGCCCTTTTACGAAGAGCAGTGCAGAGCATAAGCCTGCCCTTCTCCACCAGGGACATCTTGCCAAATTGCCTCAAGCCTGTACCTGCGTATTGCCTTGCCAAAACAGACACAAGGGAGGTCTAGACTCAGGTGCAAATTGGCAATAATTTCTTAGCCAAGCTAGGTTTTATGTTGTAATGAAGGTTCATTAAACTAAATTATATCTTTAATGACATCTTCGAATCATTTTATTGTTTCCAGAGAATTAATTATTAAGACATTCCTGGTTTGTGAAGTTTAAATAGGCAAATGCATCTACAGATGGTGTCCATCACTTGGATTATAGGATTGTATATTAATCTTTTACAGCCATGAAAATACGTGGAAATTAGTGTTCAATGGTTCTCTTAGAACTCGTCATTACAAAACACGGGACAATCCAAATGTGTAAAATGCACGCACCTTGAAAAAGTGCTGTGTCTGTGTGGTGATTAGACTATAATCTATGTACTGATTCACTGTAAATAAATAATAAAAAAAAAAGTCCAGTGCATTTCTAGACCTCCATAAATCTCCAGATACTTACAGGAACGGTTTCCTTTTTTACTTATGATCAAATAGTGGTTTAGAGCAGAGCTGGCTGATAGGCAGAGAATTCAGGCATGTCCAGGCCTGCCATACAGACAATAAAAGTGATGTACTGTGAGAAGCAGGGACTTAAATCCCTTTTTATGTGAGATGCTGAAAATGACTCTAAAAAGCTGTCATTACCATGGCTTGTTTGACCTAGAGCTGAAGGTATATTCAAAAATGAATCAAACTATACTGAGCTTTGGAGGAATATCAAGTCTGAAGTGGTGTTTGGTTCATATACTATTCATTTTCCAGATATTGGATAAATGAAAGGTTGAATGAGGAAAGAGCAATAAGAGAGCGAAGTGCAGGTATCCAACAAGCCCGTTATAGCCAATGCTTTTGATAACATAATTATAACTGTAATGTTATAATTTTCTATCCTGAACAAGCATTGTCAGGAAACACAGCTGACAACCTGATATTCATTACATTGATCTGAATTCATGCATGAATTTTTTTCAGATCCTGTAGCTTTTTTGAGGTGGGTTGTACACTGAAATTAAGCAGTATGACTCTGAAAATGACTGGACTCCTTGTAAGGGTGCCCTGCACACATGGCTATGGAAAAAATATTTTGCAATTTTTATTTTTTATTCTCTGGGTGAATTCCTTTAGTCATACCACGTTTTTGGACCTGAGAGGTCAAGCCTGGGAATACTTTCCAGTTCTAAATGGTCCCATGCTGGAACAAGTAGCTCTAATCTGTAGAAAGACTTCTCCAGAGATCTTATCAAAGATGCTGTTGTCATACTAAAATGGGACCAGAAGGTCTTGTTCTGAATTTCAGCTGCGTCTCTCCCTGGCCTTTGGCATGACACAGGTGTTTATTTTCATGACCATGTGTAATTCATGTAATTAATTGCATCCATGATAAATTTATTTACATAACTAATATCCACATATATAATCTAGAAGGAATCAACACAGAGCAGAATTATATCAGCCTAGTGTTTAAAGCTAATTTTTGAAATTACATGTTCTGCATGAAGGTTTTCTGAGTTGAAAGCAATGCTCAGCCCGGTCTGTTCAGGCCGTGGCCTTGGTTTTGCCTTGCTCCCAAGCACAATTACAAGGGAGTCTGCGGTAGCTGCATAGAAATTGTTTTAGTTAAGAACTTCCTTTTCTTGGCATAAATCAGAGCCCAGCTCTGATTTAGTTACTGCAACTGTAGCAGAAATTCCCTTAAACCAGCAGAGTATAGCACACAATTCAGTTCTGTCCTCTTCCTTCTTGCATCTTTCAGTGTTAACCATCATCTGCCCAGGGCTCTTTTGAAGACTACAGCAAAAAAATACTCATTCTCTCCTTTAGCCTTTTAACTTTGTTTGTTATATTTGCTCTTCTTTTTCTCACAGTGTCTTCTCAGTCTTGTTTTCTCTTTTCCTTCCTCATTTCATCTAAGCTCTGTTTCATGTTGAATAAAGTACCATCTCCTGTAATAGGCAATATAACTTAAAAAGAGATAACACCTATTATTTTTTTTTGTAGCAGTCTCCTGCAAGTAGGCAAAGGTTTTCTGCACTGTATTCTGTAATTAACTTGTCTTTGAGTCAACCAGTACACTCTACTAATGCAAATAATTTTCTAGCTAAGATCATTTATTGGTTGAAAGAAAAATCATGTTTTAATCAAAGTAACATTTACAAGTAACTCAGCTGCTTTAGTGGTTCTGAAAATTTGGCAATGGAAAATTTGCTAAGGATGTCAATATTCATGAAAACTTTGATTGGACCTGAATGGGGGTGCTTTCTGCATCCTGCATATAATCCACATTATATTTCCTCTTCCACAATATTTCTATTATGCAGTAGAATGGATCTTGGGCGTTTCAAAATGTGTAGGAAAAGAATCTGAGGGAGAAATGGCTTTTATCCAGCTCAGACTACTTCGTCACTGGCTGGAAGGACACCTGTGAGAGATACAGGGGGGCTTAAACACCTTCTCCAAAACAGAGATCATTTTAGTGTTTCCTAGCTAATGCTTGAATCAGGGTAAACATGGGAGCTATAAATTGCAGTAGTGGGGCAGAAATACTGCCAAGTGGCTTTGTCAGTGAAGAAGGTGTGTGGGAAAGTGTTTAGGATGCTCACAATCCCAGTGTGGGTCTGCTCCAGCCCCCTTCCCAGATGGAGGGTGGGATGGGCTCTCCATCATTCTGAGAGAACGAATATTCCTTTCCTTGGAGACTCAGGCCAGAAATTCAAGCCACACTAAACCTGGTCCGTATGTTCCTACAGAAAGTTCATGTTTCAGCAATCAAGCGTTTTTGCCCTGAAAAAGAATACAGTTTTGCTGTTGACTTCAGTATGTCCAAGATTCCAATTGTAAATTGCCTTAAAATCTTCGGCACTTGGCTACAGCTCATTTCTCTTACAAATCCCTGAGGTCATGATTCAACAATACAATAAATCCAGCTTAAGGGCTCCTTTTGTCGGATCAGAAAAGTCATGACACCGAATCACATCACACAGAGTGCTGATCCAGAGTAAGTAACCTTGCTTATTCAAATGTATTAATAAATAATGACAAGTTTACATTGGACCAGAAGTCTCACTCCTAGATGAGGCCTCTTCTGCAGCTACTGCTTCAACATTTTTACTCTATCAGAAATAGTCTGCCCTATTCTAGGCAGGGGAAAACTAGCGTAAACACTGCGTTCTGCGCTCCAGCTACTTCACCAGAAATGTGATCATGTGCCGATGTCTGATCCAGATCAGCAGTGCAGCGGTCTGCTATGAATGATCACAGAACCAGAGCCTCAGTCCAGACATGTGGGAAGACACTTGAAAAAAGAAACCGTGCTTTTTCAGAGGTGTTTGCAGGAGATCGGGGTAGCCACTTCTCCTGGTCCTTTCATCAGGGAAGTGCGCAAGGCTGCACAGGCAAATCATTGCAAAGAATTCTTCCTTAAGCACTGGAAAGAATTAAGAGTCCAATGAGAAAGCAGCCGTGAAACATTCCAGCTGTGGCTGGAATGGAGAGCTGCTACTCCCTGGTCCATCACATGAAGATTTCCTAAACTGGCCCCTCCCAAGCATTTGCTGGTAGTAAATGACTGAAGCAGTCAGGCCTGAAACAGTTTAAATACTTTGTTGAAGCAAGGAAAAGCTTAGCAAATCAAGGTGATTCATTTAATAAATTCCTTTGGCTAATAGCATCTGATTATAAGGAAATAAATTACACTTTCACGTAAAGCAAGTAGCAGTTCCAAACTGAGTTCCTATTGAGAAAAGGAATTGATCCCTGATTGGAAATTTGCTTGAGTTTTTCTGGATTTTTTTGTGGCCTGTAGCCATCCGTGCATTTGCTTTCAGTATTTCAACAAGACACCTTTTCGCTGTGAGACATGTTATTGTGTAATGAGGTTTTATTACCCATTTCCATTTGGGCACCTTGACTCAAGGAGTAACTTCATTGTGCGACACAGGTGCCAGGTGAACATTTCACACTAGCTGGGGACATTTCTCTGTAGTCCTTGACCCTGAGGCTAAATCCTCCTGGTAATACAAATAATAACTAAGACATCTGAGGTCACATTCACAATAGCCAGAACAATCCTGCAGTCTTTTCCAGAAAACAAGGAATTGCAGTAAACAAGGGAGAGGCTTCCCAGAAAGAGTCATTTGACAGTGAGCTTAGTCCATCATGAGCCATAGAGAATTGAAGCAGTTTATTGTAGTACTCCTGGGGGTCACCCCCGATGGAGACTGAACGGGGATGTTTGCAGTGTTTACAAATCGGAAGACTCTGACTGATGTGTTTGGGGACAGAGTCCTTTCTGAGCTGTGGTGTTGTTCTTCCTTCAGTACAGCTGTTTTGTCTTTATAGCTGTTAAATATAATCTGTGCTGAAAGGGAAAAATGGTAACTAATTAATTAGTGATAATGATCATTGTTTTCTTGTACAGTTTGTGTACAGAGCGCGCAACGTAGCGCAGTCCCAAGGCATTACTCACTGCAGCAACCCACGAAGGAGAGCTCCAGAGATGGGACCTTCCCATGTCATAACACTGATGCTCTGAACCGCACAGGGTATTTTGTTCTGCTGTGAGGCAAAGTCTTCAGTCAGACAGTTATTGCTGACTTTTAAAAAAAAAAAAAATAAATAAACCTCTCCAAAAGCAAACAGAATGAAAGTGTGTAAGGAAAGACACTAGTGCAATTTCTTGGAGGCCATAAAAATGACAGAACTCCTGGAACGGATGCATTCTTGGCACTAAAGCAAAATCAGAGAGGCAGAAAAAAAAAAAGAGAATGATACCTGGGTGTGTAAAATAATCACAATCAAGATGTGTTTCTTTTTTAATCAAGACAGATGGATTGGTTTACTACGATAGGAAAGATTACAGAAACGCTTGGGTGGGTTATCTTCTGATCAGGAGTGAGGCTCTGTTGTGTTCAGTCTTAGATAACTACAGAATAGGATGCAGCCCCTAGCCTGGAGAAATTACATTCTGAAAAACAAGACCCAGAGAGGCTGGGGAGGGACAGAGGCACGGAGAAGGGAAACAACGTGCCCCAAGTCAGACAATAGCTTAGTGGCAGCAGCAAAAATAGCATCAGAGCTGGCTTCTTCCAACACTGGTGTGACGGGCTCTCACTCCCTCGACTGATTGTTGTGAAATAAATCATCATTTGCAGAAATGAGACACATACTACTCACATACTTAGCTGCAAATCTATTCCATGCAGAGGTTTTCAGCTCTTTGTTGAGCTGTAGGTTTTCTACTAGATATGTGGTCCCTGAATAGTGAATTTAAGCCTAATAACAATAAGATTGCTTTTCTTAGTAGTGTTTCATGGATCCCTTAGAAGTAGTCCTTGGAATCCCAGGTGTCTGCAGATTACAATTTGAAAGCCTGTGTTTCATAAGACTCTATAAATTTTTAGTCTTCAGTATTTTTTTGATATTTACACTAAATACTAACAGCTGCAGAAATTCTGAGCCACCTCATTTCTTGTCATCTTCTTTTGACTAAAGTAAATGGAATAATTGAAATTTTCATGCTGAATGAAAACTGTGAAAGTAGGTTAAAGTGAACTTTGAACAGTTCCTACATCATCTCAGGAATGTATAATCAAAATTGCATCCAAGCTAATTCTACTTGCTTTGAAACCCAGGGCCTCTAAGATACACATATTACCAACAAATTTGGGGATCTCCAGATAAGTCTCTGATCAATAGTGGAAACATTTACCATTGTACCCAGGAATCGATATTTTAGAAATCTCCATGGAGATAATTGCCATGGCAATTCAACAATGCCTAGTATGTGAAACGCATTCGTATTAATACCTCTAATTTGTCCAAAATGCCCTTTTTCCATTCTTGCAATGTGCTAGAAAAAGATATTGCATGTTGGATTAGATTTCCAATTACTAGCAGAATACTCAGTTGTTGACAGACATGTCTTCCTGTTGGAAATAAATGTAAACCAGGACAGGAAAGCTGAACTGATCAAACTGAGGTATTTTTGAAGTGAAAAATAGAACAATTACCGGATGCAAGTAGATAAAAATTTTCCTATGGGACAAAAATTCCTTGGAACATGCTGTTTTTGCAAAACGAAAACCTTCCCCGGGAATGCGTCAATTCAATTTAGAATTGAAATGAAAAAAAAGATAAGTTGAATTATTTATCTTTTTTTATTTGTTATTTATTACTTTTTGAAGAAATAACAATAAAAGAAGTGTCACCGTTAAGACAATTTCTATGGCTCGTAATGCATATAACAAATGTTCTATTGAAATCAACACAAAATGGTTTGTGTCAAAAAAGTATTTTGCTTTGCTAGAAGCATTACAGGTTTTTGTGTTGGTTTTTTTTTCAGTTTGGAACAAAGCAAATTTGGAATTACAGCCTTATAGAAAAACTGAGGTTGGAAGGGGCCTCTGGAGGCCATGTGGTCCAAGGTCCTGCTCAAAGCAGAGCTAATTTCTGGGTTAGATCAGGTTGCAGAGGACCTTGTCCCCAAAAATTTTGAAGTTCTGCAAGAACTGAGATTCCACAGCCTCTCTGGACTCCTGTTCTAGTGCTTCACCTCTCTCTTTGTGCACATTTTTTTCCCCCTTAGTTTTGATCAGAATTTCTTTTTTTGTAACTTGTGACCATCTCTTGTCAAACCACAGCAAAGCATCACGCTAGGAATTTGAGTTGGAAAAGGATGAGCACAGAGGATTCTCCTGTGCAGGCATCCTGGAATTCAAATTCGCGTTTATGCCCGTGAGGTCAGTCAGCCATAACAGCAGGGCTGAGGAATGCAGGATGTTGTGGTGATGAGGAAGCGAATTGTGTTGATTTGCATTTCGACTGTTTCTGTGAAGTGTCATCTGAAAAAGGAACTGGCTGATACTTGCCACACTGAAAAGGCAAAAAGGCAGGGTGATGGAGAGCCCAACGCTGGCATCTCACCTGCCAATCCATGCTTTTCAGTTGCTCTCTCATAGTCTCCCCACCCGATGCTCCTTCACCATCTTTGCCCTCATCATCGACATCTTTCAGGGAGTCAGTCTTTACCTCAGCATCAGTTCATCAGTGCAGATCACTTTAAAGACACAGAAATTCTCTTGGCCTCATTGTAATGTGCAGAAAATGAAAGCCAAAATGGCTTTCTTACCCTTCTGCCAAGGCTCTGGATCATTTTTAAGTAAGTGGACGATGCAAAATGTTTTTATTTCCTGCGGACCTGTAGCATTCTTTTGCCTGATTTTTTTAGTACTGGGTGGAACTGGAAGACTTAACAGCCAGGGAAGTCCCTAGTGTCTGAAGATAAAGACACAACTATGATGGTTTCCTGAGCGCATGAGGAAAGGTGACAGCCTAACACAACAAAAGCTGGGGCAGGACCAAACTCTCAGATTGTTTTTCAGCTGGTTGAAATGGGAGACCAGAGCACGTCATAAAAGGCAAACAACAGCTTGCGGGATTCCTTAGGGGTTTGATGCAAAATGCAGTTGTTGCAAGTGCACTTGCAAAGAGAATAAAAAACCCACATAGGTGGTTTGGTGTGTCCTATGACATAACACAACTTTCATTAAACTCAGTAAATGTATCGGCTGCAGGGTTGGGAAGGACAACAGTCGGAAGTGGCTCACTTTACGCTGTGCAAACTTTTAAGGCAGTACCTCTGAGGAGGTATCTTGTAAACACTGGTGCATTTACCCTGCCTAATCAATGGTTTCACTTTGCTCTGCACTTCGAGACCGTAGTGATAATTTCATTAAACAACAAGTGTTTTCTGATGCCATGGCTATGTTTAAAAACTGTCATCATTTGAAATACAGTCGAAATGAAATAGAGTATATGACCCTGTTATCTTGTGGGTGTATGAAGGAGAAAGAGGGGGATTAATGCATAAGCTGAAAATACTTTCAGTTCCTGTTTGCTGGCAATTTGGGCTGTAGGACAGTATATGAGACCTTGAACATTTTTCACTTTTTTGATTTTCTTGCTTGTGAAGTGACATGCAAAGCCTTCAGATTTCCTGCCTGAGAAATGGATTGCTCATCTGACGGCGGAGTGATGTTTCTCCTTGATGTAAGTCACAGCTGAAGAAAGAAGGACAGCAGAACCAAGTCTCAGGAGAGCCTAGCATGCTTGGCTTTCCACAGGCACGAACACACCCAAGTGGGATGCTAATATCACTCACGGGCCAGAAATACATGGCCAGAAACACCCGCTGAGGAAAGGTGTCAAAATGTCTTCTCTTGACTTTTAAGAAGAGAAATTCTGAAGGCTGAGAGAACGTGCTCAGCAACTATAGGATGAAGATAGCAAATAAATAAATAAAAGTGCATTATACAAACAAGGACAGTTCTCCATAGTACAGAATAAAATGCAAACCCGTACCAGTATAGACACTGCAAACTGACACATGCACAGTTCCATCGCTGGTTCAGTTCAAAGCAAGATACGGAGCCAGAAAATGCTGACTCGGTCAGTTGCAGAAGTCAAGCACAACTACCATTGCCCGTGGCTGAGCAAAATTAAACCATCTGTTTATGCCAGAGCAAGCCACAGCCCTCAAGCTGGGGACCTTTTCAGGAATAGCAATAAAAATGAACTCGTGCGTCAAATTGGCAAATTATATTACAGTCAGGCCTACTCAAGAGATAAGTATATTTGGACACATGAGGATACATCAGTAGAGAGGATTTTCTGTTTAACTGGAGCAGACAAACAGGTCCCTCTGTTACTTACCTTTGCTATTACCATCAAGAAGTGCAGGAAGGCAAACATAATATCTGTAGCACAGGCCCCAGCTCTTGTTGTGCCTCTTTAGCGACCAAACTAAGTTGAAACCACCCTCAGACAGATCTGAGTAGGTGCAAGGGTATTATAGGTTCAGTGGCAATGATGTGGAACAGAATAATGAAATTCAGGGGTCTCCAGATGAGTCTGTTACTGCCATAACCATCTATCACACCCCACAGCTGCACCTCTGTCACTTGTGTTCTGGGCAGATAGTCTGGAGTCCTGTATCCTGCAGTAATGAGAAAGGGACTAGGATGATCAAAAAGGGTTTTTCCACATCTAACTTCTCTGATGCTGTTTCTTTTGAAAAAAGACTGTAGGGTATTGCATTATTTCCACCTTTGTAGAAAAATTCTATCTTAAAAAGAGTTATTAAAATAGCCTCCTGCTGGGATTGGGTTACAGAGCTGGGTTATCTGAGCACTCCAGAGTGCTCTGAAAATAGACGAGGGAAAATGCTTCAATGAGGGAGAAAATGCGTGCCTGTTCTTAAATGTTAATGTGAAATTTCCTAGAGTGTTGGACACAGGTAATTGTGGCTATTGAATTAATTTTCTCACTAAAAATCTTCTAGTAAACTCCAAATAGTCTCCTCATCTGTGTTTCCAAAAGCCTCCTGAAGATTTTATCTTCAAAACCAATCTTCCTATCATCTTGATCATCTTTGGTGATGCCTTTGGGGTCAGTTATTTTTTCTGAACACACTTCACTCCTTTGTCAGGCTGGCTCGGATGTAACCAATGCTGTGTCTTCCATTGAAAACATGCATCAGTTGTAGAAGCATTGCAAAGTCACTCATGAACAACCCCTATGTGGTTTAAAGCATTATGCGGCCATAGAAAAGTAGTCCCTCCACCAAGGAATTTGTGATCTAACCCCCAATCAGCAGTCCAACCCTAGACCTGCTCCACCCAGTCTAATCCTAACAATTTAATTTACAATATCGCATGTCAGATACAAACACCTAGAGACAAATTTCTGACTATGTAGCCACGGTCTTCCTTCAGTGCGGCGTGGAAGTTTCCCTTTTAAATCTGGGTTGCTATACATTTATGTCATAGTAACGATGGAATCCTTGCCTTGGTGCTTAGAAGATATTCAAGGTGAGCTGGTAGCAGTGTCTGCATATACTGGGCAGCTGGACTCCCCCGGTAACACTTGTCTGCCGTGGTGATGTTGAAGAGGGTGTGCCTCTAGGAGTTCAGTTTGCTTTTATGATCTGAGGGTGTTATGTACGCCAGAACTCTGATCTGTATCGTTTTCTCACTCGTTTTGTGTTATGAAGGGAGGGAATGATTGAGTAAACGGCCATCAAGGACATCCCTCCTAATTGCTCAAACTAATCTGGAACTTAGGACAGGAAATAATTCAGGCCTCTGATAAAACTGCGTATTGCTCATTGCTCCTGGAGGGAATGATTATTTCCTTTTGATGAACTGCATTGATAGCTTTGTTTTTCAGATGTGTCTTCAACAGTTTGGTGAAAATTAACTGACCCCTAACCATATTAATGTCCAGATTATCCCAAGCACTGAAGTCAGAGAAAAATTAACCCCTAGTTTAGAGGCTCTGATTGTGTCCTTTGAATTCAGCTGCCTCTCTCCGCTGATCCACGGGTGAGCTGAAGGAAATAAAAACTAGCAGGAAGGTCATCCAGTGTGTGCCATTGTTTGTCCTCTGATGCACTGTGATGTCCAGGTGGGAAGGAAATATAGGAACTCTGTATGTCCTCTCCTTTGTCACCAGGTAGCAAGCAA
This sequence comes from Stercorarius parasiticus, assembly GCA_013396915.1. Taxonomy (NCBI): domain Eukaryota; kingdom Metazoa; phylum Chordata; class Aves; order Charadriiformes; family Stercorariidae; genus Stercorarius; species Stercorarius parasiticus. Next base: position 692,457 of record VWZL01000149.1, read on the forward strand.
ATATAGAAAATATTGCTGTTCTTTAAAGCCTTTCCTATAGGCCTCGCAAAGATTGATGACTGAAGAACACAGTCTTTTTACTTGTACGTTCTTAAGTTATCCTGAAAAACTACTTCATTGTGTAGGATACTTTCCAAGGAACTACGTCAAAGAGGAGGTTACAGCTACTAGAGAAATCACACCAGTGGAGATGACTATTGTCAATATTAAGCTGCTTCTTAAGTCAATATGAAGCCATCACACTGAAAGGAAGGTGTAAAAATGCAACCATGCTGCAGCAATGAAGCTGTCAAAGTCAGAGCACTATAATACATTCTTTTTAGTGATCGTTTCTTCCTGAGCTCGTCAAGTAGAACATCTTGGCTCAGTGAGCTTGCTGAGAAACACCATATAAATTTAATAGATACCCAGCATGGTGCCCAACCTCCAGCCATCTTTTCTGTAGCACTCACTGCTTGAATACTAGTTCAGGACACCTGGCCCTGTGCTCTAGATTAATCTGATCTTGTTTTTAACCAGCATAGTGGGGAAGCTCTGCAGCATCGCAGATGTATGCTTGATGCACTGTGCAATTGATTTATTGTAGTGAAACCAAATGTACCTTCTGGTGTGAGAGGAGGTAGAGGAAAGATAATGTTACTTCTGAATCAAATTATCCTTCTTTTTTATACTTAATTAAGAACACAATCTAGCTCAAGGCTGAAAAGCTTTGGCTTTGGTTTATGCAGACAATGTTGTATCTATCTGCCTGTCCAAATTTTTTACCCTTACACATTACAGCAAAATCTCTGTGCCTGGTCCTATAAAAATTGATGGCAAAAAGCCTATTGATTTCAGCTGAGCAGGAGCCAGTAGATGCTGATTTTACCTGGACAGTGTTCTTTAGCAGATGTAGCTTAGTAATAATTCCTGTTATTGAATCCAACATAAAACTATGAAAGCATAACAAAAAAATCAGAGTTCTGACTCTGTTTTTTTCCTTTCCACTTAATTGACAGGAAACAGAGAGAAGGACCAGATGACCTGTACCAAAAGGTCTTTATTGTTTCTTCTGTACTTCATTGCAGAAATGAGCATATCTTTCTCTTTCAAAGTGTGAGAGGGTAACACAGTACCCTATTACTATTTATAAGACATTTTCTTTGGTGATGCTTTTACGACACCGCGTATGTAACTGTTGAAACGTGATCTGTATCAGAAAGCCTGGTAAAGTGAAAAAGGTGGTTGTTCTAGAGAGGAGGATAGTGAGGAACCATTTCAATTATGGGGTGGCAAACAGAGCTTGTATCAGACAACACAAGGATAACAGGCATTGCTGTAACTTACTTGCACGGAGGAACTGTGGAATTATGTTAGTTATTCACTGCAGCGACCCGTGGGGTATGTCCTGGAAAATACTGGAGGTCCCTGGGAGAGTCTTAAGTACTCTCAGGTCTTTTCAGAGCTCTGTGGAGGTTTATCCTGAATCCACCTCATGCTCCAATTGATCTCGTACACCAGGCTGCTGAAGCGGGAGCTCTCCGTTCCTTTCTGATGTTCAGTGATGTCTGAACTGGCTCTGAATGTAAAATGTGAATGTGTCTTTCCCCCTTCCTTTGAAATAGAGCGGAAGGTCAAACCTGGCTGTGGATTCAAATACTGAATTTCAGGCCTATCTGTGATTTATATTGGTGTGTCGTGCTGGTAACATGAGAAGCATCTCTGTTTAATAAGAAAGTGGACTCTGTTCCTATTCCAGCTCCTATATCCCTGATTCAATCTAAACCACATTTCCCTCACAAAGAACCTTTCAAAAGCAAAGAATTTCAAAAATCACTGCTATGAATAGTCCAAGAACCGACATTGTAAGGAAGTCCCCAAATGATCTATCACCATTGCAGATTTGTTTGTTAGCTTGGATTTCTTGGTCCAGCAATGGGTCAATTTTCACACACATACAAAAAGGTCTTTTGTTTTCCCAAATATGTGTGAATCTTATGGAATCCTTTTAGAAAAAAGCATATCTTTAGTTTCAAAGTGTAACATGCCAGAACCAGTTGCTTTGAAAACATCCTTGCCTCTAATGTGTTTTTCATTAGGAAAATGTATTCCTAAACTGAAATTAGTACCAGTTTTCAGGAAGGACCCAAGTGTGTTCTTGCCTTGACATCTGTTGGTATAGATAATGTAGTAAAATGTGAATTCAGAAGAATTATTTGTGTATATTTGAGACGATAACTTGTAACTGGGTAGTAATTCTGACAACCTGCTTGTAAATGCAGAGCTGTACTCCATTCAAATACTAAACCCTGCATAAAGGAACAATATAATTATTGCTGGATCACACTTGCAGATCGGTTTTACAAGTTGCAACCAAATAAAAGAGAGAAATTGCAGACTGGCACGGAAGTGTCACCAGGGAGCAACCTTGGGAACGGTTAAGCTTGGAAAGGAAGTTTACAGTGAAAGCTGTTTTGTTGTTGTGATTTACATTTCCAATAAAGCTAAACCCCAGGAGAATTTTGGCCTCTGTAGGGTGTTTGCAACGTGGTGAACGCAGAATGTGGACTTGCTCCACTAACCAGATTTTAAAACTCGCCAAAGAAATATCCTCGCAGGATGAAAAGCTGTAAGCTGCGCATTAATATTAGGGATAGTTGCATAAATGGGGCAATAATTAATTGGCAGTTGCCCTAGCAGGACTCTTCTGACCTTACTTTAAGATCTCATCATTATCATTTTGCACAGGATTCACTATGCAAAATAACTAGTAAGCAACCTCTTCCCCTTTCGTCATCTGCTGCATAAGGGATTGGTAAGTAACATTCTTTCTGCAGACAGTGAGATTGACGTGCTGGGAGCAGTTTAAATGCTTGAATGGAAAAAACAGAAATTTAAGCATACATTTCTCTGATTTTACTTCCGTTTTTCATTGTGCCCTCCTGCCTCGAGTGAAGGGTCCTACTTTGTGGTGTCTATAGCAAGAGCATAACCAGAACCTCTCTACCCGTCGTTGTTGATGTTGATGCTCTGTTTTGTGCCTCTGGGTTAAGTGAAAGCTTCGTGTGTTCTTGCTGTTTATCCTGTTCAGAGACTTTCAGTTTCTATTAATCTGCTGAGAGGAGAACTCAGTGATCTGCAGGCAGATTCAGAGGTGGTTGTCTGGGGTGGCAGCATTTGCCAGGAGGGCAGAGCAGGCGGCTGCGGCCAGTGACCAATCCCACATTTGGTTTTAATCTGCCCTTACATTTCTACCGGAGCTCTTTCCCAGCCCATCGCTCATGCTCTTTTTTTAAATTTTGGTCCAACATGCACTAAAACCAAACTTTCTTGGGTTTTTGCCTGGTTTGGATTTAAGAGGATGAGCCTGTGCTGGTTTCATTTAATTCCACATCAATTCATAAATTCTTTTCCCACTGGAAGGCTTCAGCTTTTCTGGCTGTGCTGAAAGTAGCATTTGGAATAAGTCATAAACCCTACTTCAGACAACTTAATCTATTCAAAATGGTGCTGAAAGGAAAAAAGAGCACTATTGCAAACAAAGGCTTGTGTATCCTTATCTAAGGCTGAGAACCTTATGACTATGAGAGACAAGTTTTGTCTTTGGATCTAGCTGTAACACTTTAAGATATTACTGTTTCAGCTATTTTCTCTGTCCCTCCTGTCTAGAGTAGAGCTGGTTCATTTGTGCTTTGCAACTGCAAATGCATCTGAGGTCAGTGAAGATGAACTTTGAATCAGTTCTTGTATTATTGTATCTGAGACGGTGAAGATGCTTGAAGTTCAGAAGAGAGATGAGATCAAATCTAATCATCCGTGCATAGCAGACAATTGTATTCTCGTTTGTTGAGCCCAATAATTGGTGTTTCATTCAAGCATTTATTCCACAAAGAGAGCGTTCTTGCTTTGTGTGGTAGATGAAATGGTGAATCAGTCAATGGCCTTGACTGCTGCTTCCAGAGGTCGATCACCTTCCCTTATAAAAATGTGTGCCTGGTTTGTTGTTTCAGTTTGTCTGTCTTCAGCCACTGATTCTTGTTATGCCACGCTGTGCTCAGCTATGAGATACCAGTTTAACCCCCAGCAAAATGTCATCTTCTCTCTTTACCCCCCAGCACCAGGTAGTGCAGTTCACATTTACATACTTTGATGCCCCATCACTGTAGGTTTTGTTAATTGGATAAAATTGTTAGTTGAATCTCCTCTATGTCCCAGGTCCGTGATACTTCTTGGAATATGCCATCCCATCCCATTCACTGCAATTCCATCAGCTAGGGAAAAAATGTGCTCAATTTATGACTGACTCCTCCGTGCACTCGTGTAATAATCCTCAGATAAACTGATCATGAGATTGTACTGCTTAAAGCCAGTGTTTATCTTTCCAAGCACTTAAGGCATTAAGTATCAGTATGAGAGGAAAATGAAATGTTGGCAGGCGGTTTTCAGAAACAAACACGATCTGGAATATGAAGAGGCTTGATGCAAGGAGGGCCATCTAGCAGATTTATGGTTTCACCTGACAGGTTCTAGCTTTTAAATGAGGAAGATAAAGATAATAAATTTTGTAGTGTATCTGATTTACAGCTCTGACATAAGATATGCTGCTCTGTACAGATCATGATTTGAGATTCTCTATCAAATCACTCCATAATTATATCCGTATTAACCCAGTGGCAGTGCAATTCTGGAAACTTAAGGATTCTACAGAAAGTTTGCCTAAGTGTGTTAGAAGGAAGATGTAGCTAGATGCAAGATGCTTCCTGGAAAACAGCTGAAAAGAGAAAGGAAGTGCTTATTTCTGGCTTGAAAAGTTTTTTGTGATAATGTCTGAAATGTTTTCTGTTAACCCTGTAATTCCATCTGAACTGAAGGTGTTTGGGGAAAAAAAAGTCAAAACATTTTCAAACAGAATATGGTATCTGATGACAGCCAACACAAGGATATTGAAAACAGCTGCTTGTCTAGGTAGTGCAGTGAATACTGATACTTTGATAAGGATACTGAAACCCTTTCATTGCAAAATAGACAAGAGTCACTTTTCATCTAGAATATAGTGCTTCTCTCTATTCTTACTTGTTATTTTCAAATGCTTTTACTAGCCTACAGAGAACGGAATAATTTGTCTCTTTATAACATGTATCATTTTACAATGGAGAATTATGATTCTTTTTCCGAAAACATGCTAGTAATTTTTGCACAAAACTTTAGGAGGTTTTGCTGGATTTCTGCTCTCTAGAATTGTGCCGGCTTTTTTTTTTTGTTTTGGTTTGGAACTCGTCAAAATTGAAACATTGAAATTTTAAGTTAAATACACTTTTCGTGCTCTTTCTTATGATAAAACACCCTTCCTTGTTATGTCTAGACGGAAGAGACCTGAGAATTCAGGCTTTGTCATAGGACATTTTAAATCTTTTCTGAGCCCTGTATTCTGTAGTCAGATTTCATGTGAGCTTCCTCACATGAAACTTCTCCCGGTGCATAGTAACCTAGAAATCAGTGTGAGAAGGCAGCATTCACACCTTCGCATAGGGGCGATCTCACCACAGCTGCTTTGCTCTCAGAGCCTTGCCTTCTGCTGAGGACACCTCTGAGACCTGTTTGATTTCTGATTTTGGCAAAACACTTTCTCCCATGAAAACCGACGTCAGAATTAACTTCAGTGGGACAAGATTCAACTCTTTATTATTTTTAAATCATGTCACTAATATACTTACTGGAGTCTTGCCCTGGGTGTAATAAAACCTAGTTTAAATTGCCAAAGGCGTCAGCTGCTGCCTTGAACAGCTGCATTGCTGTAATTTGCCAATAGGATGTATTACATCCTGATTACAGTTTCTGTTGAGTGATAGGCCAAAATTACAAGGCAGAAATGTGGCTAATCATGATAAAGGAGATAAGTCTATTCATCTACCGCCCGCATTTAATATTTGCAGAACAGATGCTGTTTGTTCCCCTTCAGCTGCATTTACATGGAAATGTGCTTTCATTCTGAAGATGTCTTAAGGTTAATGAAAAACCTTATTGGACATTTTGATGGGGGAGGGAGGGAGAAAGGTGAAATATCTTGGAAGGTTTCTCTTTGTTTCGCAGCCCTGATAAACTTACACAAATCAATCAGTCGTCGTAAGATGAGCAAAGGGAGCTACTCCAGGCCAGAAACAGATGTCTGTGAAAGCTGAAAAGACCCATGTTTTTAGTGGATGGATTGCCAGCATAGGTGCAAATCACACTAGGAAAGGCTGTACCACTCCAGGGATTAAGGCTTGAGTGGGCTGTGAGTGTTTTTTTAGTGCACATTCCCACCAAGCAATATGTAGTTCATCATGCTGCAAAACGATTCTACGATTCTAATTAAACCATGCCTTTCAGTGTTTGCCTCAGTGGGCTGTAAAGCCAAGACTTAGATGAGGACTGCATTAACACATTGCCCCCAGTATACAACAAAGAGGTCCCAAAAGTGTGAGATTTGAGGGCAGAGGAGGTCTCACTTCATAGCTCAGTAAGAGATACATTCATTCCACTTCCACAAGCCCATGGTTCCAGTCTGGGGAAAGCTGTGAGAGATCCCTCAGTTCCCTTCTTTCAGCCCCCGCCCAAGCACCACCAGGACTGTAGGAGATGCAGTGCCAGGAGTAAGCGGAAATGCGTCCGCCGGGGACGAGGCAAGCAAATGAGCTGCTGTCGTCACGCCTGGAACAGAGTTTATAGCTCGTGTATTGACGGCGATTGAACAATGTTCCTTTTTGTGCTGTGGCGTGGAGCTCTGAACTGAGCTAGACTCATACTGTCATGCACAAAATATCTTGCATATCCCCTTCACCCCTCTCTGCCGTTCCTGCGGTGCCTTGTTGCTAAATAACTGCAACAATTCAAAGTGGAGAGATTAGCTCACCCCAGGGGTCTGTACAGCAGAGCCTACTTAACACCAGCCAGTAAGCTGGCATTACGGCTCTTTGGGACAGCAGTCTATAAAAACACAGGGAGAGCACGCTGGCGGTTTCCATGCGCCGGTCTGTGTGGACAGGGTTGTCTGGTTCAGTTATTTTCTATTCTGCAAAGGCCCACTTACTCCTCAGAGTGAGAATTTGCTGCTCACATGTTGCAGCCTGCTATGACTCAGAGCAGCCTTGCTGCCTCCCATGCTCAAACCGTGACTTCACCCCTGTGTACCAAGCCTTTTTCTCCCTGATGGCCACAATGGCCTCCTAAACATGTCTGGGGGGCCCACCCATTCACCCCATCCCTTACCACCATCTGACTGCACTGCACAAAAGCTTCCCAATCTGAGTTTGCTAAAATGAAGTCATCTGCTGTGTCTGACTCTGTATTGAGCAAGAAGATTTTGGAGGATATTTCGCTCAGCTCTGTTGCTCCCTCCTTGCTAAAAGTGAATGCTGCCTCGTATCTGCTGCACTCGTCATGTGGAGGAATAGAAAATTCTTCAGCGATGCCAAATATAAAACAGCCGTTGAACCATTTCAGTCTGTTCCTTGCCAGACACAGCCCCAGCGTGCTGTCGCCGCCACTCACGCTCTTCCTCGCTTTGTCGGAGGCAGAGCAGAGCCTCCGCAGCCCCGACATACGGCAAAGCCCCCACTGAGCTGCGGCGTGAGGGACGCCGCAGGCTCCTGTAACACAGCCCGCAAGCCTTTGTGCAGCAGCAGGTCTTTAAAGCCTGATGAAAGGGCTGATAAGGCAAACCCAGGCTTTGAATACTAAAATGGACACAAAACAGGGCGCCTCAGTATATAAAAAATATATTAAAAATGAAAAAGAAACACCATGTCTCATATGGTCATTAGCATAAATCCCAGGATGGAGCGTTATCAGCATTTCTGATAAGGTGAGGAATGCATATATTAAGAGGCTGACTCCCCCAGGCTGGGCTGAGGGGCCCTGTAACACATGGGCTGCTATTTTTCCTATTTTTACCATGGAATCATGGTAAAAGGCCCTTTCCTAAACAAGGGTATTGTGCTCCAGGAACAACAGTACAGTCTGGTTTATACTAATCTTTCTGAAATACTCTGAGACCTCCTGATGAGAAGTATTGCAGAAAAATTAGGTATTCTTAATTCCTTCTTTGTCTCCACCACTCCAGGTGCAAAATACAGTCCATAATAGAGTCTCTAATATATCTGATCAGAGCATCGGCCATTTGCTCAGCTATACTAATGTGCTGCGAAGTATGATACTGAGGAGTCTTAAAATAGAGACAATTTCCAATTTGTGTTGTGGTGTTGTGATATGCCAAGCGTGAGATCCCAAATGCACCACAAATAATTGGTCTTAGCTTTTACTCTTCATGTTCCAGTCTGTCTTCTGCTCATTTTTTGTCAATTGTTTCCTGCATTCTTAATTATTAGCAAGCAAGGATAATGCATGCGAACACTGTGGGGTAAATACTTTTCCAGCCAGGCAACAGCAGACCCCAGAGATAAGTTTTAGCCTGCAGAACAGATTATGAGTTATACCAGGCGTGTATAGCCCCTGTGACTAGCTGGGCTGCTCCTATTACAAACATGAGAAGAGTTTGACTTAATACCAATAAAGACACTCTCTTGAGGAAAATTAAGACCATTGGGTAATGCTGAAGTATAATCAACATTTTAAAAACAAAGCCTTTTAATGCCTAATTCTGATGACTTTTATAGGAGTGATGAGTAGAGAGGGAGGGAAGCATTAAATTCTTGATACGCATTTTGCCCCACGTGCTCCTAGGCAGCCACCTGGGATGTAGATTCATCAGCTGGGGCTGGGGTCGGGGCCGGGTGTGTTTCCAAGACATTCTTTGTGACAAAGATAATCTTACATTTGACTGAGGGTTCGACAAGCACGGACTTGATTAACTTGGCTATTGCAAACAGGACTGTACAAACAAGAAGTCCCCAGTGGGATTTTTAGAATCGACCCAACTGTACTCCTGTGGGGCCAGAGAAAAACCAGCAGCAAATGCTTTACTACATCTCATCCTGGTTTTTCCCCATGAAGCTCTTCAGAGCATTGGCAAGATGGTATTGCTACGTAGCCTGCCGGAGAAGATGAAATCGAGGCTGGAAAAAAAACCCACTAATTCTCTTAGTAACATTCATTAGGCTTTTTTTTTTCGTAAGGATTATCCTGATGTCTTATCACAAATGAGTAATTCCTTCTATTCGTTATTTTTCTCATGTGTACCTGATGTTGCTCATGCAATTGCTGTACTAGCGACTGCAAGACTGATATTCCTGTGGTCAAAAGGGGACCACACGTGCCAGTGCACCATAGAGGAGATTCAAAGGGAATACGGGATCTTGTTTTTCTGTGAACTGGACTGACTAAAGGCAAATGGGACGGTTATCTTGTGTGAGTACTTTGGAATCTCACTTCAAACCACTGCAAAAGTCAGGACAAAATCCAAGGGAGGGATAAGCCCTTGTCTCTCCCCTCCCAGCCTGTCCAGCCGCCACTGGTGAGTCAGCCCCAGATGCAGGGCGCTGAGGTCGCCCCAATGGCAGCTGTCAAACAGGGCACAGACGCCCGGAGAAGTTACCTGGAGGAGACAAATATTTGGAAAAGATTTAGAAAGTCTTTAGAAAAATACTCTGTGGGAGACGTATGCTGACTGAGGATAGCAAAGCACCCAAAGAGGCCAGGGTGATGCCTTCACTTCCTCCATCCCTGGAGCCAGCTTGCCAAAGGCAGCGCAAGTCCTCCACTTTGTCTTGCTGAGACGCCTTCAAGTGGCTGAGAAGGCCGGTTTGCTTCTGTGCTGAGCTCTTTCCTGAGCAGCACATCAAACCCCACACCACAGCTGGTGCTGATGAATTTTTTGCAATACTGCTTCCAGCCTTCAAGAGCAGAGAGAGCGCGTTGTCTCAGTACCCCACAAGCTGTCAAATAAAAGTTTATCGTGGTCACTGAACCAGTAAGACAAAGCCTCAGAGCATCTCAGGCTCTCTGCAAAGCTCTTTCCCATTAGTTACGCCTGCCTCTACTGTTAGTCCTGTAAAAACTAACCATTTCCCTTCTTTCAGGACAAGTTTTAGTAAGCTTAGTCCCGGAATTGTAACACCTGTGCAGGAAGCTGCAAAACTTCACTGTGAAAGTATTGTTCTTGCTCCCAGATCTGTTCCTGACCTCCCCACATTTATTTTACGTGGGTGTGAAATTCTCTTTGACCTAATTACAATTCCCACTTGGCATTTAGGTGCTGGAAATTTAGATGTAGAGCTGCTGCACAAAAAGTGTGTCAGATGCACTGTGGTCACCTCTGCCTTTCAGAGCGGGGATGAGCAGACAAGGGCTGCAGGCACCGAGATCATTTTACATTTAAGCCAGTGTTTAATTCTCCTAATAGCACCAAGATTGCAAGAGCTTACACCCAGGATTAAGAGGCCTCCTAAATATAGGCTTGCTGTTGCAGGGAAGGTAAAAGAACAACAGAGTCGCTGAGAACTGTTCTTGAAAAACATTTATTTCTGTAATGGGTTTATAGTGCTGACTCCCAAGCCCCAGTACAACACAAGTTTTCCCCCTGCACATAATTCTGGGGACAATTACCTTTGATGGAAAAAAAAAAAAGCCATACAAAGAAGCCCCCCAAACAAAGAGTCTGGTACCAAACAAACTGTGCCCAGGTTATCTCTGAGCCTCTGATGTTGAATGTTTCATCCTGACTGGGACAGAGCTGGCCTGCTGCGTCCCTGGGTCACAGCTGCAGGATGGTTCACTGCCTGAAGGCCCCAAATAACTCAAGATGTTGTGTTTCATTGCGAAAAAAACAGGGGGGACATGGGCAGAGAAGGCTGCTAGGATTCAGCGGCTGCTATTTTTGCAGACATCATTTAAAAAGGAAATCTATGCATTTCAGTTTCACCTCCTGAGCCCCAGCATTAGGAAAGTCAAATACAAACCCAGAGACCAATGTACACAAAATAGTGAACAAGTGTCCAGACATTTCTAAACCCCTCAGTTTACTGTGCCATGATACTTCCAAAAAACAACAAAACCCCCACATTCAGATCATGTTGGATCTTATTTTTAAGAGGGAGGGACAGAGATGCAGCACATAGCATAGCAACTGTCAAGCAATGTTTAAGGCAAATTTATTCCCATTTATTAAGAGTTGAAGAATTTTTTTGTTTGTTCGCTTTGTTGTTTAAGCTGTTAGATAACATCTTAGCTGGACATTTAAGCTTAGACAATTTAATCAAAGTTTGAGTGAATTCAAGTTGATCTGAGCCTAGAACAGCAAAAAATATTCTTCGTAAGAACAAATTTAAAAAATATTAAAATAATGGATGTTCAGAACTCCCTCAAAACTTTCTCCCCTCAGAGACCAGGTTGAGCCCAACTAAAACACACACAGACATGCATGCATACGAAGAAGGACACAATGGCAAGCCTCTACGAACACAGTGCTGAATAGGACCAAAGCAGAGCCAAACCTAAATGCCACAGATGCAAGAACATGGACAGAGTTATGAGTAAAAAAATGGGGAGGGAAAAAAAAGAACCAGAGAACCCCAGAGAGCGATGTTTCATGAGATGGAATGGAAAAGAAAAGTCCGCTGTATGCAAAGACAGGGAGTTCTTAGGTGCACAGACAGAAAGCTGGGGATTTCAGTTGCCTCATCTCTCAGTTGTGTTAGTTTGTTGTGCCTTTCCCCTCCCTTTGAGATCCAGGTGATGGTGCCAGGAGGTTTGTGCGTTTACTCAGTCTGTGCATCATAATTAGCCCCCCCTGCTTTCTTCAGCTCATTCTTGATGTAATCCTCATCCAGCTCTTTGTGGTCACTGATCACAAATTCTTTGGCAAAGTTCTGCAAGAGATAAAGAAAAAGCCTGTCACGAAAGGGGATACTTAGACAAGTACCTGAATGAAGAAGTGTTATCCAGCTTCCATAGCTTTATGAGCTGTGTACCCTTACGTACTGTGGCAGGGATGATAAATAGAAAGCTGCGGATCAGATGGAAGACTAGTGATGGCAAAACCCAAGACTTATCCTGGAGAAATTTTATGTTTCTACTTCTACAGTCACTGGCTGCAAGACCGAATCCTGCCCTATGCAACAACTCTTCCTAGTGATAAATGCACAGTCAAGTTTCTTAAGTAGTATGAAAACTAAAAAGCTCAAAATTGTCGACCTTCTAACTGCCACAGCCTCTCAGCATAACCTTTGGCAAGTCACTAATCCTGTCTGTGCCCTGATCTTTTTTAGAGTCCTTTCTCCCAAAACAAGGAGACCATAGTACACTGCAGTACTGTACCCCACCAGCTGATGGCAGGATGCTTCGATTAAAGATTGAGCAACACCTAGATGGTACCAGGAGCAAATAGGTCTACTTCAGTAGACTTACTGACTCCTCCTCTCAACCATCTAATACACATCATGGCCAAACCCAAGATACTGCACTAGAGAGGCTGCTGGTGTTGTTAATAGGCTCCACTATGCTCTGTGGTCTAATGATCCAAAATGACCTTTAAGGACACGCTTTATTAATGCACTTGTGTACTGCAGGGCAGCTGTCTAGCTGCTTGAATGCTCTTTGCAACTTACGGGAGCTGGGGAAGCCCTCGGCAGCATGCTACGATGTGAGGTTGTGAACAGAGAAAACCTTTCTCAGAACAGATCGCTGCGAATGGGATACCACGATGCCTTTAGGGCACTTGTCACGGCAGTGTCACTACAGTCAGGGATTTGCTCCTTTGTGGGGGCTGTCCCTCCTGCCTCAGAGCAAGGGTAGCATGCACGTGTGTGCACAGGCATTTATGCAATCACGCACATTTGATTCTTGCTTTAGCATTTTCATTCACTTCCTAACCACAACTGAAAACACTCTATATGTTTTTCCCTTCCCCCAAACCCACAGAGGTTTTAGACAGCATGAAAAACACAAGCATCCATTGCTCTCTGCAGGGCCAGGGACAAACTGACAACAAAAAAAGTGAATTAAAATCCCGACAGCCCTACTGAAATGTCTCAGGAAAGCTGCAATGACTGGCTCCCTGGGCAGCGAGTGCCCCGAAAGGTGATGGAGGCTGCCTGGGAGAATTAGGCAATGCTTTGAGAGAGAAGCAGTCATCTTGTCCAGGTCTCCCCAGTGCTAGAACAGCCCCGGCACAACTGTGGAGGGGGGGGGGGGCATTTCTAATTGGTTTCAGACTCTAAGCCATGGGAGAGCTCTTTATTTGGCAGCGTCTCAAGGGTCTCAGTTTGGGATCAGAGTCGGGTAAAGGAGGGGGTGGAGAAGGATTCAGCTTGAAAGAGCCTCAACACCTCTTTCATGCGGTGGAAAAAATGGAAGGGAGAGCAAAACAGCTCCCTCCCCCACACCAGTTTCCCAGGCTGCGGCTGATCCTGTTTCACACTGTAGGAAATCCTCACTACGGAAGAGTTGCTTACGGGGGGAAAAAAACCCAAAAGCTTATAGCAGCTACAAGAAGCCTTGTCTGCTCTGCTTTAGTTTATCAACAGCTAGACAAAATCCTTAGAAATAACAACAGCACCATTTTGCTCTGCACTTCAATGGTTGGTTTTTCTGGTGTGAGGACGACAGACATGACAGGCACTCAGCCATGTCTTAGCAGAGTTCAGGGGAAAAGGGAAAGAAATTTTTCATCTAGAGAAAGAAACCTTTTTTTTTGAGATGGGAAATGAAGAGGCAGACTGCTCAAAACATCAGATTTGGTCATGTTCACGAGTGTCCTACTTCCAGATCTCCTGTGTGAGATCTTTGCAAAGCTTAGCTCTTGCCAAAACCAAACAAATGATTTTCAGCTATTTGATGCTCACTGAGGTGTGCTGCCTACATGATTTTTGAGCTGAGCCTTTTCAATGTCTTTTCTATGTGCTAACATGTTTAACAACTTTTCCTCAACTCCGGAAACAGGACTACATGACTTCAGTGCTAGTCTCTGCCTTGACTTTAGTGAGAACTGGGGAAGGCCTGTAAAATCACTTCTGAGAGGGATTGCATTAAAATATGTGCATTTTGGAAATGCAGGGAGGGTTTCCTTCAATGTCCAGTCTGCAGAATTTAAAACTGCAAGTGCACTCATGCATGAACAGAGGGGAACTAAATTATATGTACCACGAAGAAATTGTAATTACTCAAATGTCTTCTCAACTAGACAGTTATCCAGATGATTCCTGGGTGATGATCTGTGGGCAGCAGCCACTATTTCATGTCAATGCTACTAAAACATCTTGCAAGGCTGGAACAATCTCCCCCTAGCAGTGGCCAGATGGGTTATGTTCCTAGCCACTCTTAAATATCCTCTTAGCTGACTGGGCCACCTCTTGTGCCAGATTTGTACCCTCAGAGTGCAATCTGGGTCACTGCTATTAATAACTCTTTATTCCTTTCTGCTGGCAGGTGCTGTTGGGGACTTCTTTGGTTCTTCACAACGGCTCTTACCACCACGATGTCTCATCAGACCTGGTCCCAAGGGGAGAAGATGCTTTGGGTGAGTTTGCTGCCTGGAACTCCTGATTTCAGTATCCTCCTTGACCCTTCTTCTGCCATAGCCTCTCTCATGACTCTGAATTCACTATTTGAGCTCTTTGGCATTAAGCTTTTGCTCATGGCACAAATCTTAAGGTGAAAGGAGGCATATAGGTATTTTAGAGACAGTTGAAATTGCCTCTTATGTCATCAGGGCAGGAAGACAGGAGGGACTCTGGGTCTCAGATCAAGAGATTGGGCACTCATGATCAACAGCAACACTTTTCAGCCAAGGGCCATCTTACCCAGAGTTCACTCTTTTTTGTCCCCGCTGAAACTGCCAGAATATAAAAATATTCCCAGCTGATGTAATTGGGTCTGATGTTTGCTAGACCAGGCAATGGTCCTTATTCGGCACGACTGTCATCTGCAATTATAAATAACCGATCGTAGCAAATTGGCTCCTGCAAAATACCAGGAAAGATCCTAGCTTCAAGCGGCTAACAGCAATGCAAACAGGCGTGCGACTTCAGTCAGATTTGTGTTCTGCCACCAGATTTTCTTTCTGCCCTTAAGAGCCTGGGCTGGGGAAAGTCCCTGCTTTCTCTTCTCTCACACATACCGATATCTAGTGCCTTTCAAAAGAATTGCAGAACAGTTAGAGCTGCCTAAGGCACAGGGCACAACTCTGATGCTTGGGCCCTCGCTTTGCTGACATGCGTTTTCATTTTACATCCTCCACTTCCTTTTTTCTTCTCCTCCCCCTATCCCCAAGCTTTTTACAACCGCAGCAAGCCCTGCAAGTGAATTCTAGCCTTTGTTTTCATCCCAGAGTCAGCAGAGGCCTATAGATAAAAAAAACAATGATGCCATTTATCTTTATCACTCTCACGACACGATAGTGACCACAGTCTCTTTGCTTTGCTTCTCAAATCACTGAACACAACTTAAAAAGTAAGGTTTGCTCAGGCTTCTTCAGTATACCTATCTAGCACATGCTTCGCTTTGTGCCTGAGTAGCAGAGGGTCACAATTTTGCAATCTAACCCCCTGTGTCAACCCCCATGCAACACTACGCAGATAAAAGGGCTCCAACCACACAGGTCAGGCTCCAAAAACTGAGCCTGCATCTCTCCCTGGGAAACATGAAGTTTGTGGAGCAAGCTCAGTCCAGCTTTCTCATCCAGACAACTTTATGGGGGGAAAAGAAAGGGTGGAGTAGATTTTCTTCCTATTCCAGGCCCTGAATGTTTAGCATATGGGGCCATAAAATTTCCCTAAGCTGGCCAAGGGAAAATCTGTCTGGTGCAGATACTGTACCAAAAAGGTCTGCAGAGGCCCTTATAAATCCCAGCATGGGTAGGCCTGATGCCAGAAAGAAAATCCTTGTATCATCTATAGACACATGGGTTCTTAGCAGCTAGGGACGGTGCCAGGTAGTTGAGCAGCTTCTTGCTGTTTTTATTTACATTGGGGCTTGCAGCAGCCTCCAGTGATGTTCAAAATGCTCAGTTCCACTGTGCTTAATGTCACCACTCCCATCCACTTGTCATCTTATTTTCAATGCAGGTGCAGGACAGAGGAGATGACATCTCCCATGTTTCTTTTCCAGCATGGTATTAGTCCTAGACCTGTGGTCATGGGGAAGCAAGGACAGGTCCTATGGCTGCAGCAGAGCTATGTTCTAGCAGGGCTTTTCTGAGTGGAAGGAGAGCTATAAAGTGACAAGTGCCCATAGCAATACAGTACCACTGCCCTCCGCTCTACTCTGGCTACACCAAACCTGGTCCTGCGATCTGCTGTCACAGTCCAAGCTATCAGCAAACCCCTCTCTTCAAATTTACTCTGTGCCAATTTTTACATGGAACCGTTCCAGCAGCTGGGAGCAGGCAGCCCAAACCTCTAGCAAACACATCTCTCGCCAACGGGAACTGCATTTCAGCTGATCTGCAAATTCTTCCTATCTGTGCTGCATCCCGCTGAAAAAGTCACAGGGCTGTGTGTCAGATGTGGGGTGAGGAGAGGCTGCTTATTCTGGCCTGAAGTTACTTACAAAGTTACCACTTTCTCTAGTCTAGAACTAGGAGTTCTTGTAAATCCATATCCATTTGGTATGGTCATTACAGTAAACCAGAATAGGAAAATCAGTCAAAAAGCACAATTCTGCTTGCCTTCCCAGCAGTCTCTCACTCACCCTCCTGAGAAAGACTGTCTCAGAGCCACCACGATACAGCCGTTACCATATGGGTTTGATTTTCTGACTGCCTCTAACAAAGCTAATAATCCATCTTCTGTTTAGGCCACTGTACTAACATGAGAAACCTAATGCACGTACATAGAGTTATATGTGTTGTATCTGTCCCGAGACCAGGGACAGTAACCCCATAAGTGGGTCCTCCCTCATGAGGTACCAGCATCACTGCAGTGAGGAATCCAGAGAAAGAGAGAAAGGTGAACAAAAAAAGCTCTGGCCATGAGCTCCAAAGCAGGAACTCAGCAAGCTTGCTGACATCACTAAAGGCAAGCAAATTCCTCACCAAAAATAATAATGAATAAAATGCCACGAATATTTGCTCACAGAAACAGAGCTGTTTTACTCGGAATGTGATTTAGGCAAATAATGGAGCACATGACTCTGTGGGGGCAGGAGCGCTGAAGAAAACAGAGAGTCAAAATTCATGGAAAATAAGACAAACTGGCAATGGCTGGGCAGTCCCTTTGATGAGACAGCCCTGCAGAGGGATTCAGTCCCGTCAGGAAAATGACCTCCACGCTGCCTAATGAAGGGTTAAAATCTCCTGGTAGGAAAAGCAGTCACGAAGGGCAACAAGTTCACAGAGAAGAAGCAAGGCTCAGAGGGAAACCAAGTCCTGTTTTCAGTTCTTCAGCGTTTACATCAAAACCTGACCACAGTTGCCACTCCCAGCCCCAGAACTGTTATGCTGGGGCTTGTCCTTACTCCAAGAAAAGCACCATAACATCATCCCTCTGCCTCTCCTCAAAGCGAACAGGGCCTTTCACTGGAAGGCCTGATGCTACTATACTTAAAACCCAGAGCTGCCGGGTTTCACCTTGCAGGAGTTTTTATGGCAGAGTTGAACCTTATGCTGGCAGCCGTTCCTGGCCATGACAAGCAGCTTACAGTAGCCTTGATTTCTGGGCTTAAGCTGACCGACCTGTTTCTTCTGGGCCTCTGGAATAAAGGAGGTCAAAACAACAGCCCTCAGAGCACAGAGAGTCTCCTGGATGGATTTGTACTAAGGCTGTTGAATAAGCCACAGCTTGTGCATATGAAGGATGTAAAAGGCAGAACCATCCTTATTGCCAGGGACTTAAAATGTGAGTTTAAGACCAGGTCTGGATGATTTTCTTTTTAGCCAAGTAGAAAATATAACCAAAGCCTTTCCATTCAGCTGGTATCTACTGGCAGCTGAGTACAACCTTGGCATGACAACTAGTGGCTCACAGTCATCAAACTGCAGCTATGCAGAGGACACGAATGCTGTGGGGTCTGTGGCACTCTGGCTCACTGTAAGCATCTGCCAGCTCACCCACGTGCACAAGGTAAGACACGCTGCTGCTGATCACAAAATAGATGCAGCCTTGTAGTTTAAGTCATCCTGGCTTACTGTTTCATAAAGTTCCTTAGCTGTTAAGTTTAGATCATTCTAGATCTAGGTTTAGACTGTATCCCAGAACTGAACTCACAAAGATCTTAAGCGACAGTCTACAAAGCATGAGACGTTCTGTGCTACTGCCCCCCACCCCTAGCTCTGTCCTTGGCCTAGACAGAAGCTCAGCGGAGAAAAGCTGGGATACTGCATCACCTTATTCCGTGTCTCCATTTACACAGGAAAGTCTCCACACACTAGTACTTAGCTATACCCTTAAGAAGATACAGATAAATACTTGTTCTCCATCCTGGCCTTACTTCTAACCTGCTCTCAGCTGAACTGCTTGGACCACATCACAGGCATGATCCAAGATTTCCAGATGAGGTAAAGAGGAAAGTACGAAAAATAAATGGCTGTGAAAAAAAGCTATTGAATGTTCCTTAAATGAAAAATGCATTTTCCTACAATCCAAAATAAATACAATAAACACAAAACCCAACAACATTAAAGAGGTAATAAGGGTAGTCCCAAATAAGCAAGAAGACCTGATTCTCAGCTAGTACAGATCAGGAGAACTATGGCTATTTGCACCCGATGAGATCCGTCCCTGTAATTTTACAGTTAATACAGCTAAAAATCAGTTGTCCTTTCTCCCTGAGAGATTTTCTGGCATCTTCCTCCTCTGACTATCAGCATTGCTTCCCAAGCCACCTCTCTATAGATTTCACAGCACCTGCTCCCCCTTCCAAGAGAGGAATATAAAAGCGAGGGCAACCCAGTTCCTCGCCTTGCTTTATAAAATTTCATCCTTTTGTTCACAAGCCCATAATCTGCTCTTCAACAGTAAATATCCCTTACGTTTTCCTTATGGCAGGTGCTTCTAGGAGACCATTAATAATCACCGCGTGTGAACACTCTTTATTCTACAGATGCAACATGGTGGGTTTTGCTTGCTAGACAGGATTCAAGCTGACTGTCTTTCACTTTGAGTATCTCGGCAGAAGAACAATGTTTATTGGCGTTTGTTCAGCTTTGAGCTCAAGTGTAGCTCATCAATGTATCTACAACATAGCAGAGGATATAAAGCAGGCCCCCCCCCACACTGGAGCTTTAGTCTTAAATAAAGAGACACAGTTTTGGCAAATACTACAAGATAGCGAGCACCCTTCACGTCTTACTGAGGGCTTCTCAGACTGGTGTTCTGGAATCCCAGCTGATCACTTCTGTAGATCACAAAATCAAAGCTGGTATCTGCTGTACAAAAAGCCTCCTTGTGCCACACTTCCTTGAAATGAGAACCCTGGCGCACAGGGTAACTAAAACTGCAGAGAGGCAAACTGCATCAATAGCCTAGATTCTCTTCCGGGTTTTAAAGAAAAAAATTCCCACTTTAGGGTACTACTCATTGCAAATGATGAACTAACACTGAGCCAGATTTGCAGTTTATCATTGCAGCAAACAACCAACTATATTTTTCTATGTATAACTCACATCTCAAATAATCTCTGTAAAAATCAGAAGCAGTGGGGAGACTGGGAGTGTACCTGAAGGTTAAGAGAACTAGTAAGAGTGAAATAGCTCTGGGATAAATTCCCTTCACTAAATTTCAGTTGGACTTTCTTGTCCTGTTTTGTTTTGACAGATTATGTGCAAGGTTACATTCATAAAAAGAAGAAAATAGTTCTGCTTTTATCCCACTCCACTCAGGGATTCAGTTGCACATGTAGAGAACTATTCAAAATAGTTGTCAAAATAATTTCTTATGGACCATTGACATTACATTCAAAATGCTTTGGAGTGGGTTATAGACATGGTTGTTCAATAAAAGTGAATTAAGCAGAAGTTGTATTGTGTTCATATTTTAGTACAGTTTAATTGGAATATGAAAGCTTTTAAGTAACAGCCAAGAATGGTTAATGTTCCACCAGATTATTAACTCATACAGACTACTAATCAAAGATGAAACAGGTGAAATTGTAAATTACATGTAACAGACCTGAGGGACAGATCTTAGAACAGCATTCAGGAATGCTATTCAACTCAACAGGAATAAACAGTCTAAACATATTTTTTAAAAAATCTTGGGCTTAGTGACTCTTATATGAGTCATTCATTAGTACTCTATAATTTTATCTTCAGCTGCAATTACACAGTTTCAGCTGCTTCAGACGAGCAGAGATTTGCTTTCCTATCTCTCAGGTGTCATTATGGAAGTTTCTTTTCAGATGGACTCCTCTGCGTAGTTGTCATTTTGAAAGATTTAGCACCAGTGCTTATCTTCTGGGAGAATATGATTTTTTTACATTCTTCATGCTTCTTATCTAAATATAACCTGTATCATACAAACTACCAATCAATTGAGGGGGACTTCATTCTCATCCTTCATATTGTCCTACTGGGAGATTTCTTTCCATAGGCAAGAACGCAATTATTGAGGGAGACTATTTCAATGGTCAGCCTGTTCTCCAAGTGCAGTAAGACCATTTCTCAGGTTTAGTTGAAAGAGCTCATCTTGCTTAAAATACTTCTTCAGAGGAAACAGTTCCCTTCTCTTGCAGCAGTTGCTTGTTTTCACTGGCTTGGTCTGAGCGTGGAGCCCGACGGAGCGAGCCCAGCTCGGAGTATCCTGGGAGGCCTTGACAGAGTTAAATGATAAGCTCAGTTTGGGCAGACAAATTCAAGTGAAGCCCTTCCAAGGTGTGTACTAACCACATTTCTCTTTTTCCCTGATACGCCCAAAGCCAAACAGAAGACTATTCAAATCTAGTTAGCTATTAAGAGCTGTTAGTTAATTGGTACTGATAGGGACTTCAGACTTCAGTCCATGAATTCATTGTGCTGAGACAAAAGGCCGCAAGAGAAAACTTTAAACAAGGGTGCGGGTTTTTCTGTTTAATTTTATCTGCTTAGCTTAATACTGCCTTGTTCTCTACCATTCAATATTATGTTATTTCCATATCAAGGAAGGAGATGGGAAACATCTTAATGGTGACAAGGAAGGGAGACCATATACTCCCTCTTCATGAAATAGTAAAGACTTAAGTTCAGAGGTGCTTCTTTATACCTGAGTGCTCAAAGAACAGATGTTAGGTCTTCCTAGTAGGAAGACAGGCAATAGGAAAACATCTTTTTTTTAAAGGATTAACTACTAAGTTGAAGGATGATCCAATCCTTTCCCCTCTCTTACCTCCTGCTGGTGTTTGTAGAGCTAAAAGCAATGAGAACTGTGGTTAGAAGCAGAAGTAAGAGGTTACCTGTACTACTTCTTTGACCAGAGTCTTGTCAGTCCCAGTTTTGGCTCTCTGCAGGCCACTGACATCCTCTCCAATCCAAGTGATGAGGGCAAACTTGACTCTCTTGCTCATGGCATCGCCGGTGGTGAATCGGACAAAGCCGAACAATCGAACATCATCTGGAAAGACAAAGCAACAAGGGTAAAGTGATTAAAAACAGAAACATCCTTGCCTTGCCATTTTCCAGGCTGAGACTATTGCTCTCAACTTAAAGACCAAGTCAAGGCACTGATCCTGTGTTACAATACCGTAGTTCTGGATTAACAGGGCAATACAGGGGCTCTGCTCACATGCCCTTCACTTGCAAGGTGCACTTTGCCAGTGTTAGGTTTGCCTCTTCCTAGGGTGCTGTGAGTTAACTGGGAGGAATCTGGCTGTGCCAGCCACCCCACGCCACATCAGTGTGCTGCTAGTAAGTTTGGAAATGGCTAAAACACAGTCAACAGGCAGCTCAAGAGCACAGAGCTAACCCCACTCACATTCAGCCAGATCATTCATCTGCAGGTCACTGGTCAAGAAGGGAAGAAAGTGATTTCCCAGTGTCTCATTCTTACAGGACAGCAGAATTAGGGTCACATTTTATAACATATATCCAGAAACTGGCCATTGTACAAATCTGATCCTTTCCTCCCCTTCAGCAACATTTCTAGCTCACTTGTGGTATGAGTTTACAAGAAGGAGGGGAGAAGAAGGAGCAAAAGAAAAATCTGCAATTACTTCCCCAGATGTGCTTTTCTACTCCTTCCAAAGGCCTTGGATTTTAAAACTGTTCTGATCTTTGTTTCACAGCTGGTTTCTGCTATATCACAGCAGACTAGAGTTATTTAGTCTGGCCATATGTGTAAAAACCTTGTAAACTGCTTGTCTCGAAGAGTTCGTTCCTTCCTTGCAGGGTGACTCATCAACTGAGGCAGTTGGACACCTTCATGCTCACAGGCACTTAGAGAGCGTGTGATACCATCCACTCATATCCCTAGCCTCGGTAGCATGCACAATACTGGAGCCTTCAACCAGGATTGTGCAGAAAAGCAGAGCAGATGGACAGTTGTGCAATCGTGGAATATACCTAACCATAGCTATTTCATCCGTTACAGGTCACTCAAGACCTTTTAAATTAAATGAGATGACTCAAAATAGAAGAACAAACTTACTGGTTGAAAAGAATCATGTTAATCCTGGTTACACTTGTTGTGACCAGTTCAACATGTTTTATAGTTATTTGCTGTCTTGACTACTGCCAGGTGAAAACACGGTTAGTAATGTTTGCCAACATCCCCATCCTTGGATCCGTTACAGCATGCTTCATGAACGGTCAGGATAGCCCCAGGAGCTCCAGGGATAGGGAATAAGCAGCTCTAAATTGCTCATCCCCAGAAAATAAGCTGCTAGAAATCAGTGCAAAAAAGTGGGATGTTCTCTGAAAGATGTCAGAACTTCTTTAACACTTTGTTTTGCCAAAGTGTGAGTAAAGACCACATCCCCTTGATAAAAGACATTTTTAAGTCTGAAAAAACCGCACCTATGCTCTCCCTATTTTGTTCTCTATGTACTTTTTTGCCACTGACAGAGGACTATGGGGGAAAACTGCAAAATGTATGCGGGGGGTGTGTGAGCCTGTACAATGTTTCAGACAAACTCCTCTGAAGATTTCAAAACTGAAACAAAGAGAAAGAGGGAGCTTACTCAAAAGAAAAATCTAGATGGATCTTTGGAAGGAGGGTAAGAATCATATGTATCGACAGCGCAGGCAAACAAAACTTCTCTCTCAGATACCCTATTACTGGCAAGTACAAGAAATGCACAGAGAGACTCCCGTTTCTGACAGTAAATCCTCTTCCCAAGATTGATTAGAACCATAAATGAACCGACAGCCAGGAAATACCCAAGGTGAAGAGAGACAGTAAATCCCCTAACGTTACTATTAACAGTTCTATGAAAAAACCTTGCTTTCCCAGATCTGACAGGAAAGGAGGCCACACTCTGCTAAGAATTGTACTGGGGTTCCTATGGGAACACAGTGCTGAAGGCACTTTAATGTCATCAAGTCCTGGCCTCTGCTATACTCTAACCGTGTCGCAGCCCTTCCCATGGACCCATCACTTTCCACCTTGAGTATGTAGGGTTTTCACGCCTGCCCCTTCTGCCCAAGGTTGTTACGGAAGAGTGCTTTGTAATACGCCCCTTTGTAATGAAGATAATGCAAAAATAGAATGAATGTGAAAAATTCCAAGTTTTTCTGCAGTGCCTTTTCAGAGCAACGTCGAAAGGAGGTTGAAGGAATTTATCTGTCAGCATGAACTTTAATTTGACGTGTACCCACAGATCGCTGGCAGCAGCAGGATTTGCTTCTCAGCAGAAGAGTTTGAGTGCTTTCCCATCCTGCCTGAAAGCAGCTTGATCAGTGGCACCGAAGAGAGCCAAACGCAGCAATTCCAGGTGGGCTTTTATCTATTACATCACCTACTACTCAGTGACTATGAGCAACTCTTACTTCATCATGTTAAGTCCCAATAAGTTTAATGAGCAACTGAAGTTAGATGTGGGGCTCTGAGTCACTATCTTGGGCAGAATTTACCTGAGGCAGGTTTACCTGTGGGGGCTTGAAAGGTTACACCCAGCAGCGTGCTTTCTCCTCCTGCCTCCCCATGGAGGTTGTATCCCCACAGTAGACAGAACAGGCTCTTCAGCTGCTAGTTTCCAGTTTATATTTAATATAAACTACCAACATGTGATGCTTTAAGGTGATGTGCCAGTCTGTGAATTGCAGCAGCCAAGGAGCATTTCAGCAGCTGCAGATAAAGGCAAGAGGGAATGTGAATTGGAGCCCTTAGCAATTAACATGGCTCTTTTCCTAAAAGGGCAACAGGGACAGACATGGAGATTTTTAGCACTAGTTCAGCCTGGGTATGAGCCCCTCCAACTGCAGGTCAAAATCCCTAAGCAGAAGTGGCTGAGTTTCACAATTAGTCTGAAGCATGTTCAGAGCGATAACGGGATCAAAACACAAAATCTTTTATACACCCAGATTTCCTCCTTCACAGTTAATCAGTTCTACGCTAGCAGACCACCTCGTTGCGCTGGAAGTCATCAAGGCCATCCGTGCCAATTTCCATAGAAATCTCAAGGCATTAATATCCACCCCACCCCCCCATTTTCACACAAAGCCACTTATAGTGGTTTTAGGAATTGTTGGGGGTTGGGAGGGCGGAATCTAACAAATCATAGAGAGACAGTAGATTTCCTCTGAAAGAGGAAATCCTGCCTAGCTGTATGCAGCCATCTTCCTAGTCATTAAGCCATGAATTTCAGGGCAGAGAGAAACAAATAATAGCTCTGGGCAGAATTGAAATAGCAGCTTTATTTGAGAAGATCTCACTAGTTACGAACAGGAGAAATTAACAACGTTAATTGCTACTAATATCACTACTCCTTTAACTAAGGCTGTACAGCATGACAATAGGGCTATACAAACAATGAAAAGTACCATTAATGCCTTAATGAGCATCACTTATTATTTTTCTCCAAACCCCTTACTTATCAGTAGGCAGGATTTTCCAACTATACTGATTAAGCTGCCCTTGGCTGTCAGCAAAGCTCGATGCCAAGCTGTAGAGATTTCCTTGATGGGATTCTCTTTTTCATTTACTCAAACCCTTTGGTTCAGCTATCCTAAAAAATTCCCCATTAGATTAAAATGCACTGACTCATCAGTAAAAGATAATAGCTGCAGGAAAGAAATACACTGTCAAGAGCTTCACGGTTCTTAGTCTTACGGCTCTGAATGGCCAAGCCAGAGACACGCCAAGATAAGGCCACCACTCCCAGCTTCACCTGCCTGCTAAATCAAGGTCACATACAGCAAGGCAGCTGATGGAACGATCTGCTTTTGTGTTCTGTCCAACAATGAATTACTGATGGCACGTGACAGGTTTCGTGAAGGATTTATTTTGTTTGTTTCAATTGGATTCATTTTAGATTAATTTGTCAATTTTCCACCTCCTCAGTCACCCCTGTAGCCACATGGCTAGAAGTGCAGACAGAAAACCTTCCCTACCTCTTACTGCACTGTTTTTCCCCTCTCTAACCGTGAACTGAAGCCCGTATATCTCTGATGCAGTGCTACCATGCAGACATGTTCATTAAGTCATGTAAGACAAAATACAAGATGTTTGACCTCGACACCATAATCACAGGGCATGCTGTAGCTGGGACACCACACCTCTTCCGTGTAACCTGGGGTGGCTGTCATGAGTACAGGGCGCTCAGGGCACAAATGCGTGGGGAGGATGACCCCACACTGACTTGTCTGGCTTTCCTCCAGTGGAACCACCAGCAGCGTTTCATCAGAATGAGTTGCTGCTACCCCAGTGACAGTGGTCCTGTATTGGTCTCTCTCCTGACCTGGGTATGTACTGGAGGGCAAGGTGGGAGGAACAGGGGATCCAGCTAATCTTTGTTCCCCTTCCCTGAAGGAAGGAATGGTCATGTTTGTTGGACAGAAGTAAGGGCCAGGAAGCCCCAAAACAAAGGGCATGCAAAAGATGTAACGCTCTTTACCTGCTCTTACGCCTACCACAGGATGGTAAAATGCAGACCCACAACAATACAAAGACTTACTATTTTCAGTGCAGAACTCAACCTGATGAGTTACTCCCACAAAAATGAATGAGAATATTCCCTAAAACAACCTTCTGTCTATTGCAAGGGACAATCTAAGCCACAGTTTCAGCCGGCAGCCAGGAGATTGCTGTCAAACACGTGCCATTTCAGCTGACCCTCCCAAGAGCAGGATTTTCACAGTGAGCAGGGAGGGCACAGGGGCAGGGAAACGCTGCAAAGACAGTGTGAAATTCCCATAAGCCACCCATGGCCCCAGGTCTTCCTTTAAATAGATACTAAGGGAAAGCAGGCAAGACAAACATTAAAGACGAAAAACAAAAGCAGTAGGAGACTGATTTACAAAGCCCATTTTAGCAACTTAAGATGTAGCCAAATACAGATAAGCACCTATCTCATTATATGTCCTCATGCATTTTTACAAATCTTTCCTACAACCTAAGATGCAAACGGAATCTTGGTGATCTCGCAACTCTGAGCTCCTAAATTTTATATGCAGGCCAGGCCTGATGGGGCAATTGTGATAAGCCCCAAAGAGCTTGCTTTTGTCTTAGCAGCCAGTTCTATTTCTGTTTTCTTCCTAATATTTTATGTCAACCAGAAATGATTTTATAGGGTATTTATGTTAGACCAAAGATTTTCAGTTCTTCCTTGTGCTGAATGCACAGTGTGGTTTTGGTCTGATCTTTTCAGACACATGAATAACTATCCCATTTCATGCTGTCATTGCAATTATTTATCTGGACTGGGGCTTTCCAAATGAAAGGCTCATTATTTCTTTTGTCAGAGATGCACTGAAAAACGACTGTTCACATGTGGCATGGGGGAAACACAGTCTTCCGACCTCTCTGTTACTTAATGGCAGAATACACATTTTAAAAAATTAAAATAACCCACAGAGACAATGCAATGCTCTGCTGCTTTGTAATACAGAAACTGAGGCAAGCTGTCCGGTGCAGTCAGGTATTACTGACACACAGAAAAGTTTTAGCGGATGTCTTTGAACGGACTTTTAGTTCAGTATCTCAGTTGTATGTCATTCTGCTCTTCTCAGTAGCAGCATCACCAGCCCAGTTATGAGACTTTGAAATCAAAAACAACAACAAAAAAACCCAAGAGCTTTCACATCCTTCCGTATAATAACCTTCAACTCTTATCTGTGTTTCTGGCTTCAAATCCACCAGCTCAGCTGTTTTTTTTTTAAAGTGTACTGATGGCACGTACTACTAAACACCAAATTAATGCTAGGTCTGGATCCATGCCATCTGCAGAGACAAGAGCTGTAACTGTGAAGTAAAATGGATCAAAAGCCTTGAATTAAGTCCTTGTTTAATGCAGAGGTAATCTGTGCTGTTAAGCCCAACCAAAACAGTCCTTAGCCAGAAGACACAGGGGGTGTCTACACTGTGTGTTTAATGACCCTGACACAATTAATGTCCTCAACTTTGGTCTCCAGACTCTTTGGGTCAGACAAAGGCCAAGACAGTCACGTACGCTGGTCATTACGCAGGACTGCAAGAGGAAGTGCCACCAGCAGCCACCTCCTAATCATATAAGAACTTTACTGTGCCTGTGGTTTAAACCAGCCTCCTTGACTTTACTTTGGGATAGGCTGGAGGAAAGACGTTCACACAGCTGGGGCTGGTCTTTGGAGGACAGAGAAGGCTACTGCCTGAGACTAAAGCAGAGTCTACTACCCCCCAGCCAAAGTGTTTGAGTCGTCTTGTGGCCTTACACAGACCTTGACAGCAACAGCATGACAACAACTGATAATGCAAAAGTCCAGGGTTCAGGCTGTGTTTGCAGCATAATCCTGGGACCTTGAACAAAAGGGCATTAAAGAAGCTTTTCTTACCATGTGTCCTTCCTTTAAGAGTGGCAATTGCTGTCCCCAAACAGTGGGACGGGAAAAGGATGATAGTTTGATTTTGCAGTTCCTTAAACTTTTCTGCTAGTACACAAAGCTTAGTAAAGAGCTTTAGGAAGAGAAAGCCTCCACCCCAGCATGTGTCACATGTCGGTCTGATGTGCAACGCGTATCTGAGAGTAGAGCAGTGAGAGCAATGAAACCCGCACAAGGAGGACCGGGGGCAGCAGCAGTTCCTGGCTCAGGGCATGGGCCTCACTGCCCCAGGAGCTCAGCATCTCTGTTGTGCGTTCCTTCAACAGCAGCCCACAGAGCGTTGCTGGAGGTTTGCAGAGAGCTGGTTTCTAACGTGGTCTTTTTGAACTGCTACTTCCATTAAAAGAAGCAATTTCAGTTTCTTGCTTTCCCCTTTGTCCTCAGCCACTCTCGTTCCCCGAGGAGGTTTGCAGAATCAGTAATGGGTTGGGCCACGGTTTGCATGAAAAGGGCGATGTATGGGGGGAAGAACAAGCAAAAATACAACCTTGCTACCAACAACCCCCTCCAGCCCTTCCTAACCTCTGTTGTTGCGCGAGGCAGGATATCCACCACAGGCAAACGTCTTCCAAAGTGGTACAAAAGACCTTCTTGGTCTCAGAGCCACATGAATTAGCACACACTGACACCACCTGCTCTGTAATTTCATGCCCTGGAGGGAAGCAATATGTACCACATGCCGAAGGTGCTTTTAATAAGAATGGTTATTAAAGAAAGCGAAGGACACAGATGTTTGCCACTCAGAACAGCACTGAAATAGCTGGTGCAGAAAGTAGAACAGAGCAAGCTCTGACGGAGCCTCCTGGTGACACTTTGCAGCCTGAGGTTTTCAATTCCAGCTCCCGCTCTCACCTTCAACCACCCAATTATGCTCCGCTTCTACCAGAGGCAGCTGCAGTACTTTGTGACTTTCAGGGCAGCGTTTTTCACAAAACAGGAATTCAAAACAAGGAAGGAAGTTTATTCTGATGCCAGTTTCTTTAATCTTTTAATCACATTTTCCGAATCTGTTTGCATTGATAGTAACTCCTCCCCTCCAGCGACTGTAGAAGAGATGGGGTGTGGACCAGGAGGGAAGAGACATAGCAATAGGAAGGAATAATATTTAGCAGCTCTTCCCATCCCTTTCTACTCTTTTTTACTGACTTTGTTTCAGTAGAAATATTCCAGCCAGCTCTACTTCATAGTAACATTTGGCACCTTTCTTCCAGATGGGAAGGAAAGCTCTAACTTCACTGCTGGCACGAGCCTTGTT
Source organism: Stercorarius parasiticus (assembly GCA_013396915.1). Classification (NCBI taxonomy): domain Eukaryota; kingdom Metazoa; phylum Chordata; class Aves; order Charadriiformes; family Stercorariidae; genus Stercorarius; species Stercorarius parasiticus. Next base: position 721,547 of record VWZL01000149.1, read on the forward strand.
TTCTGACTACGTCTAGTGGTCCAGGCAAAGGGTTGCTGCACAGATGGAGGCACCGAAACTTGCAGCTCTTGCTTCCCCAACTGCTGCACCGTAATTCGTGGGTGGAGGAAGATCCTTTCTAGCACTTAGCCAAGAACCCGGAACCTGAATTTGCCTAGCTCTTGAAGCCTCCACCACCTGTGCTCCAGAGGTAGGTTTGAGGACAACCTCTTGCCCATACCAGGCGCGTGCAAAGGAAGAGGGAAAGAAGGAAGAGGGAAAGGGAGCAATGGAGCAGTTATAAGGGATTTAGCTCCACATTAAAGGCTAACAATAGTCCACAGTCCGCCCCACAGATGCCCTTTATTTAACTCTTCCCTTACTGTGCTAATGCCTAAAATATGCAACATTTCCTTTTTGTTGTAAAAATGCTTCAGTATTGGGGCCAGCTTGGCACTGTGCTGGTTTAAGGAAACCAGGTTTCCTTAAACTCTGTCTGGTTTAATACCCTGTTCATAAGTAAGGGTTTGGCACATGCAAATGGTGGCAAGAAAACAAAACTGGCCTTATTCCAAAGTGCAATATGTGCCTCCATTAGTTGTTACATGCATCCTACCCAGCCCAACCGGTGACTGCTCTCTGCCAAAGCCCCTCTGCCTGCTTAGCCATTTGAGAAAAGTACTCCCTTTGCTACAGTAAGGAAGACAGGAACTGTTCTTGAGAGGGTACCACTCCAGACAAAACATTAAAAAAAGTTCCGAAAAAATAAGAGATGGACTCCTTAAAAACGAGGAGAGAAAATAAGTGGGGAAGGTCCTCTGCAAGCCTCAGATGTCTGGAGATGCTGGAGATGCTCAGTTATCTTGGCCACAAGAGGAGACCGAGAACATGGCACTCAGATATGAGGCTGCTGACCTCCCAAGAAAACTACTAACCCTTTAGGCAACGTTGGCATGAACTTCAGAAGTGCTGAGCCCAGGGTTTCCCTGCATGCTTGGGAATTGCTTTTTTCCTTATGTTGCCATTAAGAAGAGTTGGGTGGGAAGGAGTTCTTGTGGTACAGGGTATCAGCTCTTCTAACATCAACTACAAGAGGATCATTTTCGGTTTTGACAATTTTCCCTGCAAAGGTCTCAAGAACAGCTGGAAACGAGTAGCTGTGTTAATCCTAGTAAGACCCCACTGCAAATGTCATAGCAGAGCAGTCTAAACCGTCTTGATTTAGAGGCCGCTTTCCAAGGACTAAAACGTATTTTTCTCCTATGATATTTATTGACTGATCAGACCAGTCCTGCCTTCATTTAAGTTACTGGAAGTTCTCCCCTCCAACTCAGTACAATATAGCCAAGCCCTAGGACTTGGCAGACCGATTTGGACAGGCACTGGCGTTTTCAGTAGCTATGGGACTCTGACTACAGTGCCTCCGGGACCCGCCCCACCTTGAGAAGGGAGAAACCGCTCAATACACAGTTCCTTCGCAGTACAGATATGTAATTCTAAAAGTACAGGTTAACCGTAATGCTTGATTGTAGAGTAACTAGATGAGCGAGGAAGACTTTGTTATAGTCCAGTATTAGTTACAAATGCTTCATATCTTGTGTCACCTGGTAAATAGCAGCCAAGACAGAAGGAAAAGCTATACCATTTCCCCCTATAAGTTATTCAGAGAGAAATCAAAGCCTGCTCTCGTAAAACATGTCAAAAGTTAAGATCAGATGAAGTTAAATATTCCTCAATTTATTTTCATTTTCCCCAGGCTTTGTTTCTTGTGTTAATGTTCTACAACTGACAGTTAAACAATCAACTGCCACGTTTAAACCTAGAGCCGCAACTGTTGCGGTTGTGCAATGCCACATCTACGATTGTTGTCGGTGCTGTATTGTTCGAGCCAATCTTCGGCGTAACCACTCTCTTCTCAGGTTTCATATTCTTAAAAAATCCCAGCAAGCCGCCTAACTGCAGTTACTTTAGCACTATAAACACAGTTCATGGAAGAATTTTATTGCAAAATGATCTGTATGACTGCATCCTTTTAGCCACAAACATTGAGTCTTTTTTGCTCTTTAGCAATGCTTTGAAACTGCAGCGCTAAACAAGGAGACCGTTGCTAATCAAACGTTTTATCTTGTTTAGAACCAAGAAGCAATGAAAAATTGTGCAAAGGAGGGAAAAAAGCCCAAAGGACCTTAAGTCTAAGGGTGAGACAAAGGGCCGGCAGGACTATGGACTTGAGCGAGTTGCACTCTGTGGCGGCTGGAAACCCGACCGTGCAGGACAGGGCAGGCTCGGGGAAGCAGCGGCACTAATTCCAGTTTACCCAAGTTTTCTCCCATCCTTTTCCCCCCTTGCACCGGGCAGCGAGAAACACGGTAAGGTGCCAAAGCAATCGAGACGGAGCTTACCTGTGCACTTCCTTTTAAAGGTTTCATAGTCTACCCCTTGGTCTCCAGGGACGATCGTAGAGCCATTGTATTTAAAAGTCACCCTTTGGGAAGGGGAAAAAAGAAGGGGAATAATACATTTAAGAGTCACCCTCTGGGAAAGGGAAAAGGGGAATATTACATTTAAAAGCCACCCTTTGGGAAGGGGAAAAGGGAAGGCGAGTAATATATTTAAGAGTCAGCCTTTGGGAAGGGAAAAGAGGAGAT
>VWZL01000149.1:724394-744381 GCA_013396915.1 Stercorarius parasiticus
GGGGGGGGAACAACCGGGAAGGAGAGGGAGGGACACCTGTCTTGAGGATGCAAAGCCAGGGCGCTGCCCGGGCAGGGGGGCGAGGGGCTCGTCCCGGCGCGGAGGGCCCGCCGCAGTGATGCTGTTTTCGGCCGCCGATATTTTTCCAGCCCCCCACCCCCCGATGTTTTTCCAGCTCCCGACGGGCGGGAGGAGGAAGGAAGGAGAAGCGATGCGCAAGATGGAGCAGCCGCTGCCTGCGCGGCGGGGCCGGGAGCCGGGCCGGGCGCACGGGAGGTAGCCGAGCCGGAGGACGGAGAGCAGGTAGGCGAGGGGAAGGCGAGGGGAAGGCGAGGGGCCGGCTCCGGACGGGGGGCTGGAGGCCGGGATGCGAGGCTGTGCTGGCCGCGCCGGCCGGGGCAAGGGCAGGAGCCGGGTAAAGCGGCCCGCTGCTTGTGAGGCATCGCCCGCACTGCTGCGGGTGGGAGCTGGGACCGCTCCCGTCTCCATCCCTGTGGGCTAGCCCAGACCTCTAAGGGGTTCTGTGGGGGTGACTTTGAGTGGCGACAGCTCGCTGCCGGTTCAGGTGTGTGTGCAGGCGTTGGGTGCCCGTGTGTATGTGTCCCTGTGTGTGTTTTACCCCGTTTCAGATGGAGCGATCTCCCCCTACCGGGCTGCACTTCCAGCACTCCTGATCTGTAGTCGGTACACTAATGAGATATGCTGGGTTTTAGGCAAAAGGATAAGGGTTGTCTGTAAGATTGCACTTCAGTCCTATGTCCACGTAAATAGAGTCAGGTCCTTCGCTTTGCAGAACTCAGCTTGAAATAAACATCAGCAGATGTTGTGCCCAAGGACCGGAGTTTTAAATACTAGTCCTTGTGTATGTTAGTGGGTTTCTACCCTAAAGCTGGGGGGGTGGGTACTGCAAATTTAATAAAAACTACACTTCATGATAAAAAGTATCACATTTTGTTTCTTTTAAAGTTTACAGTGGGATGTTCATTATCTATTTCATGTCAATACATTGTAAACATGAAGTCAGAACAGTGAGAAGCCTCATTACCGCACACAGGCGCTCAGTGTTTTCAGACATCTCAAGGAACAAGATCACCAGAGCATGTGCTAATTGTAAGGTACATCATTTACTGCCATACAATATGAAGCCCTCATCCTGCGTGCAACTTCTTCCAGAGCAAGCCCTGAATGACGTGAGGTTCCCTGTAGCATCAGCGCCCAAAACATGAGCGTATTGCTGCAGTGCATCTCTGGGATGTAGATGAGGTCATAGGGAAGAGAGAAATATTTCTGAAGTCAGTGCAAGTGCAGGACACGGCATCTGGGTGAATCACACTCAATATCTCTGTAGACTGCAGGCTCTAGATGATAATATAATCACACGTTAATAGTTCTGAATTTCTATTGATTTTCTTTTGGAACTGTCCTTAGGAACAATTTTTCTTTTTTAAAAGCCTTTATGCTGGCCATTATCTGCTCATAGAAATACTTTTTTTCATAGTCTGCATTTATCATCCTTTGGCACTGCCTTGCTGCTGTTTATACCTGTAACAACTGCTGGTTGTCCTTGTCTCTTCAAGCTTGTTCCTCAGCTCCTGATGTTACAGGAGAAAACCTCAACCTTGTTTAGGTCTCTGCGACCCAGTGGCTGGAGTGCTTGAATTATAGTCATTAGGAACTTCATGCCTCACACTTTTAAGTGCCAGATTCAAGCCTCAGAAACGCCTGCCACCTTCATGGGATCAAACCTCCTCTCTTTGCTTCTCTTCCTTGTCTTTGACATATTTTTTATGGTTTTTTTCTTTTAACACATGGAGGAATAAATTTAGTGCTCAGTTTCATCAGGCTGTAATTGGAGAGAGGAAAATACCCACTTGTCTGGCTTCAGTGAGCTCTGGTTTGCTTTTCACATGGGAGTTTGAGACCTCCACCTTCCACACATGGGTCTTTTCGTGCTGTGCAGGAAGATGTCACTGGCGTGGCAGAAGCATCTGTCCATCTCACAGGAGTCCTCAGAAAGGAAGCAGAGACAACACAGAAAGTGAAAGGACTTAAGAGACTTGGACTTACTCAAAAAAGTATCTCCAGCAAGCATGAAGTCTTGGATATCTGGACTGACCTTCAGCTGTCTGGACTGTACTAATGAGGTTCAAGAAGGGCCTCAGAATGCGTAGAGGGAGCAGAGCAAACAGGATGGCTCTGCAAAGCTGTGGTTCCACAGGAGGCTTAGCTCTTCTCCTAAAATACGTTGCTGGTGCTTTGCTCCCATGGCTCTTTGCCATCACACCTTTTGGCTTCTTTTCTGATCTTTCTATGTTGCTGTCCCCAATCCTGCTTCTATCTCTGTCTTTTCTGTGCAGGAGCAGAGAAAATAATGGAAAGAACAATACCCTCTTTCGGGAGAAGACTGCTGTAGATTTTCAGATCACAGTTAGCAATAGGGTTGTCACCAAAGTAGTTTTTCTACTGAGAGAGTCCAGGAATTGCAGGTCTTTATCCTGGGTCCCCGTTGTCACAAGGGCTATAGAAGAGACCAAAGCTAGCAAAAAATGCTTCTCATTTTTGGACTAAATAATCAATTAGATTTGTAGAAGCCCATCGTCATCATCTCTGGTTTCTCTGGGGTGGCTGAAGAAGAGCAGTACAACCAAGGATTTGGGGGTACCGGTGGATGTGCACTCGCAGTCCAGAAAGCCAACCATATCCTGGGCTGCATTGAAAGCAGCGTGACCAGCAGGGTGAGAGAGGGGATTCTGCCCCTCTACTCCACTCTGGTGAGACCCCACCTGGAGGATTGCATCCAGCTCTGGGGCCCTCAGCACAGGAAAGACACAGACCTGTTGGAGCAGGTCCAGAGGAGGGCCATGAAGATGATCAGGGGCTGGAGCACCTCTCCTATGAGGACAGGCTGAGAGAGTTGGGGTTCTTCAGCCTGGAGAAGAGGAGGCTCTGGGGAGACCTTATTGCAGCCTTCCAGTACTTAAAGTACTGAAAAAGGACTTAAGTGAAAGATGGGAACAAACATTTTAGCAGGGCCAGTTGTGATAGGACAAGGGGTAACGGTTTTAAACTAAAAGAGGGTAGATTTAGACTCAATACAAGGAAGAAATCTTTTACAATGAAGGTGGTGAAACACTGGAACAAGTTGCCCAGAGAGGTGGTAGATGCCCCATCCCTGGAAACATTCAAAAGCCAGGCTGGACAAGGCTCTTAGCAAACTGATCGAGCTGAAGATGTTCCTGTTTATTGCAGGGGGCTTGGACTAGATGACCTTTAAAGGTCCCTTCCAACCCAAATTATACTATGATTTTGTGAAGAACAGACACAGCCAGCCTGGACGCTACTGCCCCAGCGCCAGAGCCGTTACCTGCAGCGTAGCGCTGGATGGCAGCTGGGGTAGGTGAAGGTGCTGCCACCCCAGGCAGCCCTGGCATGGTCCCCTTTATATTGCTGCTAATCCACCCTGTGCACATCTTCTTTTGCCAGCGACAACTGCCCTATTGCCATGTGGGACATGTGTCCAAGCTGGGCTGTCCTCGGTGAGAGCAGATGGAGCTTGGACACATGCAGATCTTGCTGGCTTCTGCTGTTCTGACGACAAGCCTCTGGAGGTCTGGGTTAACAAAGGGGTTTTTTACCTGTAGTGTTTTAGTGAAGACCATTGCACCGAAATGGGACTCAGTGGGGTCTGCGTAGTCTTTGCTTCTTGTTTCATCCCTGAAGGAGGTGGCCCGTCAGCCCAACCAAGATGCTTTTTATTAACTTTTAAGCTTCCTGGGCCCTAATCGATGAGAAAAAGCCCTAGAGCAGCGTGCGTTGCTCGAGAGGTGCCGGTTGCAGGGCTGGGCGTTTTTGAGGTCAGATAGTTTCACGTCCAGGTAAGCAAGATGAGATGGCGACAGGGCTTATCGCTGTACCTTCATGCACACACACACATTGTGCACATTTATCACCGCTTTAGACAATAACACCAAGCGTCCCGCGCTCGCTCTGACATCCCCATGACACAGATGTAGCGATGGCTGCAGGGCCACGGATGCCGGCCGGGCTCTGCGCCCCGGCCCTGCGCTCCTCACCCTGCCAGCACCACCTTTCCCGGCTGTCGGCAGGGAAAGACACCCCCCCTCGAAAGCCCTCCTGGAGGGAGGGGGTGGAGGGGAGGGGTGGTCCCCACTGCCGGCCCGGCAGCGAGGTATCCGGCCGCCATTTGTGGGGCGAGCGGCGGCGGCGCGGCCCAGCCCCGCGGCGCCTCACCCGGCGCCGCCGCCGGTCCCCGCCCCGCCGCGGTCCCTCCCCGCTCCATCCAGCCGGCATTGCCCGCGCCGGCCGCCGTCCCCCGGGGGAAGGGACGCCGCGCCCGCGGGAACCCCCCGCGGGGGACGCTGCGGCTGCAGCGGCCGGAGGAGCCGCTTGCCAGGCCCCTTCTCCTGGCCGCCGCCGCCGCCTCCCCGGCTCCTGGTACTTGTTACTGTTTTGCTGTTTTTCCCCCCACCTTTTTTCCGGCTGATGTAGCCCGCGGAGGATGCCCTGGAGGAGAGCCGGGTCTCGCCGGCCCCGGGGGGGGTTCGGGCTCCTAAGCGGGGTCCAGCTGGCGAGGAAAGGGAAACGATGGTAGCCCTGGCAGCTGTAGCGAGGACTAGCAGTAAGTAAATAACTTATCATCAATAATATACGCTGGTCTGATTATAGCACACGCCCGACTTGTTGACACAACCAAGCGTTAGTAACAGGAGAATTCTTGCCATTTTGATCAAGGAGCGAATTTTTATTTTTAACTCAAACATTTTCAAGCTGCAGCTTAGCGCGTGCAGGTGGTCTTAATCGTGTTGTTTATTCAGCACAATATGGTATTTAGCGCTCTGAAAGCATTGGTATGCTGCTAACATCTTTCTTTGCTTTTGTTCTAGAGGTACTGTGGATCAGCCTGTCATGGAGGGAACCAGGCAAAGCAGGATTTGTCGTCCACACAAGATAAGTGAATCCTCAAAGGTTTGTACATTTTGTGTTGCGTACCAAAAAAGCAAGTTACAGAAAAAACAAGAAGGGGGGGTAAAGGTTCTCCTTTGTGTGGACTGGTTTGAAAGAATGTGAATATTCTGAGCTCTTAAAAAGAGGCATGAAAACGGTGGTCTACCTGCTCAAATATTTTTGATAGAAGTAGTTAATTCCTAGTGACAAAAAAAAAAAAAAGCAGCAGCAGCAAACGGGCATCTGCTCATCATGACTCATAACTTAAAAAGGAAACCCACATCATCGCAGCACAGTATTTTCTCTACACCAAAAATTCAGTCATTAAATACGATGCGTTTATTTTGGGGATTTTTTGTACTGATCCATCTCATAAAATCCAAGCTAGTTACAGAAGCAAAGCTGGGGTTATTCTTTAGATTTAGTCTTCGTTTTATATAAACTGGGAGCATTGATTCTGCAAACAGTGGTTATTCCAGTGAACTCGAGACTTTTTCATAGGTTTTTGAGGTTAATTTTCTTTGTCTAGAATCTCTGTCTGCACAAATACATTGATTTTAGTTGTGAATCCACGGAAGTCCATCTTAGGTAGCTCTTTATGCAGGTCATCATAAGATGTTAGTAAGATGTTAATATCAGCTGTAATGATTATGTTCACTTTGTTTCATAGCAGTGAACAGCAAGTACTAGGTTACAGATGCTGCAGAGCAAGCACCTTGTGCTACCAACAACAGCGAGAAGAGAAAAACTTTTCAGTGCCTGTATCTGTCTTATCAAAGTTGAATGAGACAGATCTCATTTTCTTTTGCATCGCTGACGAATAGCGGTACTGCATTAACAATCTGAAAGAAGTTAGATCTTTGAATCTGAAGGAAGTTAAAATACTGCTCTGATACAATTGAGAAAAGATAAATAGGACTAATTTTTAAATGCATCCCTACAAATATATTCTTTCCCTAAGTGCTGATCCTGTCTACCATTTAAATGGTTTAGTCTGAATGTAATAATAATTCATCGCATGAAAAATTAATTAACTTGACAGCATTGTTTTATTTTCTTGCTTAGACAGCAGCTGTCACTATCTGTTAAACTTAGAATTAGTAGATAATGCTAAAGCTGTTCTACAGAATATAAATAGCTTGAGAAAGATGTTCGTGTTTAGTATAAAATTAGTCTTGGTTTTGAAATGTGCAGCTATCAGCTTCTGTTATTTGCTCACTGAATGAATGAACTTGCTAAGTGGCTGAAATATGTTAATGTATTCCGAGTCCATCCAATGCCATACGTAACGATGTTATGCTTGATTTCTGAAGTAGCAGCAGTTCTACATGGCAACAAGGATTTTGGGAGTACAAGTTGTCAGGCATATTTGCGGTCAGGATTATGCTGCTGACTCGACAGCCAGCTGCGTAAATAAGCATCTCTGGCAAATCTTGTATGCGGGTGTAATCTTGTATGCACGATGGTGGTATTAGAGAATATTAGAGAGAAACGATCAGCCAATTTACAGAGATGAGATGGAATATGGTTTTGGTTTAATCCAATAACTATCCCCCATGATTCAGAAGAGGGTGCCGTAAGGTGTTAGTTATTGTCTGCTCATCCACTATCCTTTATCATAGTTGCCACAAATGTATGGTTTGTCCTTTGCCACATTTCCCACCTCCTCCATCCCCTGGTCTTTGTGTGGGCTCCTGTATGATATCAGCATTTCTCAACCTCAGAAAAATGAAAATTAAAAACTTAACAGTCCTTAAACCCCATGGTTTTTTTCTGTTCCAGATCTCTGACAGTTTTATTGTTCAGTGGAAGTTACTTTGTTGTCAATGCCATAGATCCCATTTTAAGTTCAGAGATATGATGAGGCAATGAGTATAAGGCAAATTAAAGAGTTTTGGCCCAGAAAACTTATAATTATTGAAGCCTCTTCACTTAGATTGGTTTAACTGTACACTTGCATGTACAAAGTTACTCCAACAGAAGGCTTTTTGGCAACTTAGTCTCCGTTGTTTGGAAAAGAGTGTAAGCAAAACTAAAAAGAAACCACTGGGATATCGCACTAAGAGCAGCACATTTGGTTATTAATTTGGGTCTCATCTTTGGTGGACTGCCTGTCGCTATACCACCGGCTGCTAAAAGGCAGACGTGGGAGGTGAGGCTCCCAAGGTTGGTATTAGCTCAGGATGATTGGCTGCCATCACGTCTGGACAGTGGCGAGCTGCGTGCGTTATCTCATCGTATAAAAGTACAATTACCAAATTATGTACACAGAGTGCATATCTAGAGTGAGGGTTGCAGGCAGGGGAAAAGCCTTGGCTCTAGGACTTGAACCTTTCCCATCCAGGTAGGTAGAGAGATTGTCTCACCATGATTTAACCAACCCATTAATGGCTTAACCAGACAGCAACAATCATGTGCTTTCTGTTTGGGAAACGAGGAAAGCCACGCATAGTTAGGATCTCTAGGAGAAGCAACAGTTTGGTGAAGGAAAGGTTGAACGCCTGAGAGGCTTGAAGGAACCTCAGGTCATCTGTGGGACTGTTTTCAATGTAGACATGGACTGAGACACCTTTTCAGGGTGTCACTGGTGGGAATGCGGTCTGGGGGTGTAGAACTGGGCAAGACCCAGGGTCCTACAGCAGAACTCTTCAGAGCTAACTTAGGTATGATAGAAAGATGTGTTCCTTTCCACCTCCTTTCATTTCTCTTACATGTTCTTACAGGCTCTGCAACTCTGCCTGTTCTGGATTTGGCAATTAAAGTTATGTATTTGCATTTAACTTAACCTGGCTTTTATTAAGAGAGATCACAAGGTAACTGACTGTACCATCCAGCATGCCATTCCTCCGGAAGAATGGTCCTAAAAGTGGCATCACTTGACATACTGGGGTGACCAGCCCCTTCAGTACGTGTTCTGCAGGACATTCAAGGGGTAACAAAACGTTTCCATTTTGGTTCTTCTTAAGACTGGTAACGCGAGTCTGCGAGAAAGAGGCAAATACTCTTTGCTTCAAAAGCTCTGTGGCATGTACAGAACTGGTGGGAAGAATGTCTGGACCAGGGGGATCCCAGAAGGGCACTTAATGGACATGTTCTGAGGGCATTTTCCCCTTTCTTTAAAAGAAAAATATTTAGTTGTATTCATTAAAACAAAAGCTACCTCAGCTTCTGGAAGGAAGTAAAAGTCTTATGGGAATAAGTTACCCACATGTGTGGCTTTGCACATGAATAAACAGCTATTATTTTTGAATGCAGTGTGTGTGTCTGGAATAATATGGAGAGAAAGAGAGGGATTTTACCCTAACGAGCTTAGAAATGCAGAGTTCTGAAAAGATTTAAGGGGGGGGGGATAGCTGTCAAGTAAGCACTAACCCAAACAATACATGGGCTGAATGAAAATCTGTCATCCTGCTGCATGTGTATCTCCCACTACAAATATTTAGCGAGCAGCTTAGTTGAGAAGAACTCTGTAAGGAGTCATTTGGGGGACAAGTAAGAAAGGAAGTGTCAGCAAGATGTCTCGAAGACAATGAGTGGAAGAGTTTCAGAAAATTGTGCCTGGAGAAGTCATCAGGGAGGAGGTTTAGATGCAGCACTGTGGAGGAGACAGAAGTAAATTATAATAAAAAAGGGGAGTAGAAGCAGTAAAACTCTGCATAGTCCTTTCAAAGTGAAGGTGAGGAGCTTGGGCTCACTATGTTGCTTGCCAACTGTTTCAAGTCATAATTTATTATAAATGTACAGCACAAGTAAGCTTGCTCTCCCGTGTATGACTACATCTAATGGGAAAACACTTTGTGCACACGGAAATTTATCTCGGTGAAGATAACATCTGCCTGATCCTGTTTGTTTATTCCAGGTGTACAGGTGGGATGACCACTCCAGTCTAGTTCTTCAGAGCCTGAATGAGCAGAGGCATCGAGGCCTCTTCTGTGACATTGTCCTTGTGGTGGATGAACAGAGAGTCCCTGCCCATCGGAACCTCCTCGCTGTTTGCAGTGACTACTTCAACTCTATGTTCACCATTGGCATGCGAGAAGCCCACCAAAAAGAGGTTGAACTTTTTGGAGCCTCTTATATTGGTCTTAAGGCTGTGGTGGATTTCCTTTATGGCAGTGAGCTGTCTTTAGATGGAGGCAATATCGACTATGTGCTTGAAACAGCTCACCTGCTGCAGATCTGGAAGGTGGTTGACTTCTGTTGTGAGTATCTGGAGAATGAAGTCAGCGAGGAGAACTATTTGTACCTGCAGGAGCTAGCCTCAATTTACAACCTGAAGCGCCTTGACTCCTACATTGATTCTTTCATCTTGCAGAACTTCGGCACACTGTCTTTCACCCCGGACTTCCTGCAGAACATCTCCTTGCAGAAGTTGTGCCAATACCTGGACAGCAGCAACGTGCAGCAGGAGTGTGAGCACGACTTGCTGCAGGCTGCCTTGCAGTGGCTTACCCAGTACCCGGAAAGGGAGAACGAAGCTTACCAGGTTCTGGATAACATTCATTTTCCCTTGATACCTAAAAGTGATCTCCTCCATCGAGTCAAGCCTGCTGTCTGCTCTCTTCTTCCCAAAGAAGCAAACTGCGAGGGGTTCATAGAGGAAGCGGTGAACTATCATAACAACGTCACGGCTCAGCCAGTGCTGCAGAACAAGCGGACAGCCCTGCGGACCTGCGAGGAAAGGCTCCTCTTTGTGGGCGGGGAGGTTTCCGAACGGTGCCTGGAACTGAGTGATGATACCTGCTTCTTGGACATCAGAAAGGGGCAATGGGTAGCAGAAACCCCTCTCCCAGCCAGACGGAGTCACCACTGTGTCGCAGTCTTGGGCGGCTTCATCTTCATTGCCGGAGGCAGCTTTTCAAGAGACAATGGAGGGGATGCAGCTTCAAATCTCCTATATAGGTATGATCCCCGCTGTAACCAGTGGATAAAGGTGAGACTTAAGCTGTATTATTTCTCTGTTTAAAGTCCTTAATGTTTAAAGTGTTTTCTTCATTTTGGTGGAAAGACAGGGCTTGTTAAAATAGCCAATGTAGCAACACTTGCAAATGGCAAACCGAGTTATTTAAATTGAAAAAGCAGCTACTTAAATCCTTTGTGGGAATGCTTAAGTTACACACGTGGCAAAAGACTTTGAGGCAGATTTTCAGCTTCACTTAGGAATTGAGCATCTCATCTGTGAAATTCCTGGTCAGCACCCATCTGCAAGTCTCAAGATTACTTTTGGGAATAATGCTAGACTGGACTTACAGACGCGATTGCTTAGTTTGTCTTTCTCAAGCAGTAGCACATCTAAATAAAGAAAAAAAATGGTTCCGATGTAAAAAGAAAATGTCTCTGACACTTGCCAAATGTCTGTGTGCTAAGTGTCTCTTAGAACAAGCTATTCACTTCCAGTCCTCCTGTAAAACCCTGCGGCCAGTGCAGGACCTTGAAAATACTACACTGTTCCTGTATTTTGAACCAATCATACTGTGTGGTTCAGCTGTGTTTCTGAGCGATTCCAGTTTATGTTTCTTGCAAAGTTTTGGAAGGAGGCCCATGTAACACAAACCTTTACAGAATGACCTGTCTCTTACATGCTTTCTGTTGCCCCTTTTTTTTTGAAAAGGAGTGCTACGTAACATGCTACTGCAGAAAAACAAAAGTATCTTACGAATATAATGGATGAAAACCAGTAGCTTTCCTTTTCAAATAAGTGGGAAGGAGCAAATTCTATCTTCAGACATGAATATACGTTAAGTCAGCTCGCTCGCCAGACGTTTGAAGATGTCAGCGTGTTATTTTTTTTTGACAGGTTGCCTCCATGAGACAACGCCGTGTAGATTTCTACCTGGGAGCTATTACCGACATGCTGGTAGCTGTTGGTGGCAGGAATGAAAATGGGGCGCTTTCTTCAGTTGAGACCTACAGTCCTCAGAAGGATTCATGGTCCTATATAGCAGGCTTGCCAAGGTAACCGAGATGTTTGGAAAGTTATCCCATGTTTGAAGAACAGTAGTAGAGGGAGCTTGTGTGACTTTAGCTGGTGAATGTGTATCCGTAGAAGGGAGGCAAGGGGATATATAACCAATATGGTATCAGCAAGGAACAAGCCCTGTCAGCATTTGGTGCTTGAGCAACCATCTCTTCCAGGCAGCGTGCCTCCTGTCAGCTTGATTTGTTTTAATTTTGATCCTGAGGTACATCTGAAGGATGGGAGGAAGAGCCCTTGTAATTTTGCTCTGCTATTCTTAAAATGTTTTTCCTGATGTCACTTGGAATTGAGTCTTTTTGGAGGCACTTTTTAGATCTTGATCAAAGACTTTTGTAATTTATTTGGCCTTACTTTGTCACCTTGTTGTGATTGTTTTCCTTGCAAGGTGTTTCTCTCTGGCTGCTCAGGTTGGCTGTTGCAGATAAACCACATTTATCTGTATTGTAAATACAGATAACGCAGGTAACTGTGACCTCTCTTTCTCTCAGTCTGAGTTAAAACTTAGCTGCTTTACTTTTGAGAGGCTTTAATACTGCAGCTCTTCTTGTAACAGCCAACAGGACACTGCTGCTGTCTTGAATCAATGTTTGAGTAGTGACTTCGTAAGAATGCTACGATAGCATTTCATTTGCAAATAGCTATTCAGATTTGGTAATATTTCACATTCATGGAAATTGCAGGAGTATTGGCTATACAAATGGTATTTTCATGGTGTCTGAAACCTGCAACTTCAGCAGCAGCGCTTGCTGTCTTAGGGGCATCATGAACAAGATACTTGCAATTTGATTTGAGAGTTCAGGGTTTTTTTCCCTTATTCCCGTAGCTGCAGAGCCATAGGCAGCCAGTGAAGGCACAGAAGCCTGTTGCCCAATTCTATTTTGGGCAGGTGCTGCAATGCGAGTCTGATCCAGGCTAACAGCTGGGCTCGAGTGCTCTTCAGAAGCAGGATGCTTTTTTCCGGTTTATTTCTGCGCACATAGACAGATCTAGCAGTTGAGGCTAAACACCACAATCTTTCCTGGGAAGCTGTGCTTGAGTGTCTTCAGTTCCTAAGCCCTTCTGTTAATTGGGGTGACCTGTGAGATACCAGTAACATCTCACAGAAATCGTAGCGCAGCTTTTTCTTTTTTCTTTTTGCTTATTTTTAAAAACATTTTTCAAAGAACTATAGATGTGATCTGACTGCCTTGTATGTTATTACAAAACCACTCACCGTGGAACAGGTATGGATTTTTTTTTCCCAGTGTACAAGTGGTCCCGGGGAAGCTTGCAGACTGTAAGCTGTCCAAAAAGGGGTGGTTTTTCTGCATGTTCCTCCTGCTGCTTTTGGGTTGGCTTTGGGAATTTTGCAGCTGCAGCGTTTAAAAGTGGACTTTGATGTGGAGGGTGTTCATTTTTTTTATTTGATTGCGTAGATGATCCACTTGGACTAGGCAAAAGTCGCCCTTATGGGGTAGACCCCACTCACATCGACTTAGCTGTTTGCTAAACTGCAGGGTTAGGTTGTAACACAACAACTATTTAAGTTATGGCCGCATCCCAGAGAAATAGTTCTGCGCTCTCTCCTCCTGCCTGCTCTGTCCTTGTCCCGTGCTGACTGTCCCTTGTGCCAGCTCAGGTGTTTGTGCAGCTGCGTAGTGGACTAGGTAGTTTCACACTTCTCTGTAGCTGCTCTGTTGCGTGCTAATATGTCTTTAGTTAGATCTTAATGGACACTTAGTACCTTCAGATTTTCTGTCTTTCCAGCCCTCTTTCTCCTGTTTGAGAACTCTTGCGTTGGGCAATATGTTGTTAGAAACAGCTGGTTTTCTGCACAGAAGGAGTAAAGCAAAAAAAACCACGCAGGTTGCAAAAGGTAAAAGTCGGCGCAGAGGTGACCAACAGAAAGAGACCTTTCTCAGTGCAGGGACAAGTGAGCGCTGCTTGAGCTCAGAGAGATGTGACTCTGGCAGGTGTGGGTGGCTGCCAGAAGGGATCTCGGCAGTCCTGATGTCCTTCAGATGGATTTGCTGACAGTAGAGGAAGGATGAGAGAGAGTTTTGTGATCTATTCAAGACTAGAAGAAAGCATGCTAACTACAGTTCCTTCTGTGTACTATCTGCCCTTCAAAATACTCTTGATCTGATCTTTGTTTTCCTCCCCACCATATGCTTTTGTTCCTCAAACTGATTTTAGTTACTGTTTTTACCCAAATAACGTCTTCCCCAGCCCTATTCTAGCAGCAAGTCTCTTCTCCTCATGTAGAGGAAAATCAGAAGCTCCAATCCTCTGCTTCCTGATCGCCTGATCAGGCAACATGTCCCAACAGAGCTGCCTTGTTTCCTGCATTTTCCTGTCATCTTGCCTCTGAAGAGAACACGTGCAGGTTTTTTGTCCTCTTGGGTGTATGGCCACCAGAAGCAGGCTCCCTGCCCACGGCTCTGGTAGTGTTTCTGACTGCTCTAAGCCAGCTACCGCCTGGAAGATTATTCCCTGGAGCGATAGGCACATGCTGAGGTCATTCTGGGGTGTAGGCTTGCATAGCTCAATTTGAGCTGTGTGGGGTTGGACTCTCAGAGGTTATTATTTGTTAAAGCTTCTGCTCTGAACATGCAGAAAATGGTTTTATCTTTTTTCTTCCCAGGGGTTATAGCTTGCCGTGTGTGGAGATTTTCAGGGGAAAGGCAACAGTTGCATCCTTGAATACACGTCTCCTGTCCACTGCCAGATCTGGTGTCCGTGTTGCTGTACACAGGCACAGTCACGCTCCTCTAAGGAAGAGCTTTGACAGCTCTTTTTTATCTCTTCTTTCCCTCGCCCCCTTCCCGCCCCATCATGGTCAAAACAACACATCATTTTCCCTCACCACTTTCTTGGAAGGAGCTGAGCTGTTTTGACTGAAATAATGCTGTCTTACTGAAGAAGAAAACACAGCCTCTTGAGGCAGATGCTTAACGTGGAAGACTTCAGCCAAGCTATCTACAGGGTGGACCTGGTCCAAGTTTGCTATAAGTGAATTTTGCCTGACTCTCATTCGAGTCCTTGGTTGTGGGATACCTTTCCCATTCTTCAGAGAGGTCCTATATTTTTTTTCACCATTTTCCCAGGCTCTTTGGGAGCAGTTGCTGCCATAGTTTCTAGCCCGGAAGGGAACAGCGGTGGCTGACGAGCTTGGCAGAGCAGAAGCTGGTGCAATGTTGAATAGACCATGAAAAAGTCTGCTGCAGACATCAGGGAAATTAATTGAGCGTCCCTAGGTTAAAGTTTGGCAGAACAACTGAAAGCAATTGTATGAGGAAATGTGTTGGAACAGGTTAACGAATGATGGTATCTGCTCTACCAGTTGTGTCATGAATAATCTCGCAGGGTTGCAACAGGTGGACACCGAGATTCAGAGCAACCACAGCTCGCCTGGACTTTGGTTGGAGTAGGGGATTCCCAAAGCTCTATTGGGTTAGGCTAAGTGTTTTTCTCTTCACGAAAATAAGTGTTAGATTTTCTAGCATTTACTGAATCAGAAACTGTAATTCTTGTAGCATTGTGCCTAGGTAAGTTATTCAAAATCGGCAACTAGCTCTAGCAGATGTTCTGGATCGAAACTTCTTTCTCCTTAATGCCTCTCTTTCTGGCCAGTCTTATAGATAACGCTGCCAAAACGCTTGATGCTTTCTGTTGGAGGATGTCAACCCAAACTATTCTATGATTCTGTGTCTGAACCCCCTGTATTGAGGTGTCCTGTTCTGTTGCAGATTTAGAAGTGGCCGTGTTTAGACCACAGGGCTTGCAGAAAGGATTCTTAATGATTGTTTTCACTTTGTGCATTATATTTCATGCAGTTTTCTATTAAGGTGAAGCCGGGTGTGCGCAATTTTGGATGAGCTTTTCAGAAGTCAGGCAAAGTGCAACACCACCAGCATATTTCAACGGGTAATCTCCCTATATTGGAAAATAACAAATTGATGGTCGATTTGATGCTTCAAATACGATTGCCTCTTTCAAATTACTCTTGCAGCTATTGCTGTTCACTAGACATACCCATTGACTGAGGCAAAAAGAAAACCATCAGTGTTCTTTCTGTGGCTGTCTGTGCTAGACTGCTTGCATGTGCTTGAGACAAAAAGTCTGTTGCTTGCTTACTTGTAGAGAATTCCACTTTTCAGTTAGTGCAGGAAACCATTTAAACACAGCCTCCGCAGTGGAGTGCGCTGCACGTCCGCCACGTAGCTTGCTGGTTAGATGTGGGTTTAAAATCAAGTGCAGTTTGAGAAAACAAATGAAGCTGTCCATCCTACTTCCCAGATAGGTAGTCTACTTTTTAAGACTCATTCCTGTGTATATAGAGAAGCAAAGACTCTAGTAACCAGACTGGGTGCCACTGGAGACATATGCTCCCAGTTCTTGTCTGTAAGAGACCACAAACAAGGTAGAGCAGCGTCTGTGTACACTACATCTGCCATAGCGTTTCTGGCAGGTGCGAAAGCCGGAGTGCATGTGCTCAGGGTATTTCATGTCAAACAGAAGCACCAAGCAAGAGTTGTGCGCTTCCACGGTTAGGCAGATTGTGAGCTGTGGATTTTTTGAGTTGCCCTTTTGGGTAAAGTCTCATAACTATGCCTTAGTCGCCTGTCTTTTTTTCTTTCTTTCTTTTTTCTGAGTGGCTAAGAAGCAGTACAGTACTGAAGTCATCTCTTCAGGGTCTCCAGGGATGGTGGTCCAGCCCCTATAGTTGCAAGGTCTGTTTTGGCCACTCGGCATTCTTAGGCCAAGCGTGTCAAGGATTTCTCTGTTTCTTGGAGCAGGAGCCTATTAAAATATCTGATTCAGACACTGGTCAGGGATCAGAAGCTTCGGTAGGCATCTAGAATAATAAACATCTTTTAGCTTTTCTCAGAAGTATTGTGCTTTCAGGGTAAATGTGGGTTTTCTTTTCTATTCCACCTTTTCCCTTGGCACAAAAGCGCTTGGCACTTAGGTGTGTGGAAGAAGTTATGATACCGTTTGTGTAGCTGAGACAAACTATTACCATGTGAAATAAAAACAGCTCAAGGTTCTATCCACATTGAGTTTCGAGCATGTTCAGGCATGGTTCAAAAGCATTCCAGGCTAAAGTAATGTTAACGTAGGTTTGTCTGCCATAGAGATTGGAGTTGTCTTGAGTCCTTGACTACAAAGGATGGTAGCAGAGGCTCATGAGGGCAGCATGATGATTTTACTATACTGCTCTGCAGCCCAATGGCTATTAAATTGTTTGGACTCTTTGTAGCAGTGTGTGAGCCAGTTTGCTGTGGCTGGTGTTGCAGCTACACCTTCTGACGCTCCCCATGCCCGAGAACAGGCGAAAAAAGGCATGTGCAGGAAGGGTATGTGTTCAAAGAAGCCAAGGCTGTCCCTCAGCTTAGCATCCCACTTCTAAGAGCCCAAAAGGGTTTGGTCAGGAATATCGTAGTGTGAAGGTAAGAACGGCCTCAAGAATTAGGTTTGTAGTGGCTTTTTTGTAGCTGATCAAAGGGGTTCTCTCTGCCCTGTGGAAAGAGCATGCATGATGTTGGTTTCTACCATGTCATTTTGTCTTATTTCAAACGTGGACTCTGATCTATTGAGGACGTGGACTCTGATTGACTGAGGTCTGTTGCCTTGTCTTGGGGTGACCAAAGAAGTTATCACCTGTGTAGCAGAAGTGGTAGAAGAGGTGGATAGCTCATGAAAAGGACACTACATGTATCACGACTGCACATAAACTGGGCTGTGAACACTGGTGGGTAAGAAACGTGATTCGTCATCCTGAAGCTGTGGAAGGGGAAGGCAGCAGTAGTTTTCTTGTTGGTTTTTCTTGGTTAATCGCTACTGGTAAGTCTGAGAGGCATCATGATTATTTCCTCTTTCTGTCATAGAAACCCTTGCTGAGATGTGGATTTTTTCCTCTCTGGCCCTCTCAGACTGATCCAACCCAAGCACTGGAGCAGGAAAATGGGAGTGAAGGCCATGCCAACTAGAGCAGGATGGGTTACTTCTCTTGTATGACACACTGTAGAGGATGCCTTAAAAAGTGATTGTCATACCTTAGCGCTCTGTAGCGACCAGGTATGAAAAGGATGCCTTAAAAAGTGATTGTTGTACCTTAGCACTCTGTAGCGCAGGGTGAAGCGGTATGAATGAGAATAGTTACTGGGTAACTAACAGGATTAGGGATTCTTCTGTCGTTAGTTACTGTTTATATTCTCCTTTAGTAGCAGTCCTTGTTGAATGCTTGTGCGTCTTGATAAAATCCATGAGTATTAAGTTGGATCATTTTTGTTTGCCTGTCCTAGGTTTACGTACGGCCATGCTGGAACAGTCTACAAGGAATTTGTGTACATTTCAGGAGGCCATGATTACCAAATTGGCCCCTATAGAAAAAACCTGCTGTGTTACGATTACCGCACGGATGTTTGGGAGGAGAAGAGGCCAATGATCACTGCCCGAGGGTGGCACAGCATGTGCACCTTACAGGACAGTATCTACTCCATTGGTGGCAGCGACGACAACATCGAAACCATGGCTCGCTTTGACATTCTCAGTGTGGAGTCATACAGCCCTCAGTGTAACCAGTGGACCAGAGTTGCTCCTCTGTTGCAAGCAAACAGTGAGTCAGGGGTGGCAGTTTGGGAAGGCAAGATTTATATCCTTGGAGGCTACAGCTGGGAAGAAACGGTCTTCTCCAAAACAGTCCAGGTTTATGACAAGGAGAAAAATAAGTGGTACAAAGGAACTGACTTACCCAAAGCAATTGCCGGTGTGTCTGCATGTGTCTGTGCATTGAAACCCAAAACAGAGGACAAAAAGAAAAAGACAAAAACAAAAAAACATCAAGATCGAGGAAGATGACTACTTCTGGATAACCACCCTTTCATGGTGGACTCCAAAAGAACTTTGTATTTAATCATTTCTATCTAACCTTGATTCTTCTTTTTCTTTTTAAATGGGGGCGGGGGGGGAGGCGTCTTCTGAAGCCTCAGAAAATGTACAGTTGAATGAGGTTTTTGGATTAAACTCACGTTTAAGGTAAAAACAACAAAAGAAACCAAAAACCCCTACCCTACTACTATATAAGGGGTGATACGACAAGAAAGGTTATGCTGCTCTCCTGAATGTTAAGGCTTAGTCTTTTACTTCTGTGGTTCATGGCATTTCCACATATATCATATTATATCAACATTTTTAAAATAAGGTTGAGACTGTGGCTGAGATGACAATGTCAAAGGTGAGGAGGCAGAGCAGTATCTGGTTTGAAGTTACAGAGCGGTTCAAAGGAGTTCAGAAGCAACTGCTAAGAAAAAAATGCAACAGATCTTTGATGATGTTGTAAATCTTGAATCTTTGTAACGTTAAATTTCATTTGCAATACATTCTTGAGTTGTTTGTGTCAGATTTCTGGAAGACATGAGTGTTCAAAGAGAGTATCGCTTTTGGTGAATGCAGGTCAGATCAGCTTGAAGAGCAAATAACTCCACCTTACTCTTAAGATAACGAAGACCTTACTATGTGGCTAAAAATAGATGGAATTGACTTGGGCTTGGATTAATAGCATTGTTAACTTTGAAATCTGGGAAAGGTGAGATGACTTTTGCATCGCTTGTTGTGGCACTTTTCGTATCTAAACGCATTTTACTTAGGCTTTAAAACATGCCCCAGAATGAGGAAAAAAAATATCTATGGAAGAACTTGAAAGGTGATTTGAGGATTTGGATGGAAACTGTACAGTTTGCCTTGGGCTTCAAAGCAGATGGAACTGTTAGAGCTCACTGCGAGTTTGGGGGTTGCTGAATAGGGTAACAGTGGGGAGAAATGGCAGGAGAATCCTTCAGGTGAACGTGAAGCAAGGAGATGTCCCTCCCCAGCCCTACCAGGCTGTAGAAGCCGAGATCCACTTCATTTAACTCAAGCCTCACGTGGTCACAGCTAGTAGCCAGTGTGAGCAGGGGCCCATACTGCACTTGTCTGTTGTCAGAAAGGTTATTAACCCAGGATGATTAATTGGGGTTTGCTAATCCTGAAGAACACCAACTTGGTTTTTTACCTGAACTCACGTTTTCCTCCTCTTTTTTTTTTTCTTTTTTTTTTTTCCCCCAACTTCAAATGTCTTTTCCTAAGAGTAGCCTTTTCTGATGGCTTTGGCAGGGACTCGAAGCCATGGTTCATGAGGCATGCAGCCAAAAACCTTCCCCAGCCAGACAGGTTCGAAAGGAAGAAACCCAAAATACATGCAAGACTGTATTTGGGATCCAGACAGTGGGACTGAACTGAAAATCGTCTGTTAGGCCTCTGTGTCACACTATCCTCTGCATACCAAGTGAAGACATTTCCGACCCAAGTGTTAGTCCACCCTCTACAAACACAGCTGATTCTGCTGCAGATATTAAAATTCCCCGCCTGTCTGGCCAGCTCTCAGGCATTCACCCTGGGGCATTGTACAGACGCGCCTCTGATTTGCAAGAAGTTGATCACCAGCAATCTGATACAACCATTTTGGTTATTGTAATAATGCCAGGCCACAGATTAATATTCCTCCTTCCCAAAAGAAGAAATTTTTAGAAAGTTTTTAAAAAACAAAACTTTTGTACTTTTTTATAACGCATTTTGCTAACTCAGTCTCTTGTTTGCCATGTATGATATTATTTACTATAGAAGCTACTGCTCTGTAATTGTGACCCCGTTGTTGCCGTCAGGAACTCGTCGTTTGATGGGTCTTTTAGTCTTTGTGTAGCTGGTCAGGATGCGGTGCAGCTGTTAGAGCAGCATTTACATTCTCAGCATTGTCAGGCAGTCAGCTATAACTGTGACTATTGTGCGGCCTCTTCCCCGATAGTCGGGCTCGCCAGACGTGCTAATAAACACGCTTTATTTTCAGCCAGTGGTGATCTGCTGAGTGGATTTCAAGGGCTTTGGTTTAAAGTTCTGCTGGGGAACTGTCGATTGTTGCTGTTATTTCTTCCTCAGTCCTTCTTTCGCATCTCCCCTGTGCACCATAGCCATGTATTTCAGATTTGCCTTCTTTTCCATCTGGTGTACATACAGTTGATATCCTGC
>VWZL01000149.1:744412-806389 GCA_013396915.1 Stercorarius parasiticus
CCCCCAACTATTTACCTCAATAATTGGAAAACACTAAGAAAACATTTTTGCACTTGATTTCATTCGAAGCTCTTGTAAACTAAAGAACTCCTAGATATATTACAAGAACATATTTGTATTGAAAGAGGTACCTCTGAATAAATTTCTGGAGTGCAAGGAAGTTACAGGTTTCTTTTACAGTGCTAAAAAAAAGGATTTAAGAAAACTAGTCGAAATTAATTTTGTGAAACTCCTTGAGGTTTTTTTGGTGTTTAAAAAAAAAAAAAGCCTCAGGAGTTAGTCTTTTATTTGCATTAACGGATTTATTTTAAAGCCTTTGTACACTGCATGAGGTAATGGTTATTCTTCTTTATCCTAAAAACAAATTAAAATACAAAAAAAACCCAAAACCAAAACAAACATTCTGGTTATAACAAACTCATTAATGAGTTCTTTGGGGTTTTTTTATATCTGAAATCCTTGATATGTTGAACTGACAACTACTTAACTTTTGGGGACGTTTTCATGTGTAAGTATAGAACAAAAATTTCAAAGACTTGTTTTGTTTCTGTTAATGGGTGGCTTGTTACTATATCCCCCCCTTTTAATGTGTTTATGTATTACATTAATGTCTGGAAACAATAAACCCAGTTTAGAATATTGTATTCATCACCGTTTGACTTGTGTATTGATTTTGTTGAGGTTTTCCTTTTTTGAGAAATTGGAAAGAAGTCATTTTGTATTATTTTTAGGTGGTGGTGATAATGGTGGAAATACTTTAATACGCAGAAGCTAAATGTAACAATATGAAGCAGAAATATAACTTGTTTGGCTGACCCACCTTTTCAGCATCATGCTCCAAACCAGACAGTCAGAAATGACTTTTCACGTTTTTTACAGCTGTGACAGAAGACTCAATCCAGTTTATACAGTGGTTTCAAAGACAGTGTTTAATGGAGAATAGATAAACACAGTTATGACTTGTAACATTAAACTTAATTGCACAGGCAAAATATAAGCTCAGTACTCATTGAAGTAAGCTTTATTTTTCCTGGTCCATTTATTGTCCCTTCAAAACCAGAGGCTATAGGTGAGTATAGGTGAGTACGGGACATCTCTCGTGTTATTAGGGGTCACCGGGGTACTGTACCTGTTGTTGCCATAAGCATTTTTCCATTATTAAAGGAAGAAATGATTACCATTTGCACTTACGAGACCCAGTAGTAAGCGTCGCTAAAAGTGCAGTCTGGCAGAGTGCCCTTGATTTTTGGATGTTGTGTACCCGGACGTGGCTTATCGTTGCTCGGGAAGTGTTAGTAGATAGCAGACGATGCTTGAGAATCACTGAAACTCCTGAATGCTGAACTGCTGTGTGAAACTGGTGCGCTGGAGTCCTGCAAAAACGGAAGGGAGAATATATAGGAGATTTCTACTTTGATTTTTGTAGTCAGAGCAGTCCTCTCCGAGAGTAATTAAGATCGTTAGAGAAAAGACATACCCCCCTGGTCTGTGCTCTTAAGGGACTCAGCCTGGCCTCTGCACCTGTGCGTGCTGCTGCCTTCACCTGTACGCTTTGTAAAACATTTTACTGCTTGTCGGGAAGCACAGCTCTTTCTTCCTGCCCTGGGGAAAAATAACTACTGCTCTACCTCATTTTTCAAAAGGCTTCTGTTGCCAAATTCTGAGGAAAGCTTGTTTTACCTGACACAAAGCAGCTACCAGAAAACCTCAGGTTTTCTCTTCCCACACTTCCATGCTGGTATCTTGGCATCAGCATGTCAGGGAGCTGCTGCCTGTAACACTGACGGTAGGTAACGTAAATCCCTCGAGATACCCTGGGGAAAAATTACGCCGCAGTGTGAGATGCAGTTGTTTTGAAGGCTTGAGAAAGAAGCTGGAAATATTTTTGTTCTCAAGTTGAAATCTTAAATTGAGAAAAATGTGCCTGCGTGTCTGTCTGTCTCCGTAAGAGATCAGAGCGCTTTCTTCCAAGCACGGCTCTTTAGGATTCAGTATTGAGTGATAGTGTCTCATGTCTAGAGAATTTAAATAAATTATTCAACCTTTAGTGCTCTTTTTGAGAAACAATTTAGCTTGCAGGCAAAAAAAGGTCTCGATTCTAATTGCGATTCTTACCTTGCTGATAGGTCTTAATGAAGCTCTGACCAGTAAGAAGTTTCTATGGGGAAAAAAAAGCTAATTATGCCTTCACGAACATACGTCTTTGAGTTGTCTTATGGACCAGGTCGGGGCAGACGCATCTCTGTCCGGATGGAGATGTTGTGTCACCGTGCTGTGCGAGTCGGAGCACGGACGAGCTCCAGTTTCCATCTTCCTTCTGACAACTCCCTGCTAGGCGAGAGCCACGCAGCCCAGCAGCAGGCCGGCTGATACCACCCGCGTCTTTTAGCATCACATAAGCTCTTCCTGGAACTTAGAAAAGCTTCGGGAAAAAACGTACCTTTTTTTTTTATCATGATGGGTTCAGTAAAGGAACGTGAAAGGAAGGTGAGACAGAGACTTTTGAGCACAGTATAGCGCTGACTGTTTTTTTTTTTTCTTCCTAGTTGAATCTTGTTACCAGAATGACCAGAGAAGAAGCAAAGCCCTTATTGTACCTAGAAACTATCAGGATAAAAGTTCTGCATCTCTGAAAGAAAAAGTCTTCAGAGCTCCTGAAGCTCTTAGCACCAGGAGGAAGTTTTACATGGACAGCATTAAACCCGCCGCAGGGATCAACCAGTTCTTGCAGCACTACAAGAAGATATTCCCTTCTGCCTCTGGACGAAGGGGCGTGTGGGTCCCACCGCTTGCTTCAGCAAAGTCACATGGATAAATCCTTCACCTCCCGGGCACTGCCAGGAGCACAGGTCTTATGGTCTGGTGAAACCATGAGGAGTACGGCACGGAGGGGTGAGCCATTCCCAAGCACTTTGCATTTACAGCAGGGTAAGAACAATTACAGCAGGTACTGGGAGGCAGCTGACTTGGAGTGGTTTATTCAGCTCACCAGCTCATGTCGGACAATCCTTTGTTTCCATAGCCGTGGACCTCAGTTGTTGTTGATAAATTCACAAAATAATGAAATCAGTACCACCTTATTCCGTAAATCTTAAGAACACGGATACACAAGAAACAATAATGCAGCACCACTTTTTTGAAGTCGGAAAAGCAACATGTTTTTTGGGAGCTATAATTCTTGGCCACTGGTGTAAAGGACAGAAAAAAACCAAACCAGATTTGTGCAATGCAGTGAGCAGTAATGCAGTAACTGACCACTAAAAATGTCAAAAAATGAACGATAAACCAGAACCGAGGTGGAAACTTCCCAGCAGGTAAGTTTCTTCAAAGCATGCTATTACAAGAAAAGTTACAAAGATTACACTATTACAAAATATTGTGGTAAAACGTTAACAGACTTTACAATGAAAGTGTATTAAGACGGGATAAAATTGAAGGTGTTTCAAACGTTGCTGAACTACAAGACAGCGACATCCTTTCTGCCCACATCAGTTTTCACCATCAGCTACGGCTTTTAACAGGATTGGTATTTGAATTAGCCGGTTTTCAGGCGAGAGGCACTGTGCTCATTTGTATGTTCAGCCATTGGAAGGGGCAGCCTTTCTAGCAAAAACAGTCAGTTTACTTAGGCAGTATTGTGGGCAGAAGGGAATTTTGCCTTCAACCAGACGAGCCATGTAAGGGTTTTCACTCCATTATTTACCTTGTAAATTAGACTCCCGAGGGGAGAGGGGATTTCAGGTGTTTGAAATGTTGTATGCAAAAAGCCTATACATTTGTCTCCCTTTTTTGTTTCTCTATTTTAATATTAAACAGCCGCTTTCGCTGCTAGGTCTCTGCCTTAGGACAGAAGAGCAACACTTGCTAGAAACAAAAGAAGGGGAGCGGGAGCAGGGTGTGTCACCTAAAAGGACAGAGGCTGATACAGAAAATCATCTACTGTCCTTCCTTCCCATTACTGTTGTGAGCACAGGTTAACCGTTGCACTTCATAAAACGAGAGGGAAACGTCCTTATCATAGTGAGGTGGATGAAGTTGTCTTTCCACTGTCAGGGAACCTCCCCTCTGAGCAGCCAAAGACACAAAGTTCTTTAGTTCCTTTTCTTCTTTTCAACTTCCACAGTCATGTTAAGCCTTCTCTAGCGCTTACATCCCAACTGAAGTAGACTTTTGCAGGATTCGTTAGTTTGTTTTAAGGAAAAAAATACAGAGTAAATTAGCGATTAATTTACTGGATTCTTGCCGGGGGGTTTCAGTGTTCAGTCATGACCCAGTCCTCTCAAAATCATGAGATTGGCTTAGTCAGTTTCTTTTTTTTTCCAGATGCAAACGCTGAACCCATTCCCACTCTGCTTATTTGGGGCAGACGCGGGACAGCTTTGCCCTGCCAGCACACGGGCACGCCGCCTCCCGCTCACCTGCTGGAGCAACCCTTGGCACTCGGCCGCCTACAGACTTTCGAGGCGAACCCATGATTAAATCCTTGGGGACAGCCCGCCTGCTTGCACCCTTGCATTTTTAACAGCTGCCTTTCTCCTGCACGGCACTACCTCACTCGGGTAGCACACCCTGCCCAGGTCACTGTGCTGGGGAAAGCCTGCAGGGCCGCAGCTCCATCGCTGAGGCACGGGGCTCCCGCCACTCGCTCTGGAGACGGCGGGCCCGCCTCAGCCTGGGCCCGCCTCACGGCCGCTCCCCCGCCCCGCACGATGCCCGGGGGCTGAAAGCGAAGCCTTTTCGCGGCCTCGCCCACTTTTCCACCCGGGGCTGCCCCCCTCAGGGAGGCGGTGTCCGCCCCGCCGCTCCCCGCCGCCGGGCCCCATCCTCGGGCCCAGGGTGATTCTGCAGCTTCATTGAATCTCCTCAGGGCGGTGGAGGGGCCTCTCCGCCGGCCGGGACGGCGGCCCTGCCCCGCCGGGGGGCCCAGGGCGCCGGGGCTGGTCCCCTCGCTGCCCCGGTGTCACCGCGCCTCGGTGAGGGGAGGGACCGGAGGGAGGAGGCGGCCTGCGGGGGGAAGCCGGTGCTGTGACCCCGTCTGAGCCGCTGCGGAGAGGATGGTTGGAAGAGACTCGGTAGCTTTTTTTTTTTTTTTTTNGGGGAGAGACAGAAGCGATTCTATAATGAAAAGGGAATAAGGAGATTTGTAAACTAATCCCCTCTCCCCACCCCCCGCCCAAACAGTCGGTGCATTGGGGTGCAAAGGGCTGAGTGTTGCAAGATTGCTGTGCCCGGGGATGCGTGTGCGGTTTCCCTGTCTCCCGCTAATTGAACCGGCCAGGAGATCTGTGCACGGAGTGGGGGGGGGGGGGGGCAGCCAAACCAAAAAAAAAAAACCCAAACCCAAACTGCAATCGTGGTAGTTTTTCACTGGAAGTTAAAAGCTCGGCTCCTGGTCTCATCTCGTGTGTGCTTAGAGCAAATGATTGAATGGGTTAACTTCACTATTCCTTTCCTGTAAGGTTTTCCTCCCAAAAAGCTTTAAAGCAAAAATGCCAGGCTACACGTGTGGTGCACTGAGGTGTTTATTTGCAAGGCTTCCCACAACTCTCTTTTCAACAAATAATAAAGTTTAGAGCACTTCGATTGTGTTAAAGATAATTTTGTTAAGAAACCGGGTCTTTTGTGGTGGAAAAGTATCTTTCATAAAATTTAAGTGTTTCAAACAAGGTGACGTTTTATTCTGAATTCTGTGGGTTTCTTCAGTGCACTAGTGGTGCTGACACAAACTTTTCTTTATGGAAAAATTATTAATCGGTGAAAACTATAATGACATTTCTTGTCCAGCTTGATTTATTTGTGTTTGAGAGAAAGAGGGATGTGATTTTGTTAACGTGGCTGTTCTGAGGGCAGTTGTAGTTTATGGAGTTTGTTTAAAATTTTGTATCCTTCAACTTTCTTTCACAGTGGAGAAAACTCACTTAGTTTTGGACGCTTTTTTACCATCCTAATGAATGATAGTTAGGATGCACATATATCAAAAGATTCCGTGTCCAACTCCGAAGCTGTTTTCCCCGCCCCTAAGTGCTAGACAGCAGTACATGTGGTCAGTTTCATGAGACTGGGTTTTACGTTGCAGGTTTTTTCTTGATTTAGAAGAATTAAGGACACTTTTCTGGCTGTGCTTAATTAAGTTGGTGTACCTTGAAACAAAAAAAGAGTTCAGCTGATGATTTAGTTTTTGGGGAAGCACTGCATAGCTGTAATTCAAAAAAATTCATCTGTAGTAGTAACTTGTAGATACACTATTTTAAATCACCCCCCTCTGTAAGTAAAGGTCTTTAAGTATAAAAAATATTTAGGTCTCGTGAGGATTGCTGCTTAAATTTATATATAATTTGGAAGCAAATCTGTAAGATATTTTTCAGTTAATGCTTTCTTTGTGTCATTAAACGCAGCCTATTTTTGTGTTCTGTGGGTTTTTTTTACTACTCTAAACAGTTTATTTAAATGCTGTCTGGGTTTTATGTTTTTATTGCACATATTCTAGAGCAATATAGTGCTATAATGCTGAAGTGAGGTGACAATGTTTTGGACTCTTCTGGATGAAGAGCCTGAAGATAAGTTCAGGGATGTAGTTTTACGTGTAGGTGTTTCCTCTTTTATATTAGGATGGTAGTGTTGCATATCAGTAGCCAATTAGAGAGTTTTGATAAAAGTTGCCTGTTCTGAGCACAAGACTAAATAACAGTATTTAATCATTATGTTTGTGTCATAATGCAGAGTCCTAGACAAAAGTGCTTAGTTTTTCCGTGTGACTGTAATTTGAGTGTACTGTAATTGAGACATTTTTTTTGTCACACTGGGGAAAAAAGGTCTTCAAGAAAATCATGCTCTTCTAATAGCTAAAATGCGTAGTCAGATTTTTGCCAATTAATGGATTCATGTAATAGCAGGCAGGGATCTTTCATCAGTCAGTTTGCACAGTCTAACAAATGAATCATGAACTATCACCATAAATATTTTCAAAGGGGCATTAATTTTGGATGGCCAGCTTGTCAGCAAGCACGTGAGTATATGATAACACTGTTTAGATATTGCTGGTCGTTTGTACCTCTGTATTCCATGTCATTATTTCATAATCATTTAATGAGATATTTAAGTGTTGCTGTCAGTTTTCTGTGCGTGTTCTGAGTATATTCAAAATCGATAAATATTTTTTATTTTTTATTAAGGTGAGCTAGAAGTAAACCTGTAGTATTACTACAGATTTTGTGTGACACTACAGATGTTGAGCTGATTTAGCACTAGATATTGTTGAAACCATTAGTCATCAAGGTCATCTAAAAATCTTCTTTTAAAAAAAAAAAAAGACATTTTAAAAACTGTGTTCCTGTTTGGAAAGAGTAATACTCCGTAGGAACTATATAAACAGTTGGTTTAGCCACTTTTCCTATTGTTTTTCATAGAAATAATTAATACAGACACATCATTTATAATTCTTGTGAAAACAAGTTAAGCAGAGGAAAGGATACCATAGCAGAATGAATCATTTATGCTTGTTTTGTTCTTTCACCATTACTGTGGTGTCAAATTAACTCAGTGCCATTTTAAATGTACCGTATTGCCCCCAAACCCAGCTGAAGTAAAAACCAGTAGAGTTTGTGTGCAGAAAAAGCTGAACAAGCTCATAAGCTGCTCATCCTCACCCAAGCCTGTGACTGGCCTGGCAACCAGAATAACTGGAACTCGGGACACGGCATGCAATCTGACTCCCTGAAATACTGCACTGCAAACTACCTCTTTTATGGCTGGCTTGGAGTGTTGTTCCCTGACAGGGTGTAGTTTGATGTTCCCTTAATCCCGTGCTGTTTCTGAAAGAAAAGGAGGGAGGGGGGGGAAGCAGTCTTTAGGCAGTTGTTGTTTGCTGTTTTTGCAGTGTATCGCCTGGCGTTTGTGGGTGACCTTAATTAGGAAATCAGTCTGTCTCAAAAATAATCTTAAAAAAAAAAAAAAGGTTGTTATGCAGCTGGATGAGTTTCTTGTGCTAGCTTGCTTGCAGATGTGTCTGATGTTACAGTACCCTTACAGGCAGAAAGAAGTTCTTGGAGAGAGGGCAATGTGGATTCTGTCTGTCAGGTTCCTGAAATAAGCAGAAAACGATGGGGGACACCCTGAACACAAAATGAAAGGTGGTTCTGGGCAAGGGCTGCCAGTAGGTGGGTTTGGAGAGAGGTGTTTGGGTGCATCATCTTGCTGTAGCTGCTGCTTCTCCCTGTCCTGCTCAGTTGCTGTTCTATGTTTTAAAGGGGTGAAGAAGCTGGATTTGTTGTGTGTGTCTTGTTTTGTTTGTTTGTTTTTGTTTGTTTGCTTTGAGTCCCATTTTCATGGCTGAGAAGGGCCTGGGTTTGTCCTTTTACTAGAGCTTTTGCCTATGGTGTGAGCAGTTCTAGGCTTCTGTGGTCTCGGGAATCCAGGCTGCAGCTGAAGCTGTGAGTTTAGGTAGCCAGAAGGTATCATTTGTCATTCTAAAATGTGAATGGTGAATCCACGCAGAGTACAGTGGGTGAATGTGGGTTGGTTAACTTAAAAAAAGGAAGTCTGGGAAAACTGACATAGAACTTAAATTTGGAACTATATGGCAGCTTGCAAATAATAGAATAAAACACACAGTTTTTGTGAGTCACTGCTATTTATTCAGTGCATTCTAGACCATAGCACTGATTTGAGGCTTTTTAGAATGGATCCAGCCATTTACCTAATAATAAATTCAGTTTTTGTAGGCAGTGCTTGGACACACTGCTTTTTCCATTCATGTAGGTGATAAAATACTTGTAGAGTTAAATGGGGTTTTGTTTATAGGTAAACTAAGCAGTCTCATTTCTGTTTAGTGATATACATGCAACATGCTGTGTCGTACAAAACAGCCAAATCTGTTGTAATAGAAGTTGCTGGCCTTGGGCCATTGGATTATAGTCATTTGTCACTCTAATGCCATTTCAGCAATGTAGATGTTCATTTCCAAAGAATTAAACATGCTAGAACTGCGGTTTTTCTTTCTGATGGAAGTATTTTATGTGTGACCGTTAAACATACAACTGGGGATTATGGAACAAAGGGTTATGCTTCATAGTGAAAAAAATGTGTGCGTGTGTACATATGTGTGTGTATTTATCTATATAAATGAATACTCCGTAATGGAATAGTCTGATAGTTTAAAATTGGGATTCTAAACCCTATTTTTATTTTATGAAATGGTAATGTATGCGTTTAAGACTGTGTTTTAAGTATTCCCAATAATGGTGCCATGTTGTTTATTTTTAAAACACTTTAAAGGATTTTGCTGGATTAATGCTCATGTTAATATATTCATTGACACTCTCAATAGAGTAAAACTTTGAAGTACATTAGTCTTTTTCATTTTGTGTTTGACTCTTAATACCTAGTTTAATTGCAGATGTCCTTGATATTTTAAATGCATGTAGGAACTTTTCCTCCTTGTTTGACAGCGTAAGGTTTATTGGTCTTTGGTGCGTGCTACAAGGTCTGTTTTTCTTCACCTGTAGTTAGGCAGGAGGTAGCTTAAATCACAGTAGCCCTAACAAAGTGTTTGTGAAAGGCTTATTTAAATCATACGCCTTATGGAAAAGCATGCATTTAACAAAAATTAAGAAAGGCCTTCTTGAGATCCTGTGACAGTCATAAATGTTAGTGCTGTACAAACTGAAATAAATGTGCAGAGTGCTTTTGGGGATTTTGCTGCTTATAGTATTGTGTGTGAATTCATATCGTGTATGGAAGTTTTAAAAGGAGCATCGTATGTTATTTGCATTGGAATTACAGTAGGAAAGAAAGGGATATGGATCAGCTTCCATTGAATGTTACGTTACCACAAACTGGAAAATCACTTAAGGGTTCTGTAACTTTTTTACTTTGTTGAAAAAGTAAACCCCTCAGTTGGGGTTTGTCTTTGAGGTGGGAGGGAAGAATGCCCTGTCTGTAAGAAACTGTAAAGAAAAACGTGTATCTCAAGGTTGTGTGAAAAGATGCATTTAAAAAAGCATGTAAGAAAGTAGGTTTTCTTCAAAGAATTTGGGGTATGAAAGACTTCTCTCTGTTTTGTTTGAACTAAACTGAACATACTAGCAGAAATAGCAGTGCTGTATTCCCTCAGTGCAGCAGGCATGTTTTTCATACAACATTTAGAGCCTGCTGTCGTGATTCACAGGTTTCCTACCTCATTTTTCCACATGAATATTGCAGGCTGGCAATGGATTTACCAGTGTAACTTAAATATACAGAAATTGTATATCATTCATGCAAAGAAGTGAAGGCTTTTGTCCTGAAAATGTTTTGTCTCGCTGGAGTGGGATTCTTTTGTAGGTAGTGTAGGAACATGTTACCAATAGTGATTCTTCCAGTGTCAAGGTAATGTTCTTATTTTCATGAGTACTTAACTGCTTTGCCATATGCACATACCTATCTCAGCAGGAACACGTATATAATTTGCTCTTTAGCCTTTATTGCAAACATATGCATACATGGTTTAAATTGGTTGAAGATCACCTGTTATTAGCACCGAAAACTCCTAGAACGCAGGTGGGATTACTGGGTATCGGACGACAAGCGTGACTTCAGATGTGCTGGCTTTCGTTGTGTAACTGTGTCAATGCCTCAGATGCTGTGCGTGGTATCAAACCACAGACATTCTCACTCCTGGTTGTCTGGTGAAGCAGAGTTCCTGTTGCACGTAGCTCTTGTTTGAACAGGCTGAGTGTAAGTTTTAAAGAGGGAAATGGAATTCAGACCTTCTTTACAAGGTGGGAGTTAAAGAAATGACTCTGACTGGGAAAAAAGGGGGAAGCAGAGGCAGGATATTGATAATCCCTTTGATTCTTGCTGCAAGCATTAGGGTGGATAGAGGCAAATGAAAAAAGTTCAGTTGCTTAGTTTAATGGTAGCAACAGGCAATTAGATTAATTGTATTCAAGTAATATTTTTGGACCGTGCTAGTTATGAGAGTATTTGGTTAAAAATGATGCTGTACTGGTACATAGTATGGGATGGTCTCGTCATTTTAAATACGAGTAGGTATGATAAAAGGAGAGGGAAATAAAGTAGCGAGAGAAAGAGTCATTGTCAGCACAAGTTACAGCTGAATTGCAAGAAGAATCAAGTTCTCGTGTTCCAGTCTACTTCAGTCTATCCATTAAATCATACTGTCTCTAATAATAGCTAGCTGTCACCAAAGAAAGTAAGAAATAGTGCTGTAATGCCCATAAAGCATGGAAAAATTCACTTGCTGTTCCTCTGCTGCCTTTGGGATACAAAACCAAAGCTGCCACTGTTTGAAAATTTCTGTGGAGTACTGTACTTAATTGATATAAAGTTGGAAAAAAGTCAAAGACAACTTATTTAGGCAATCCCCAATACGCATTTGTCTTCTCAGCTGAAGGCTGCGACCACAGGCTATTGCCCCTTAACAAGAAGTTTAAGCTTCCACAAATCTCACCTAGTGGAAGTTCCCTAACAAAAATTCCGAACAAGCAAGAATGAGATACATAAAATTATCGTCCTGGCATTGCAAGCAACAGAAAATTTAAGTGCAGCAGAATCATGGAAGTGTGAAAGAGTAGTCACCTTTCAGAGGAGAAGAAATAAAGCTGTTGAGTTTGCTCATGTCAACAGGTTTGCGCTCTCAGTCTTTTGAACTTTTCCCTTGTTCAAACACAACGCTGAATTCTGGTGGTCACTCCTGTTGCTGTGAGTCAAAACGACTGTAAATACGAGGTGCTGGCATGCAGTGTTTCAGATGTTGCCAAAGACTCAGAGTTTTCTTAATTGGGGAGGATAAAGGCAATGGCCATGTATTGCACTTAGTGCTAATGATTGTAACATAAAGGCCATTATGGTTTTCTGCTTTGGTGTAATTACAGCCTTAAAATAGAGATTTCCCCGAGTTCTCATCAGCGTTCACCCCTGGAACGATGCGTTAGGGAGGTTCTGCACACTTTTTTCCTTTGCTTTGTGCTGCTGCTAGTAATGTTGGGAACCATGATCAGAAGTTGCTGTGGGCTAGAGGTGTCCCTCATTCCCTGAAGCTGTGCTTGATTGCGTCCTGAGCTGCATATCATGTGCATGTTTAATATTTTCCTGGTAGTAAGATTTTTATAGTTAGTCTGAGTTCTTCACCTTTTTTTTTTGCTAGCTGAAAATCTTAGAGCTTAGCTAGAGCTAAGGTATTTTGTAGCCGTTTGGTTGGCATACCAGATTTAGTGTAAGTGCTTGTGTGTCAAATTTATTTATTTTATGACAGC
The DNA here is from genome assembly GCA_013396915.1 of Stercorarius parasiticus. NCBI lineage: Eukaryota > Metazoa > Chordata > Aves > Charadriiformes > Stercorariidae > Stercorarius > Stercorarius parasiticus. The sequence goes on from VWZL01000149.1 coordinate 756,667, forward strand.
TTTTAAAACAGGATGCTTGTAATTAGTAAACAACTGCTTATTATGTTATCTTTGAAGGTCAGCTCCAAGTATGAGTGTCCAACACATCCAGTGTGTTTACTGAGTAGCCAGAGGTTACAATGTTTGAAAATGGCAGACATCACTAATTTGAAACTTAGTTCATTTTGTATTTTCTGTCTTATTTGCAAAACAGCCATTTTGAACGATAGAATGAGTGACTGATTGTGTTTACCAAATGTTTTTATGATTTACAATATTTTTTTAATTAGATTTGGGACCAAAGGAGGTAATGTACAGCCACATGAGAAGCATGTCCTTTCAAAAGCTGCCTGTAATGGTGTTGTTTGAAAGTGGAAAGTATTATAAATTCACAGTGTGCAGGGTGAAATATGAGGGTGTGGTTTTGTCGTTGTTGCTCAACCTTGTCAGCAGTGTGGATTAGATGGCAAATTACCAGTATTTACGTGGGGTCCCCTAAAACGCTCTTGGTCCTTTGTACGGTGGATGAGGGAGAGGATGGAAGGTGCTGGAGTTGCAGACGTGCTGTTGGAGGCGAGGGCTGTGAGCAGGGATACTGCAGGCAGCAGCCGCTGCTGCCTCTGCCCTTGCAGTGAGCGAGCTGAAGAGCCTGCGCTGTGCCGTGTTCGTCTCCCCTGCCGAGTGTCAATACTCCCGTTTGTAGATGGCTGGATGTGCAGGCCAAGAAAGGGGTGACTCCAGCTCCTCCCTGGATAGAGGGGTACTTGAGCTGCCGGTTGTGTTCTCTGATCTCAGTGTTGTGGGCTTTAGTACTGTGTCAGGGTATACCCTGGTTTAGTCCCTTCTTACCGCTCAGAAAGCAAGAGAATTTCAGTATCTTCAATACTCTGCATGTGTTGGGAAATAGCTTGAGTGCTCTGTTTCCCATTCTGTGGGAATGTGCAGAAGAACACATATGTGTTCGTATGTGCAGAAGAAATCAGAATGCTAACAGAAGATCTTGTATAAGGAAAGATGTGAAGTAGCTCCACTGTCAGTGTTATTCTTTTGAAATGAGATACCTTAAAAAAAAAAACAGTCCCAAATTTAACAGTGGTATTGTCGTACCATAAACCTATTGCCATATTCACATCCAGTTTTTAATGCTGCCATCTAAAAATATGGGTGTTTAATATGCCTACTATCTGTGTTTTAGTTGTAACAGTGTATTAATCTGTGCATTCATTTTAACAGTTATCTTGCATCTACATAAAATTGTGTTGCCGATACTTAAGTTCTAAAACTATCTCAGGAGGAGGTGGCATATGTGTGGTGTCCCAGTTTTCATTTTAACTTGCATACGACTTCAAAATACAAAGTTGCTGTCATGGGCAGTGCCAGATCCTCTCGGGTTTCCACCTGCCACTTAACCACGGATCAGACTGGCAGAGGAGATGGACGGCTGCAAATAAATTGAGGATCAAAACAGTAGAAAGTGTTCCCAGTTTCTGTCTGCCAGGGGGGACACAGCATACACGTGCTGTGTGGTGAAGTAGTGGAAGGGCCTTGAGTTTCTGCAGAGAGAAAATAGAGTAAGAACCTCTGTTGAATTATTCTCAAACATGAGCAGTCACAGAGCTTAAAATGCAGGAGACGCTATTACATGGTGGTAGTTGTGTTTTGTTTCTGTGATCCCCTTGAGTCATTTACCAATCACCGTGTTTTTCGCAAGTTCTCTGGTTTATTTCTGTCTGTTTCTCTATGAGATTATAACCCATTTTTGGCAGGTCACAAGTTGCAAAGGGGAAAGTCTCATTCTTTCTTGCTTCTGGCCACTTGCTTCTTTTGCTTTACGGTGGTTCCTCACCTTCTCTTAACCCTCCTTTCCCCAGTGCAAAAAAAAAAAAAAATTGTTGGGATAATTTTCTCTCAGTTTGAGTATAGTCATCTCGCTGATCAGTTCAGTGTGTGCCAGAACTGGCACAGGAGAAGAGGTGGGACTGTGAATCCAGCAAAACAAAAAAGCAAGTAAAACCTGTGTGGCCTTGGTGAATGGAGCCAGTGGTGCTTGTTTTTAATGATTGGCCAGTGTTTTCTCTTTCTGTCACTGTTAAATTTGTGGTGCCTTGCCAGGGTGGTTACCCTTGTACAAGCTCTGAGTGTCATGAGCTTTTGCATTTTCTTTTTTTTAGTCTTGGTGGCTGATGCGCTTTTGATAGGACTTTGCACCACATTTAGATTGATATTAAACTTTCTGTAGTTCTGAGCATCCATCACTTCTGGAATGTAGGGTTGAGATGCAAAGTTAGGCTTTCCGAAGAGGCATATCAGTCCTGGGTAGGTGGGCTCTGCCTTCTGATGGAGTCCAGATCGCTAATTTTTATCACACCTAATTTTAGCCATCTTAAATCCTGCCCTGAGTAATTGCTTGTGAAAAGCATTGTGTGGGTGACTTGTCTAGCTGTGGTGCTGTTAGGGATAGATTTTAGTTTTCCATGATATTTAGCTACAGTTATTCAGAGGCTATCCGTTCTTTTCCCATTTTTGTTTATCTTCCAGTGTATTTTCAGCTTAGTTGACAAACTGAAACGGCATTCTCCTTACTAACCGGGGTGGTGGCATCCCCCGGGATGGGTCTGTATTGATCCTGTGAGGTATTAGTCCTCTGCAAAGATGTTAATAGTGAAAATATGGAAAGAATATATTGAATGTATGCAAACGAGTGGTAATCAAACAAAGGTACAAGCAGTCTTAATTTTTGTGCAGCTTTGCTTTTGAGTACTTGATTTTAGAAGCATAATTTTTAGTGTAATTTCCTTATTTTAAATAGTAGGGTGCCATCCTGAATCTCATGTGCTGTATCTGCAAAGTTATCACCTTTACCTAGATGGAAAGGGCATCCGCTCCATTCAAGCACATGGAGCAATTCAGAAGAGAAGGGGTATTGTTAAAGGAGCTGAGATATGTACTGCTGTAACTGAAATAAAGAGACTTCTGACAACAGTAGGGTTACACAATTCCAGAATTTTGGGTGATAATTCAGTTTGAGGAGTGGTCTGGCAGGCACAGACCAGTTCTTTCCATTTCTTTTTTTCCTGTGCTGCCTCGGCCAGTAACTTCAGATCCTGTGTCATCTCTTCATCTGACTCTTGTTCCTCATCTTTGGCGTCAAGCCAAAGATGATTGTAAGCTGCTTCTTAACACGCTTAAAAATGTGCTTATATTCAAATGTGTTTAATTCCTTAAAACTCAGGGACTTGTTGCACTTTTTCATCCCAGAGCTCTACCTCCCTTTTTTCTTTTGAATAACCTCATCCAAGTCTACATGTATTAGTTTTACTTTTTAAAATTGCGGATTTGCAGGATAAAAGTAGCCTATGAGGTAAATTCAGGTATAGTTAAGCACAGAAGAAGAAAGGCTTTCCTCTGCCAGGGCACTGCCAAGCACCTCTGCAGCTTTCTAGCTGGAAGCCATTACAGGGAAAGCCTGTCTTTGTTCTGGTAGCCCAGAGCATCCTGCCTTGCCGGGGTAGGAATGTACTGGCTCCTGGATACTATGAACTATGTGGATGGTAGAAAAGATAGTGCATGTGCTGTTCTTCCACCTGGAAGAACTGAGAGAAGCTTGTTGAAAACAATCCTTCAAAATCTTAGTTGCTAAAATACCTGCTAAATCAAGATTTTGTAAACCTCAGAAAAATGCTGATTTAGACAGCATGTCTGGAATTTGGGTGGACTGCTGTGGGGCGTTCAAAGACAATTTGCTATTTAATGTGGCCAAAACAGCGTCTCCAGATGCAAAACTCATTTTCCTACTGTTTTCTTAGAAGTTTGTTCTGCTGTAGGTATCTGGCACAAAAGGTTGCAGCCCTAATGATTTTAGTCTTGGCAGAGAAAAGAATGGCTAACACCAAGGTTTTTTTGCTGGTAAGTATTAGATAAAATTAGTGAGAGATTGTTTTGCCTGCCCCACCTATAATAAAATAGTAGTTAAACTGGCTGTGTTCTTGAGTAACTTCATGTTCCACCTTCTCTCTCCTGAGTGCTTATCATGCTGTAGTAGATCAGAATAATTCAGGTCTTAATTATTTTTGTTCTTTGTTATAGGAAGAGTTTACAATTTGCACATCAGCCTTAGTAACTAGCTCAGTGCAAGCAGAGCTTGCAGAGCTTGAAGTAAATGTGTTTGCTCAATTATGAGCAACCAGCTTGAAGCTGGTGTTCTCAAACTCTTAGGGGTGTGAAGAATAGAGGCTTAGCAATAGGTGTTTTACTGACCACTCTCCTGGAACTCAAAACTGAGGAAGGACCTAGCTACCCATTTTGGAAGTGTTTATTTTTCTTTTGATATTTGCAAGGACTGCCTGCTTGGAGAATTTAATAGGAAAGTATTTTAGTTTGGCTTTTATTTTGATTTAACTTCACAAGGAAAATAAGTTGGAAAATGTTACTTCTCTGGATCGCTGGCAGATGTTCTGTGGGCTTGTAGTAGTGGAGCTGTTGGTGTAAAGGTGTCAGAAATTCCATCTTTTGCTCTCCAAAGAGCTAAGAGTTGATGTAATCAGCTCTGACAATTTGATGGAATGCACTTTCCAGGTATTCCTGCTGTAGTCCCAAAATGACTGCTCCTCACTCCAGGTCTTGTTGGTATCACATGTGAATGTATGTTCTTAACTTGGGTTCCTGTGGAAGATCGGAGGAAGATACTTTCTTCTGTTTGAAAAAGAGTAAAGCAAGAATACCTGATGCTCTCTCATAGGATGCAAATTAACAGGTATATAAAACATAGGTATAATCCTTCTGTCACTGGGCTGCTGCTTTATGATCACATCTAAGTGATACAGCTGCATTGCCCTCTTTATGCTATTACTATTTACAAAATAAAACTGTGGTTGGCTTTGGGTGTGCTTTTTTTTGGTTTGTTTTGTGGAACAGGAGAAAAATATCAATTGGGGAGACCTTTAAATGTGAAACAGCAGAGCCTTTTTGCTGGGGCAGTCCTGCTTTGGAGACCAGAAGATAATAGAATCTTTCTGTCGTTGGGGAAGGTATGCTGTACGCATAAATGCAGTGGTGTCAGTGGAAGATGATGGGTTGGTTTTTATTCTTTCACTACCTTCCCTCCCACTACTAACTACAATCAGTACTTTATAGACAGCTTCCTTGGGCTAGTTGCACTTTGTGGTAGCTGCTGTTTGTTTGAAACAGAAGAATGCCAACAAGCACCTCATTTTTGGTACCAGAATGAAGATAGTACATAAACAGAATTTGTTTGGGTGTAAGAAATTGGCTGGTGTTTTGGCAGTTCTTTGCATGGTTATTGTTCAGTTTGTTGCTCTTATTTGAAACGTGTCGTGTAACTGATAAAAACTAATAGTAATGAAAGAGCACGATCTGCTCTGCTTTTGTGAATATTTGAATTACAATCTTCAGGAAAAACTTTTCTGATCCACATTGTGCCCCCATGATAGTTTCAGGCTATAGAGGCCATTTGTTCATTAAACATGCCCTTCCAGTAATTCTGTGGCCACAACTGAAATTTCACCGGTTTGTGCTTCTTACTAGCTGGTGGTCTGGTTTTTGCTCTGATCAGAAAATAAGCTTTTGAGAATGATCGTTCTTTTTTTNATTTTTGAGCCTTTGATTGCTTAAATGGTAGGCAGACAGAGTTGCACTGACTCATGGGTTTAGTTGACCTACATTTACCTAGCTCTGATCTTTCTCCAGGCACTATGTAGATTTGTTAATGTTCTAGTTTTAAGCTGCAGGCTAGTGATAAAGGACTGTAAGCTGTACTAAGAGTTTGTTCATGATTCGTTGCATTTTCAACTGTTAAAAGCTTTAATATGCAACCACACCGCCTTAAACTACAACTTAATTCCATAGATTCTTATTTAGAAGAGGACTTTATTTTTCTATAAAGAGGATGTATCAGCACAGGATTTTTTCAGAAATGGATTTGCCTAAAATACTACTATTTAGCCTGTGATACAGCTATAAATATATGGGCGGTGGTCTTCATAGCACCTGGTTACAAGTTGTTGCTTGCAAATTCAGAATCTAAAAAAACCCCCAACTAACCAACATTTCCTCCCCCACCCCCCCACCCCGTTTTTCGGTCTCACAATTTTGTCTATATTTTTATAAGCATTTTAGCAATAAGTTTATTGGAATTTGGATGTTCAGAAAACCTTGTTGTATCAAATTAAGTAATTGTCTGTGTACTAAGACTTGATGGATTTGAGCTCAAAAGGAAGGAGAACCTGAGGGAAAGCTGTCTTTCCTTACAGTTTCCAGAAAAAAAATTGACAAACATAGGCAAAATGGGAGAGAAGTAAAGCGTGAGGGAGAAATACCTTATTTGCTGCTGGGATGACTAATGTAACAACTTTTTCTCTGCTAATAAAACCCAAATGCAGTCATACGCGTGTGCCCTTTTTTCCTTGCCAGAAAACAGACTTCTGTCTGAATGGTTCACTTTCTTCCTCTACTCCAGCCTATCCTGATAGCTTTAAGACGAAGTACACTTTGTAGAAGTAGCTTGGTGAGCAAGATTGTGTAGCTTATGGTATACATGAACTATTTCATCATTTCAATTTATATGTGGACTAGTTTTGACTTGTCAGGCCTTCTGCTTAGATACAGTTGAATTATTCCTGCCACCCTTAAGTAAAAGCTGTATTTTTAACTCATTTGTGGAAAAGCAGTTGGAAGTGGGAGTATTTGCAGCTTAAACTAATTTGACTGGAAGATCTGAAGCTGTTGGTTATTAGATGAAAGCCACGTTAATGCTTCTTGAAAGCAGAAGTTGACACTTCATTTTCCTAGCTTTCTTGTAGCGCAGGTAATGCCAAGATGATGATGCATCAGCAGTGCTATTTCTACCCATTTTTCTAGGACAAGCAGCTGTGTAACACGTACTCCTCCTCCTCGTATTCCTCCAGGAGAGCGTTCGTGTTGCTAGACTGGAATACCAGTGGAGATTTCATTACAGGCAGTGGGGTAACATTAGCATTCATTTTTAAGTGGTTAAGAAGGGCACAGTGAAAAACAGCCGACATGGGGAGAGTTTGCAGGTCAGGCATTTTAATCCTTTGGGGTCTTTGGAGGACCTTTTTCCCCCGCTTCTTGGAATTAGTACTGTTGCTGCTGCTTTTGTCTGCATAGTTAAGATGCCACTTGGTCAGCTATGGTAATCAGAGTTATTGTGAAATATAAAAGTACTCTTACTTTCATTCCTGTGTGGTAGAAAATATATCTTCTTGCGTAGATTTACTTGGTTAATTGGTTTTATGTAATTTTTATTATAATCTAGATGCAGTTAGTATCTCAAAGACGTAAAGGTTATGTCATTGATGAAATGTTTTGTTCAGAGTGGTGTAAAATATGCTGGAGTGCAGATGTATGTTACGCTATCGTAATCGTGTTATAGAGATTAAGTTAGACACTGATCCCAGTTTTGTTGCAACTGGAAACACCAGTGTCTGGCAATTGGAAGGATTTGGGGTGTTTCTCTGAGAGGTATTTAACATGAGGTTTTGGGTTTGTTTTTTTTTTTTTTTTAAAGAGAACTAATGTTGGGAGGCAGGTACTTGACACAGGGAAATGCTGACAGTTCCAGCATCTCAGACTGAGCACTTAAATTGGTGACACCAGCTCACTAGTGAGTTTCAGAAACTCAGGCTGAAAGTCCTTTCCCCGCTGCACCAGCTTCAATAGTCTCATTCAATGTTGTTAACTTGTATTATAGAAAAAATATATGACAAATGTGATACGCTTTAAAAAAAATAAATCTCATCTGCAGAGTATTTGTATAATACTCTAGTCTCACAATTTTAAGTTCTTCAAGAAGGCGACAAAGATACAGGGCTTTTGATGTCCTCAGTCACACAGGAAGGAGTTCAGAACTACAGCTCAATCTGGTTCTTTCAAACATTTACAGGAATTTAGTTGTACTTTTTCTTTTTTTTTATACTCTCCAAAGATGTATGAGAATGTTTTGAATTGAGTCCCTGAACTTCAATTGCAAAATCTTGATAGGTGGAAATAAGGCAAATAAATTAAATCTGAAGTACTGGTAATGTAAGAAAGTTTAATTAAAAACTGGAACATCCATGCCACCAGCAGCTTCATGTGAAAAGAGATAGCGTTTTAGAATTGCACGAAGTATATTTAATTTTCTGTTGATTTCTTAAATTTATGTGCTAATTGTTGTTGGTGTGAAAAAAAATATTAATTTGTGATGATGCAGTGTAAGAAAGGCATTTTGTTATGTTGGTATACATTTACTCATTAGTTAAAATCATGTTAATTTTAATATGTTTAGTAGCATATTGTACATCTCGGATAAACGGTCAAATTGGGTTACAGTCGTGAATTGCAGTAGAGGTAGAGTCTACCCCCCCCTCCCCCACCCCCAGGAATTCTACAAAACCTCATCCTTTCCACACCCCCACTTCCCTTTCCCCTAAAGGGGACTTATTTTCCATCTGTTTTTCTTATACATCTGAAAGATCGTTTAAATTTATATGATACTGTATTGACATTGCTCTTAATCTATAGCAGAAATCAAGCTCAGCAGACTGAGGTATCCGTGAATACACTTCATGCAAGGTTAATGATTGCGGAGTTAAATAATCTGGGGAGTGGTTGGAGAAATGCAGCGTGAAATACGTGCTCCCAAAAAAGTGAGAGAGGATTCTTTCCCAAGAGCCAGAACAGAAGGCTGCTATGTAGGTTGCAGAGATGGTTTGAGAAGGAGAGAGGGATCAGATTTGACTCTGAATTAAGCCTCTTAGGGATTATGTATCTTTAAAAGTAAGTCTAGGGGTAACATTACAGTTGGAAATTTTCAAAACTTCCCCCCAGTATTCTCTTAGAGTTTTTCTTTCAAATCCAGTGTCATCGTAAGACTGGACTCTCTGTTTTAAGCATCATTCCTGGTCTACCTTGTGAGTTGCCACTTACACCATTAACTACTACTTAGCATGCTTTTCAAGCAGATGCTTTTTTATCTGAGGATATAAATCAAAATTAATGTTTTAAATATGTAATTGAATGCCAAACAATATTTTTGCTTGGAGAAAGCTTGATTTTTTTTTTTTGCCTTAAAATGAAATTTGTGTAGAGCTCTGAGTAATTAAGCTTCAACTCTTCACTCTAGTGATAGCTTTTAATATTTTGGATTTGCATGTTGCCATAGTTTATGTATTATGTTGTTTAGTTTCTGTATTATGGTAACAGGCATGGATTTTGCTAACTGGGACAACTCGGCTGTCTGTCACGTGCATTGTCATAGCGATTGTGCTCATCCTTTGCTCAGGTAACAATACAGCTGCGGTTACTGTGAAGTAAAAGGCGGCTGATGCAGTGACACGTCAGTAATGGTTGGGGTGACAAGAAGCTTACCTCCCAGCAAATCAGTCTCTTGCGCGCTTTAGGGCTGACTGTAAGCAGTCTGTACCTGAAACCCACTTTTTCCTCAGAGCTTGTATGGTGAAATCCCAGTTTATTATCCGTGATTGGGATCTCGGAGTACTGTGATGCACACACGAGTTTAGAGACTGACACAGCGTAGGGGAGTTTCAGGTTTGGCATTTAAAGGAATCAATTTGATGTAGTCCTAATGGGTATTTCTGTTCCTTATGCACATGCACGCTGAAAACATTAAAATTGGAATTGAAATAGTCTGAAACGGCTCTGGCAAAGTATTAGCACATGCTAATCTATCTCTACTGCATGTGTTAAATGTTATTTACAGAGTGTGGGGTAAATTAGTGCTGATCGTGAGTAGCTTGTGTAGGAATTGTGTAAATAGTTTAATTAAACTTTCGTTTGATTGTTCGAAGTATTAGGCTTTATTTGTCAGTTTGGAAAAAAGCTAACTTTGAGGCTTTTGAAATTATGGGGAATAATTCAGACTGTACAAGCTAGGACCCCAGATCATATCAGTAGCTCATATTGATAATGAGATTATTTCTTGCAAGGGTGTATTGCTTTTATAAAATCCTAACGTGTGCTTGCTTAAAAATGCTTACTGCTTAGGCATTTCAGTTGCAGAAAAACCGTATAAATTTGAGTTAATGGTTCAGGGTAAGTACTACAGTGGTGTCTTTCTGAAGCTGTTTTACAGCTAAAGCAAGTGTGTTCTTACACAGAGATGGTTTGTGTAGCACCAGACACACGGATTCATTAGGATGTAGGATGGACAGACGGCAGGCAGGGAGCCCGTGCTGTATCTCAAGTTGTGTAAAATGCAGTGGCTTTCCTTTCCTTTGCAGCCTTTTTTGTAGAGATTGTTGTACTTGCCAAGTGATGTGATATCTCGGTTCTTTTTCCCTTCAGCACGTAGTTGTGCCTTAAAAAGGGTAGAAAATTCTGTTGTGGTGGCAGAGGGTGCTGTGTGTGCAGTTTGCAGAAATCTATTTCTTGAGAGACGAGGCTGACTTGAGAGGCGGAGGAAAGGAAGGTCGGTTAAGTTGGATAGGTTTAATGTCATCAGTCATATGGCCTAATAAGTTTATTCTGAAACGGTATTTTTCTCAGTTTATTATGCAGGAATCTTTTACCTGGTTTACTTTATGTTTGCAGGTATAAAGCATTGTTAAACAAAGCCCCATAAAATCAAGTAAAATTCTGGTTTCTTCAGGCCCAAATGGGGTAGGTTTTTTTGTGCTGTAGTCTGACTACATGTTAGATGTTGGTAAATTTTGAATGTCCTCTTTTAAATTATGAAGAAACAATTGCATGGACACATTTCCCTGTGAATACATCATTACATAGTAAAAAGTTTCATTAAGATAGTATTAATGATCGCTTTGTTTAACTTCCATCCTGTGTTCCCTAATTATAAAAAGAAGCATTTTATTTTGCTCAGAAAGAATTACCAGACCTGTGATACCTCGGTTAAAAATGTTGGTAAATGAAAAGACTGTATTATTATATGGAGGAATTAGGGTTGAATTTATGTAACTTTTAATAGTCTATAGTTGAGATTATTGTTTTCGGGTTTTTTTGCATGACTGCATCAAAAATATCTCCTAAAAACATAACTTAGTTATGATTCAGCAAGTGTTTTTCTTCGGCATGTTTTTGGAATATGATAAATTCTAGCTGGTATGTTACTGAATAGAAATGACTTGTTTATATTGAGAGCATAAGCCAAGTTTAAGTTCTGTGCCAAGAACTGTGAAGCCATTCACTCAAGTACAATTTAGGGATCCTGTTCTGTTTAGGTGTGGTACTGTCTCAGTTGGTAGTTAGCAGTTAAAGCATTAACTGTTTCACTGGGCTTCAAACGTTTGTATCACAGATGTTCCAGTTTATTTTGACTGCTAGAATTGTTTCCCAACTAAACTAGATTATATTAATATTTGTTTAAAAACACCGAAGGGCATCAAAATGGTTAATCTCTTTCCACACATAAGTGATGTTTGTAAAAGTCACTTCTTGTGTAAGGAAACGACATTTTGTAATTGCTGTGGAATTTAGCTTAAACTTTAGCTTTGAAATTTATGAACGTAGATGGCTGTGAGTCATGCAAACAGCAAGCACATGAGTTTTATTGGAATAAATCACCTAAAGGCTAAAAAAATTACTGTGATTGAATTACTGAATGTACATTTTGTAGCAACAGCCTGCACTTCACTATAGATGCTTTTTCAAATTTTAAGAACTTTTTTCTGTGGTTCAATTCCCAATCTAGTTAGTTGTGTTTTGATACAGCCAAGCTAAGGATTTGCCATGAGCAAGACTTGACACTGATGAAAAAGCTTTTCTGATGGAAGGGTGGAAGATAGCAAAGAATTGTCTTAGATGACCATCAGCGTACACCGAAGATGATTGATAGTGGTAAGCTGTTATGTACTGGACCAAACCAACCTGCTTTTATCCATAGCCATAATATTTGTGACTAGTGACTCTTAATGGGAGTATCCTTCCACATGCCAAGAACTTTTATCAGCGGTATTTTCCAGTGTTCTTGTCTATTTTGTCAGTTTGTTCAACTCCAGGTTCAGCTTCTTCCTGTCCCAGTATCCCTCTGCTTTCCTGAATGTTCAGATGCTTTTCAGCTAGTTACAACTGGTGGTGGAAGTTTATAGAAGCTTTCAGGTGCTTTGAAAGGCCCACATGTCAGGCCTTTTATTGGGAATGTTTCATTTTTTGTAGACTAAATATAAACTCTCATTATACTGTGGGAATTTTTTTATGGTAAGTACTTATTTTTTTCCATAGAAATAGGGATGCAAAATATCTAAAAGGGTGCAGGAAGATAATGTTAGGAAAAGACGTTTCATCTTAACGTTTGTTATGCAGAGTTCCAAGCATAGGGGTAACAAAATTCGTATGAGCAGCTGTACCAAAATCGATGATATTTAGGTCTTGTTTTTCTACACCTAGGTAATTTCAGTTCTGTGCTTGTGCATTCAGGTAGTGGTACCATTAGTCTGGTGTAACTCATTAGTTTAGCAGAACTCTGGAAAAGTAATTAATGGTTTTTTCTGTTGTGAAGGGTAGGTCTCTGTTTTAGAAGGTAAACCGGCTTGTGTCTAGGGCTTAGATGAACTGATGCAACTTCTTACCCTACACGTTGGTTTAAAACTGGTCATGGGATGAGCTGCAGTTTGTGCTGTGATTACCTCTAGTGGGAATTTGAAGGAAAACACGTAGATGGTTCTAGAGCCTAATGTACTTTGCTAAAGACTTGGGAAGGAATTAGGATGAGAGTTAGGATGCAAACAGATGAGTTTCTGGCTCCCAATACGCGTGACTTTTTGAATGCTAGTATCTTAATAAATTTTACCATGAATTTATTAATTGTATTGAATATAAGTCCTTCTTTAACAAAGATCTTTCTCTTCTGTTTTTAGTATATTTTTGGGGAGTTCAGCCCTGATGAATTTAATCAGTTCTTTGTGACTCCACGATGCTCTGTTGAGGTAAGATCTACTTTAGACTTCTTTTAGAAATAACATTTTAAAGCTACGGCTCTTTGTGTATATTTGAAGTATAACAGTACTATTAAATTTTTTACCATTCTCTTAGCTTTCTAATTTACAAACTGAAGATATTGAACAGGAGTCTTCTTTCCATGTATGTGGATGTTAAGTCAGTTTTTAGAAATAAGAAATTAATTATTCCACCTTCTGGTTGTCATCTTTCAGAGCTGACACTAGTGATAAGATGTTGAAAGTGAGTTATCCAGCCCTATTACCTCAGCTTTGATTGCTTTACTTTTTTTTTTTTTTTAGAGGTGGATATAGAGAAAACTTTCAGCACTGTTCTTATTTGTAAGGAAGGTGGGCTTCTTAATCTTGTGAGCCTTTTGACGCACAGGGATTCTTAATATTTTTTGACAGGTGAAGCACTGCTAGCCATCAAAGCTATGCTTACAAGGATGGCTGTGTGTGAGCTATGAGAAATGGATCAATAATGAACTAATTACAGTGTCAGTAAGAACCACAGAGTGGAAACAGTTGAATCTGTGTGTTTGAGTTCATAACATTTTACAGATAGTATTTTACTCTTATTCTCTGTAGCTCTTGGTAGAGAGTGAAGAAACCGTTTTCCTTTGTAGGGAAGAGTATTATGCTGTTGTTGTAATCTCCATACTTGAAAAATCATTTTCCTCTGTGTCAGTTTCCATGTTTTTCCTCCAAGCATTTCCATTCAAACATTCCAATTATGCTTCCGTCCTCCCCTCTCAACATAAAGGAAATGAACACTTCAACTGTGGAAGGGGAAATCCTTTTGTCACATTTTACAGATCAGACAGCCATTGTTAATGCATCTTAGTTTCCTGTAACTTAATTTTCCAAGTATAATTAGTATACTACACTGCTAAACAATGAAAGTGCATGAAAGGAATGGGGTGGGCTTTGGGGGATAGGGGAAGTTTAGAAAAAAAAAAAAAGATAGCTTCTATTTGCCTTTAGGGTTAGCTTTGTATCTTCTCTGGTAGGTGGGAAGCAATGCAGAATAGATTGTCAGGTAATACGTGTTTCTTCTGATTATATTGCTGTTTTCCCACCATTAAATGCAGTAGCAGCAGCGTGATGTTTGCATTCTATCTAGTGTCACCTGAAGTGTCCTACATGAGTTATTCTAATGCTTACATTGTGAAAGATGAAAATGTCACATCTGGACTTTTATAAAGCTATTCTCATAAAATGTGTTGAGGAAACACGAACCTACAGCGTTCGAACCGGTGTTACTTCATTTCATAACTGTCTCAAGTGTACCACTTACTGGTTAGCTATCAAAATAAAAAACTGTGTTGAACGATGTTCTTAAGTTTGTCCTTGATCTGGTTCAGTTCGATGTTTTAATTATCTGGATGATGAAATAAAAATATGCTTATTAGTTTTACACTGTGCAGATATTTCAGAGGAAAGTGGTCTGAAAAAAATAGGGTGAAATTCAAAAAGGACAAGACTGAGATTATAATACTGCAGAGGTGTTTGACACACATTCTGTTGGGGACAGTGCCAGTTCTGGGAGTCCCAGGATCCATGGATGCTAGTGTCCTTCTGAAGTCCCTTACCTATAGACCGAAGGGTGGGCCGAGGCAAGGGACCAGTTAAAGCTAAAAGTTGTCTAGAATGTCACGCATTTTTAATATGTGTTCTGTCAGATACCTTTTGACTGATAGGATTCATGTGACCCAGTTGTATGACACAGGTCAACTCAGAAATCTCTGCTTCCCAAAGGTGCTGTTGGTTAACCAGATGTGTAGGGGACCAGTAGATGGAGTACTTTTTTTTTTTTTAATTTCTTTTTTACTTTGTATTTTCTTAAGCCCTTTGAATTGGAGAAAAACAAGAATTGCAAGCTTATCGTTGACTATAGACTCTTAGAGTACTTTTTTTAGCTCTAACTATAAAATTATATTGAATCTGTGTTGAATATTAATATGGATAATAGGTGCTTAGCAGCTTGGAGCCTCTTTCTGACTCATTGATTCTGATTTTTGACCTGGAAAGTTGATGTATTAAGATGGATTGTGGTTTATAAATGGATTTTACAGTATCTGTTCTTTTTATGCACTTTTTTATGCTGGAATTTTAGGAATATTTTTCTTGGCACTTCCAATACACTGTTGTCTGCAGTGCCTTTGAGAAGTCAATATGTAAGTATTTATAGCTTTAGAGAACTGAGGACTTCAATGGAGAAGTCTTTGATATTTGATATATCGTTATAATTAATATTTAGAATAGCAGCGTAAAACTTCACTATACCCTCAAAGTTTTATCTCCCACTTCAGAAGCAGTTCAGCTGTTTTCCAGGCAGCTGCTGGGCTCCAGCGTAGCAGTGGCCACCACACAGGCACAGGAGAACACTTTCAGCTGCTGGCGGAGTTTGGGGAAAGGCAAGGGGGGATTAGAAATTGCCCGGCTGTGATTACACAGTAGCAGGGGTTCTATCAACCATTGAGTCCATAAAATGACGCTGGTGTTTTATACCAGACATACTTACAATCCAGATAGAGACTGTATGCTGTGGTCACATTATGCTTTGGCTGGTGATAAAAAATTCTTGGTTTTCTTAAATATATTTGATTATGGATAGACCTTAGCTGAAACATTTCAAGGGCAGCGCTACAGCTGAACCAGCTTGAGAGTCAAAAGGTTTATTAGGTGTGACTGTTGTCTGTGCAAAACTTTGTTTCATCCTTTCACAGGTAATTTGGTCTTTCTTCAGTTTTTTGTCTAAAAAGAGGATATGTTCCTCATTTTAAAATCATGGTGAGTTACTGCTGATGAAGGAAGATCCTGGTGCTGTCCTGTGAGGTGAATTGCTTGAGAAGTTGATGAGCCTCTGGTGTGTAACCAAGATAATCTTTATCTTTCAGTAGCTGTGGTAATCTGCAAGGACACTTGAAGCTACAGTGTGGGATTTGATAAATATAGAAGCATGAGTTCAAGACATACTCTCAGAAAATCAAACCTTAATAATGATGTTATTTTTAAAGGATTCGGATGTTTCAAATGAAACTGATATCAAATGTTAATAGAGTTGCTTTGTCTTTAAATAAGTTCCTTTTCTTTTTTGTACAGCTCCCCCCATACAATGAAACAGTTTCATGTGGTATTAAGTCCACAGGTAAGTTTCACGATGGTAAGAAATCAACATCCATTTTGTTTAAACTTAAAGGTTGTGACACTTCCCTTAGATTTACTACAACCTCTCTTTAAATTTAATCTTTAGACCTTGTTCAGCAGGTATATATGCATATATTTGGCAGGTTGGTTTTTTTTAAACACCTTTATTGAATGAGATCCACGAGAGTATTTGAAAATACTGCATTGAACTTCAGCTGATTAGGTGGATGTGCTTATTCCTCCTCGATCGTGCTGCCACACAATCCTAATGTCTTGCTGAAATATTGCAGGAGGTAGCTGTAAAAACGTGGGGGACTGAAGTCTGCTAGAGAATTTGTACTGAAGAAATAAGTAATTAGTGTGGTGTTCAGCTGGCCCTCCTGTTAGAGCCATAGTGTATTTTCTGGCAGTTGCAACCTGAAGACAGCTCTGCAAGCAGTGCTCTGTTCAGTGTTCTTTTGACTCTTGTTTCCATCTGGCTCAGGCATTTTTTGGAAAATCCTTTTTTTCCCCTCTTTTTTTTTTTTCTTTTGGTGAAGGTGTAACTCGTGATGTAAAAATGCGTTACAGAGTTCCCATGAGATGTGTACTCTGTCTCAACCTGGCCTTACTTCATAGTTATATAAAGTTGACAGTTAAGGAGGAGTTACCGTGTGATCATCACTACATAGCTTAAACTGAACTTTCCAAGTCTTTTAAGTGGCAGGTAAATTAGCATTGGTCCCGCGTGTTGTTGTGTCGTCCCCCCCCTTCTGTCCCCCCCACCCAGGGGAGAGCAAGGAAGCTGAGACTTACCCACGTGTATATGAGAATGATACACATGACATCCTCATCTTCTTCAAACTAATGCAGGTGTCTGACTGGACATTTCTCAAAAGTGCTTGAGAGGACCAAAATGCACATATTAATGTTTAAGAACACTTGGTCATTATGCTTAGCAACTTTGGCCTTGCATTTAAAGGTAAATTAGATAGCTAATCATAAAAAGGACAGCAGTCTCCATTTGAAAGCAGATATGCAATGCTTCTGAAAATTCAGGAGCTTTATTTAGTACAAGACCAGTTCTAGGACCCTGAGTAGTTTGAAGTAGGAGTTTGAAATGTTCATTAAAAGGGCCATATGGTACGAACTGTCTGTTGTTGGTGACAGGGGTGTCCAGTCGTATATTGCTTTGTCTAACTATGGATGTAAGTTCTGTTCTTTAAGACTGAGATTTTAATGTTCACAAGCCATACAGAAAGTTGGTTTGTACAAATGTTTTTCAGATCATTCCTAGACCCTGAGAGAACCCCTCCCAGCCCCGAGATTAGGTAACGACAGCAAATTAGGTTTTGCCTGAAAAATGTCTTTAACAAGCTTGCACTGTACTGTGCATGCATATTGTCACTGTGATGGCTGCATAAGAAGCTGTGGAAACTAAAATGGAATGCTTTGCTTATGCAAAACATTTGTAATTACGAGATGACACACACTGACCATGTTGTCACCCACCCGTAGTCTTAATTTTTTCTCCTATACTTATCTTCGGTATTTAACTTTATTATGGAATTAGAAGATCTGTTAATACATACTAGGAATAGTCAAATCACGACTGAAGCTCTAATATGCAGAACTCTGTTAAGACTAATTAGTACTATGTATGCACAGCTTTTGCTGGTGTACATAGACTTTGTCCTTGGAGCATCTGTTGATACTTGTTTCAATATGCGTGTCATGTTGTTAATGACAGATATATCTGTTTCAGTCTATTCAGAAATAGCACTGTGAACTAGGTTGAAACAAAGATGCCCAGAAGCAAAGTAGAAAGTCAAAACAAATAGGAAAAATTACCTCTCATTTTTTCAAAGGAACTTGACACAATCTTACGGCAAATGAGCTTCCGCTGGTCATCCCATAGACTAACTATACAGTAGCTGCTGGTTTTTATTATCTAATCCTGCTGGTAAGGTATAAAGTTTAATTCCTCAGATGTAACTTCCTAATTTGTATTTTAAATGCTAGAATATCAGTTATGCTCTTGGCAGGATTTTAGCCTATGATGTTCATGTTGCACCTTTGGCTAAATTACCATTGTGCTGTAATTGTAAGGGGTGTGTTTTGCTTTCTGCTCCCTGCTTGCTCCGAGTTGGCTCTTGTGATTGTCCAGTGCACAGTAAGCTGATAAATTCACCAAAACAGAAGAAAAAGTACACACTTGGATTATTTTTTTTGCTAGGTTAGCTTTTCGTAACGCAAGTGCTGGAAGCTTGCTGGAGAGCAGAGGAGCAGGAGAGGAGTGTAGAAGTGAAAACTCTCACTTTTGGCTGTGGTAGACTTAACTCACCCACAAAGGGAAATGGCATTCTTTGGAAGCAGTTATTATTTTTTTTAACTGCGATTTGGGAAAAGAAACAAATCCCAGACTATTTTGAATTGGTAGGCTTTTGAAACATGCCCAATAATTCATTCTTATTGTGGTTGGAGGAATATTAGGTGTTACCAGTTGTTGCTTGTGCTTTTTACTGTTACAAACAGTAATGAGCTAGCTCTTGGTTCATGCTTGAACTAACAAGTTGCTCCGTAAGTGGATGGACTAATGAGGAATAGTTTTGTTGTGGATTTGTGTCCCAGGTGCCTTAAAACCCATGCCCTGCATTTCCAAGCAAATGAAGCTGTGGCTGGTTTTGAGCTGTGTGTGTCCTGGCCGGTCAGCCAGTGTCTAACCCTGATAGCCAGTTAGTGTTGCTGCTAAACAATTAGGGTGATGCCTGACATCTCCCAGCCCTTCCCTCTTAAGTGGATATCAGGCAGCAGCTTTCCACCTCCCTGCCTCTAGGCTGCTGATTTTTTTAAAAGAAACATAAGCCCTCTTTTCTGGTTGGTGATAGCTAGGCGGTGATTGCAGAAGTAGTTGGTGAATGGTGGATTGACAGGCATGGTGTCATAAAATGCTTTCTCATGTGTGTAGGGGAGAGGTGAAGAAAACTTGAAGTTCAGGTGCTTGTTAACACGATTTAGAGAAATCAGACGTGTATGGAGAGTGTTTCTTTTTTTTTTTTTTAAATTTCCTTTAGTTTGACTGGCAGCAAGATTGAAATTGAGATGTGAAATATATTTAGTTAGGTTAATAGATGAAAGCACAGCGATTAACATCTGTATTACATATATTTGTTCATTAATTCATAATATGTTGGTATTGCATGTGTAAGTCAGACCTCAGCACACATTGAATGTTTGTTACTCTTCATTTGATATTAAAAAAATATGTACCCTGTAGATTCTTGATCCTTTCACAATTTCTTTTGGAGATAAAATTGTCATCCGCGGGCTTTCCTAGAAAGTGTTTGCAGAGTTTCAAAACAGTTATGTTGACAGTTACATATCAAAACATGCTCCACTAGACTCTGTCTTCCCATAGGATTATTTCCTTAGGTGTCCAAATAACTTTTTTTTTCCCTGGGAACTGTTGCTTGCTTTTTGTTGTGGTGGTTTTTTGTGGTTTGTTTTTTTTTTTTTTAAATATGCATCTGTTGACATGTCATACATAATGTAAGTTGCACAAAATCTTCAAAGTTTAGTGGTGTATCAACTTATATTCCTTTGGAAATCGTATCTAGTGTTTAGTTCTCTAGTAACAGTCTTTAAAAATTTGAAATTTTGGGGGGCTTTTTGTTTGGGTTTTTCTTTTTTGTTTTTTTCCCACCTCCATCTTTGAGGCAACAGAAAATATTAAAATTAATCTTTTTGAAACAGTAACATGTATCATAAAGGCCTGCAAAACTTTCAAGTACTAGAATGTAAGCTTCTTTAACATTCCTTTTAACATTCCGTTTAACATTACTTCGAGGGTGGCAGAGCCCTGGCACAGGCTGCCCAGAGAGGTGGTGGAGTCTCCGTCTCTGGACGCGTTCCTGTGCAACCTGCTCTAGGTGACCCTGCTCTGGCAGGGGGCTTGGACTAGATCATCTCCAGAGGTCCCTCCCAGTTCTATGATTCTATGATTCCTGAGATTCAGAAGTGTCATTAATTTTATCTCTTCATTTGATAGTTATGGGAACAGCTGTAGCTGAAATACTCAGTTACTAGTTAGCACGCATGCGTTATAAAGCTAATTAAGTTCCATGAAATTGCAATACTTTTTGACTGACAATATTTTGTGATACTGCAGCCTGCCATGAGAATGTTTCTTAGCATTTCTTGAAAGAGCGTGTCAAAGTTCCATGATAAGTTTTAAAAAATGAAAAAAAACAAAACCCAAATCCCCCCAAAACAATACAATCGTGTTTGCAAATTTTTCAGTACTGCTTGTGTGTCCAGGTTAAACACTGACTTATTTGGAAGCATTTCGGTTGTATTTCTTGTCATAAAATCATACAGTCATATATATCATACTCTCATATAGAAATAAATCCACCTGTGATAAAATTAAATAAGTTATTGGTGAGGCTAGAGTTTCAAAAGCTGTAATTGCAGTGTTTTCATACAAATAATGAAAAATATTTTTCAGTTATTAATGGTCATGATAAATCTTTACACACCAGGAAAAACAAAAAATCCCCTAAAACCAAAAAACAAACTCCACATGTGGAAATTATTTTTGTAAGTTAAACAGGTAAAGGCATGGATTTTCTAATTGTCAGTGGAAAAGGCTGACTTTAGAAGAAGTGTGGAGTTAAATATTGCACTGTATTTTATACGCACTTATCCAGTACTTCACTTAATGCAGAATACTGCTTAAGTCATTGGGCTTTAATAGTTCTTAATAGGTGAATTTAATAGCTGTTATTTGCAGAACTGTGCAGTGATTTGGAAAATTGCATACTCTGTCTTTAAGAAAATGATGTTTTGAAATGCTCTTCAGGATTGAGGTAGAGAATAAGAATTATTTTAGTTTTAGGGAATAAAGTTTGTTTTCCGAGTTGCAGGAAAATGTGGGTTTGTGTTTTTTTTTCTTTTTTTTCCCGTTGATCTTGTAGCTTTTTGATCAGATGTCATTCACTAACTCAGGTTTGCTTTCTTTTGTCCAGGGGAAGAGTATCAGAGAATTGAATTTGGTGTCAATGAAGTTATTGAGACGCAGTCATCTGTACTAAATAACACCGACTACAGTATTTCAAGTACTCTGAATCCTCAGGCTCCAGAATTCATTCTCAGCTGTGCACCTGCTCAGAAAACCCCTGATGATAGCCTCAGTGAAACAAACTACAACTCTATTGACTGCCAGTTCACTGACCCAACCCTCGCTTTGGACAGTGGTTCTAACGCTGAAAATGATGGTTTGTCTGGAGGCCTTGGACAAAGGGAGCGTAAAAAGAAGAAAAAACGACCGCCTGGATACTACAGTTACTTGGAAGATGTCAGTGATGGCATCGCTCCCACAGAAGCTCTTGTAAATGGCCATGCAAATTCATCGGCACTGAACAGTATAAGCACGGAGGATACGGAACTGACAGGAGACATGCCCTCCCTGGCCACACCAAGGACTTGCAACAGCCCGGACAATTCTGTGGACTTCGTTAACGAAGCTGTCTCTGATGATTCTGTTTCTAGCGCACTAGACAATACCAGGACTGCAGGGCAGCCTGAGGTATGCCGTGTTACTAATTCTGAACAGTTTTGCATCCTCTCAGAGACTGGCAGAGATAGCCCTTTAAGGACAGCTGTTGTACAGTCTTATGCTGGTACTGATACTACTGAAAATCTTGGCGTTACTAATGGACAAACACTTGAATCCTCTGGTGAGGACACAGCTGCCAATGGGGTAGAATTGCACACTGTGGAAAGCACTGACTCAGACCAAGCTAAGCCTGAGGAAGCTTCACCTACTACTGAGGCAACAGTCCCGGTTGCAGGATCAGTCCCCGTTAATCAGCCTGCAAAATCGTGGGCTAGTCTTTTTCACAATTCCAAGCCCTCTGCTTCCACATCTGTGGTCTATGTTGAGACTAAGTATACCCCTCCTGCCACATCTACTCTGGTCCCTGAAAAACAGGTTGAAGTCAAAGAGGGACCTGTTCCAGTTTCAGAGGATCCCGTAGCCATAAAGATTGCAGGTATAGTTAATACACACGAGTGGATGTCACGCTGGAAGGGTATTAACTCTGCTTGTAAACAGGAGTGTGCAATATCGATAGAGAAGATTCCTCTGTTAATGTTCTTAATAAGATGACTCTTCAAACACTGCTATGAAAGATGTAATTTAAATAAGCTAGTCTTGTGTCCCCCTGAGTAAACGTTCCAATGAGACGTTACCCTGTCATTATCCCAGATACGACTTGTCAAACAATATGTTTAAGTGATCTGTGGTTTTAAATAGGCTGCATTCAGCTGTGCGCTACTGTAGTAGGGCGAACATGTTCAAAAAGTTTGTTCTGGAAGTGGTGTGTTATATTACCCAGTATTTATCATCTTGTAATGCATTCCATTACAATAAGAGAAAGTGTTAATATATTTGTGCCGAAGTAGCTGAAATTCGTGGACACCTACAGTAGCTTACGTGTAACACCTAAACAGGTTTTGCTTCAGAAATTCTAATTGAGGAAATAGTTTTTATATTTATTGATTTGCTATTTAAGAGGTCTCTCTTTCAAATTTTGAAGAATTATCCTTGACGATTTTAAACAATATTAATTTATTCAGAAAAAATGCTAGCTATTGCCTGTTAAAGAATAACCGTAAGAAGCTGTCCAGAGGGTACATCAGGAAAGGCAATGCGTGATACAAAGGCTTTGACCATTGGTCCTGTCATATTTGTGGCTCTAATGAGAAATGCTAGAACATGCATGAGATCATTTTTGCAGGTTCAGTCAGAAAACATGAAGAAAAAAATCCAGTTGGTTGCATTTTGTCACTGACTCGTGAGTGCTGGAACAAAAATAATTATTTTAAATCTGTGAAATAGTCTGTATGTAAAATGCGTGTGCAAAATCCCGCTATTTATGCTGCAAGCTAATTCACAAGTACAACAGTGTTCTGTGCGACAGCTTCAAGTTTTCTACTCTAACCAGAAGTTGACCTGGAGATTTCTATTCGTAATACCGAGAAGTATACGCTTGCCTCTCATCCCCTCCTTACTCAGTAACGGTTTATTTACTTTAAGTTGTCTGTTGAGAGGAAAGCTGTCAGAATAATTTCTATTTCTGTGTATTTTTCACGTAGGTGTCACAAACGCAGTTGACGATTAAAAAAATGTGTATAAGCAGGTGATTACGGTTTGTATGAACACATACGTGTGGAGTATGTTATGCCCTTAAAATCTTGAGCTATCATCTGGTAATGAATTTTAACATAAAACTATTTTGTGACAACCGTAAAGCTATAGCTGCTTGCTATAGATGAAAAAGGTTTTTTGTCTCATCTAAGTTGCTTCAGCTTTAAGTTAACTTTCTAGACTTCTACTATTTCTGTTCTGTTTTTTGCCACCAGGTGGGAGCAGTGCTTTTAATTTTGTCTTTAATGTATTAAAATAGCGATACAACTTTTATACAGTTTTCTTCTGCACCTTCACTATTAGCTAGCTGTTTTTGCAGGGGAATAATCTGAGCGTAGATCCTTTTCCAGTGAAAAGGAATCAGTCTTCTTATCGCAGCTGATATAGGTAGGAGTTAAATTGCTGCAATTCCTGTAATTCATATATTCAGTACTGTTACTGGTATAGAATGTTTACTTGAAAATCTAGACGCCATGTAATCAGTGCTTTGCTCTGTGGAAAAAGTGACTTTCTTCACTGTCTGTTCTTTTTTTATAACATTCTCCGTCCTGTTTGAGAAATGGGTTACATCAGTCCTTTGTTCGTACACCTACGCTCAAAGCAGTGTTACATGAGTTTGTTTATGATTTCCAGACAGATCATTTGCTCTGTCCCGCACATATTTCAAGTCTTCTGCCTAGG
The DNA here is from genome assembly GCA_013396915.1 of Stercorarius parasiticus. NCBI lineage: Eukaryota > Metazoa > Chordata > Aves > Charadriiformes > Stercorariidae > Stercorarius > Stercorarius parasiticus. The sequence goes on from VWZL01000149.1 coordinate 780,595, forward strand.
TTAACATTGTTTTATAAGGGTATATAGCAATTGTGCATGTTTTTCATAGGTAGCTGCTGATTGTGTTCTTTGTTGTTGTATTTGCTGGGAATTCACCAGTTTCAACTCATGCCAGTGGCAATGAGTTTTTGACCACAAGTGCCATAGGGTGCTCAACACAGGTGAAATCTACACCTACGGTACCTTGACTTCAGCAAGCAAAATCAGGAAGTCTCCTGACTTAATGTGCCTTCTGTACAGTTTTTATTTAGAGCAGGTGCTCAGGACACAAGAAGATAAATTACTTTTCCAGGAACAAATTGCTGGCTTGTGCCTTAATTTCACCATTTATTACAAGGGAGGTTAATGGTTCACAGGCACCTTGAAGACAGTTTAATGCTACTTGAGTCAACCTGCAAGTGTCTGGTTTCTTAGTCCTCAAATGTAAACGAAGCTGCACAAGATAGGGAGCTGAACATCAGGACTAGAAAATAAATAAAACGGGCAGTTTGCATGTTAATTTTGATGAGTAAAAAATACTGAAGATTCAATTTTGGCAAGTGGCTAAGGTGAGGAATTTTACTGACGACACTAGTGAACGAGTTAAAGGAACTTCTGAAGCAAACTATGAACCACTGATGTTTATTTGGCAAAACTGCAGGCAGATAGCATCAGAATGGTAAAGAAGTACAGGTATGGCACTTGCATATTTAGAAAGGGACAGACGTACTAATTATACATGTTAGCCTAAATTAGATGCTAGGACAAACATTTTAATAATTCTTTGTAATGGTTCATAAGGCTATAAATTGTCCACGTTTGTGAAGAAAAACCTATTTTGGGCTTCTCTTGCTGCGTTTCACTGTTACTACCTTGTGATGCATAACTTGATGGTAGTTAATAATGCATTATATAGCATTCTAAATAAGCTAGGGAAATACGTGATAGGAAGACTAGCTATTCTCTGAGTAGTCTTTTAACTGTTCTTGGTAACTTCAGGAAAAATTTCAATGGGAGAATCTAAAAAGATTTTCTGAATCATGTTTTCTTGCAGTGCTTTTGTTGGAGATGATGGAATTAACAATGCAGATAAAATTTGCTTACAGCAGGCAGAATTTCAGATGAATTGAAGAACACAGACATTTAAGATCTGACTAAATCTGGAATAATTTTCAATTAGAAGGAGAGGAATCCAATAAAAGCAAGTATGGAAGGATACACCAGAACAGAAATCAAATGCAAGCATACAGTACGAAGAACAAATGGTTGGTAGTAGTATGAGAGAATAGAAGGATCTGGAAGTTCTAGGGAGTTGATAAATGTCCTTAGTAAAGCTGAAGAAGACAAAGTTTGGGTTTTTTTTCTAGTGTGTGTTAATACCAATTTACATGGAAAATATGGAAGATAACTATAATTCTGTTGTTGCTGTTCAAGACTTGATGAAAATGCCAGTCTTTGGGCATTACTTCTAAGGAAGATGTAATAGCCCAGCAGCAAAAACAAATAAGATTTGAAAACCGTATTTTTAGGCAAACATGGAAAATCTGGATTTACTTTCTCTCAGATGAGATTGTTGGAGTGATCATGGATATAACTTTAAAAATATAAAATAAATTCATAAAGAAGATGCCGATTCGCTGCTCTCCCAAGACTGTACTGAACAAGACAAGAATTACTTAGTTTAATTTGTAACAAAGGTGTTTCAATGTTACATAGTAGAAAAATTTTTCTTATTGATAAAGGTAGGTACGCACTAGAGAAGTAACTGTGGAATGGAGGAATGCAAGCTTTGGGGTTTTTTTATAAACAACTTCAGAAATTTAGCCTCTTGTACTATCACATTGCATTCTTGCAGAAAGTGATTCTGTGTAAGCTTATCCAGCAGTGTCGTCCTGGCATTTTTCATCACTGCGCACATTTGAAGAAAGATTTGACTGACACACATAATATTTGCCAAATAATGGTCTCAAGCTAAGGGTTAAATTGGTAACTTGTAACGTGGGTCTCTTCAGCGTAGAGACCGTATCCACATGGTTTCTGTTTCATTAAACTTCGGACTTGCATTGATTAGGGAATTACCTTTTTATTTTTTTTATTTTTTATTTTAAACTTGATAGGTATTTGTAGTAACACCGTTCGGTGAGTGAGCTTTGGCAAAATGTTTTCTGTGTACCAACAGAAATTTCTAAACATGCTAGTATTGTTCTAGATATGTTTTCAAATCAAGGCCACGTTTCACAAGTCAGTATCCACGATAGGGGATGTGAATTCTTTCTGGTTAGTGACGTGTGCTTTATAATAGGGTTTGAAATTTTAAGAAAGTTTTCTCATGGTTGGAAGTGTAATTTTCTTCTGATATTCTTGTAAAAGGTCTTCTAGTTATTGTGTAAATGTTAGGTGCGAGATGAAAATGTGGTATTAAATGTAATTGCTGTACGCTAAAATAATTCTTTATGTTAAAAGAAACAAAACTGACTGTAATTGCTTTAGACGTTGTTTATGAAGCGGTTTTATGACCACAAGAGGATGCTAAAGGTCCTAATAATATTACTATTTAGTATGATACAAAAATGGGGGGAAATACAGTTAAAGTAAAACGTTATTGATAGACATTAAAAACAAATACTTTCATTATTTTTATGTTAACTTTCAACAGCGCTTAGTTATATTAACAGAAATATTGTATGTGTGCACAACATGTTTCGGACTTTGCTGCATTAACAATATATTCTGCAATACTTGAACATTAGTAATTTAATAACAAATATATTTCAACACTAGGTACTAACATCTTCCCTTTTACGTCTTTTTTTGCTGTCTGCCCTTTCAAGTGTCAGGCTCTTTATGTGACAGAGGACGGATTTAAATATTTCCTATTTTTTGGCATGTTTTTACTTGGTTAGAACTGGTGATGTCAGCAGGAAATATGATCTTATAGGTAAAGAGATAGTTTGGAAGTAGAAGGACGTGGGTTTTGTTTGCGGTTCTGCCACCTGCCCTGCTTAGTTCTGGCACTATGCCTCTGCTTTTCCACCTTTGTCATGTTGTTTTGTCTGTTTAGATAGTCCTAGTGAATAGCTCAAGCTCCTCAGGTTTATGCAGTGTGGCATATAAGGGCTTTAGAGGCCCTCACATTTATTATAAAAATAAATAACCCCCTTGGTAGACAATTGCTGTATTTATTTGCATTTTTTATTCTGTCTTGTATACCTCTTGTCCTTATTTTGCAAATTTAAAATATAGCAAATCCAATATTTTCCTTAAACAGTTTTTATTTAGGTACCTAAATAACAGGTCAGACTTCCTGGAAAAACTCCCCCTGTTGCTCTCTGTTTCATAACTGAGACAGACTTATTTACGTGCAGTGGTTTCTAATTTTTAAACTTGGGCCATTGCTGAAGTTTTTGAAAGTAGGAAACCAACCAGGAGGCATTATATTATGTAAGGCTGTTATCTCCTAGATTTTTGGAAATATTAAACCAGTAAATGAACACATACTGATCAGAAGCCCATGTTAACATCTGACTGTCCTGTTTGCACTGAGATATTTTTGTTGATAGTGTATGTTGAAACTTGTAAACTGAGACTGCTGTGTCAGCTTCATCTCTCTTCAAAGCAGAAGAATTTGGGAAGTACTTCACAAAATTGGTGGCAAGAGATGACAGCTAGTGGGATTTTATGTCTATATATGTATCTATATATCTACATAAAAGTATCTGGCCTTAGGAAAACAAAAATAAAAACAAATAGGTCGTCTTGGTTTTCAAATGACAATGATTAGTTTTTGTACCAGCATCCTCCTGACCCAAATTCCAGGATGTCTTCGGTTGAAGAAATACGTCTCATTTGAAATACGAGCAGAATTTAAATGGAGCGAAAATTATTTGCTCAAGTTTCTGGGAATCTTGTTAATTGATTTGAATTATTTTGTAATGCGTCAACAGATACTTGTTTTGACGGCTAGCATGTGCATTTTGTTGATACTCAATTTACTGTTTCTTATTCTGCAGAAATACTGGAAAATGTAAGACTAATACATAAACCAGTGTCTTTGCAACCGCGAGGGCTGATCAACAAAGGAAACTGGTGCTACATCAATGCTGTATCCTTACCTTGGAAAAAATTAATAGACTTAAGTTAAAAATTTTATATTATATCTGTCAAAGTTTTTCTGGATTATTCCGGTGAGTATTGTATAAAAGTGTCTGTCTTCCCATATCCTACTAACGTGGTTAAAATACTTAAGGATAGCATCTGGAAATCCAAGGGTATTGTGGATCATTGAACCTTGTCTCCAGGGCTCTCCTGCAGTTGGTTGCACAATCCTGTTTGCAGTTTGTCTCTGTTACCTCTGTCAAAATATTTCACAACTTTTAACTTTCTCATGACTGAAAACCTCCTTGTAATTTCTAGGGATGTTTACTCATCACTCTGTGCATCACCTTAAGTAGTTATTTCTCTTTTGTACTTCAAGTAACTATTCTTACTCTTAGGCTTTGTTGTGGCAGTTTGGTAAGTGGGTTGTTTGGTTTTCTGTTGGGTAGGCTGTGGCTATCATATCGTCCATGTAAATGCACTGCTTAAAATCATCCTTTTACAACGGGATGGAAGGTTAGCTCACTCTTAATGTATTAGAATTGTATTCCCCTGCAAAAATAACTTTTACCTTGGGTGACAAATCTTCCTTCTTCAGTACTATATTATGATAGCTTTATTAATAATATTTTTTTATTAATATATATCTCCTGTGTTAGCAATGGCTCACTGCAAGTGACAATTAGGATATTTTAACTGCTAGTGAAAAATATTAAGACCAATTTCAAGAGTGGTCATTGCGGGCCTAATAACCTACTTCCAGACCAGCGATTGTGCTTTAAACGTCAGCTTTTATCTTACGTAGCCAGTTCTGCACTCATCTGATTGTATGTATTAGCTCCCATTTCTTCAGTCTTAAAATGTTACATGGGAATTTGTTACTCAATTTTTGCACTCTCTAGGGAATACATCTCTCTACCTGTTGAGTTTGTTGCCTTTTTTGTCATTTCCTTGCCCCGCCAGTCTTTTAATACATTTCTGTTGTTTACTGTTCTCACCATGTAGCACGGATTTTGATGTTTTTAAAGTATTTTCTTCCAACATACACGGTAGTTTTACTGGTTGCTTGAAACTCCTCTTTACACGGGAGAGTGCTTTGCATCACAGTGGGCTGGGCTGGATTGGATTGGTCACGGGAGCGAATCATCACCTTTAACTTGAAGTCTGTCAGCTGGCTTCTGCCATTCTTTTCCAAAAACATGTTACGGATTATCACTTGCCAATTTTTAAATTGTTAATTTTATAAAGTCTTTCCTATGAAAGTTCTTTTTCTCTCCTGTTCCTACAGTAAATGTTTCCTTCCTCTCTTAAGTTTTTGACGTTATTAAAATGTCAGTGAAATCATTGCATGTTAAAAGACGCCGGGGCTTTTTTGTGTAACTTCTGTACATTATTAGTTAACGTTGTGATAAAAGTCCATCCACCTGTTCCGGTGTAGTTATTGGATTGGTCTACATAATAAAGAGTTAGCTTTGTTTTGCATATAACTTTAAATATAATTGAATATTTGGTTAATATGCAGATTACATTTTCTGAATATTTCCTTAATGCCACTGCATAGACCCTGCAGGCCTTGGTTGCTTGCCCTCCAATGTATCATTTAATGAAGTCCATTCCAATTTATTCAAAGTCACAGCGGCCGTGTACCTCAACACCAATGCTAGACAGTTTGTAAGTAGCTTGTTAAAAAACAAAAAACAAAAAACAAACCTGTGACCTGAATAAGCTTATTCAGAAATCTCTAACAAATGATTCTTTACTGCAATTGTTGAAAGTTGATATGTATTCAGAAGTCTTTTTCTTGTGTGGTTTTTTGGGTGATGCATGGCTTTTGTAATGAGCTTGGTATTATACAACTGCTTGACTAGTCAAGGAAGATACTTCCTGTTGCCTGAGGAATATCAGTTTTAAATAGCGTTTAATATGCAAAAATGAACCGTGAGAGCTGCTAGAGCTAACCTGACAGCTTGGTTTCATTAGCAGTGATTGGGTTGATTTTTATGTCTGAACTTTTACTCAGACTTCATTATGATAGTCTTTGATTTTTTTTTTTATTTTTTTTTTCTGGCAGTCAGGAATGACAATGATCAAATTTTATTATTTGTCCTTCTAAGTCTTAACTTGCTGCTCATGTCTAGTTGTTCCTTCCATTCTGTTTCAGTGTTCGTTTAATGAATGAGTTCACTAATATGCCTGTACCTCCTAAAGCAAAACAAGGTGAGTGGGAATAGGGGGAGAAAAGTCTTAAGATCATGGTAAGAAGGCTTTGGGGTAAGGATCTGCATTGTATGATGTACTTAATACCTTTAAATACTGGTGCTTGATCCCCTTCGTGGCTCTTCGGACTTTTGGAGTTTCTTGATATATTAAAAAATTTGCTGTTGCTTTTCTGTCGGTGCTACGCTTTTTCTTATTGGTGATCAATGTCAAAAAGTCACAGGTGTTGCAGCGTGCATTTTTTTTCTTCTGTTCGGTAGACCAGGTGTACAAATGCCATTAAGAATAGTTTTTGTTGAAGGTTAGCTTCATTGTTAAGACGTCTTCTGAAAACATGCCCTTTCTAACAAAATCATCTGATAATCACTGTATTTTACTTTGTTTCTTTCCTTACATATTTCCAGCTGTTTCGTGTATCAACTTGCTCGATTCTATCATTCCTCCTTAAATACTAAATACTCAAGTTCATTCGGAACAAAATGGGGCCATAATAGCTCTCTTTAGCAGTTAGAGATTGCCTGCAGGCATGTTATCAGGGCCTTTAATTCCTCCCCATCCTATGCACTGTTTCAATTTGAAAACTTTACGGGTGTATTGATTCTTGCTAATACTTGGTTATGATAAATGATGATTACGTAGCGAGGAATAGAATGGTTTTTTTAATGCAAATAAACTATCTTGCAGGCTTCGTTATTTTAATCTCTAAACCAAATCTGTTGTGTTACAAACTTATAGAAATAAAAAACGGTTTCAGGAATGTGTTTATGTAATGTTATAAGAAAATATCACGAGGAGCTGGTTGTTCCAGTGATTTCCAAACAGTTCAGACATTTCTGTGGTTTGCTGCTTAACTTTTGTTTCTGTAAAACAAATCTTACTGTCTTATGCAACTTATTATACTTCTAGGTCATTTTATTGCATTGTGTGGTTTTTAAATGTAGTTTTGGAGGCCTTGTATTGCCATTAGGTTGAACATTCTGTCAAACTGTATCTCGTTTGTATTTTGGTTTTTTTCTGCAGCGAGGAAAAGTGATCTATTAGAATTACAAATACATAAAAGATTTAAGGAAGTGTTCTTTGACTACAAAAGAATTAAAAAATTGAAACAGAACTAGAATTGTTCTTTTATGATGGCTATGGATATTCTTGTTAATCTTCAGAGTGTTGACTATAAAAAGAGAATGCTAACAGTTCCAGACCATCTGTAAGTCTGTGTAGGGTGGTGTAAGATGTTTTAAAAAAAAAAAACATTTACAGGTACTGAGCTTGAGTCACTGAAATTATACTAAAACTATTAATAACCAAATAATTTTGGATTCCAAAATCTAGTGATGTGTGAACAGACTGTTAAGGTATAATGTAGAGAAACTTATATATTGTTATTTATACGTACTTCTCTTTGCCTCGCAGCTTTAGGTGATAAAATTGTGAGAGACATCCGACCAGGAGCTGCCTTTGAACCTACGTACATTTATAGACTTCTGACCGTTATAAAGTCAAGTCTGTCAGAAAAGGTGTGACTTATAAATCTTGGGCTTTTGTAATTGCATTGCGAGTCAGTCACTGTTGTTAAAACAATGTAAAGCCATATATCGGGTTCTGTGCCTAAATACTACTAAAATCAACTAGTTGGTAGTTCATTATAATGAAGCTAGACTGTCTTGGGGCTTCAATTATAGGAAGATGTTAATTGTAAGTTTGGTGGTTCGATATGCCAGAATAACGAAAAAATTACAATTGGAATGGAACATCTCTTTTCATAAAGAAGATGCCTATTGATTTATATTTAAGAAATGAGCAGTTTTGTTCATTTCTGCTTGGGATTCAGCTTGGAATGGTTGAAGGTTCACAGAGACTTCAAAAAAAGATAGTGGTTCAAACCATCTTTTGATTTGGCCTTGGTTTGATAGCAACTTTCAATACTACTTTTAAAAGAAATAGCAAAAAAAATAATTACCAACTCGCATGTTAAATCAAATTTGTATTGAAAAGAATACAGAAATGCTTGTATCCAGGTCAAGTTTACGTGGGTACTTGCTGTTGGTGGTAGGTTCCCAATTAATGTCTAGGTTCTTTTTGAACTGGTTAAAAATGAAGGGTTGTTATAGTAGAATTTAAATGTTATTTGACTTTACAACTCTGAGAGAGTAGTTGGTAAATTAGCTAAATTAATAGGAGAAAGCTTAATGTTCGATGTCATGAACCTTCTGTTAAAACGAAGACAGGAAAATTCCATATAATCATTGAATAAAAACCATTTTATTCAGGGCAGGCAAGAGGATGCTGAAGAATACTTGGGATTTATCCTCAATGGACTACATGAAGAAATGCTGACCCTAAAGAAACTTCTCTCTCCACATAATGAAAGTTAGTGGTTGTTTTTTTTTTGGTAACAAACTGAATTTCTTTCAAATATGTTCGTTTTTTGGTGATGATTCTGTAATACAGAGCAATGTTTGGCATAGATGTTGAGACAGGGATAGAATGCTATGTTTTACTGGTCTCAAAGACATTAAAAAATAGATAAAAAAAATCTGTTCAAAGGATGAAATTAGTCCATGCTGTCCAGTTTACAAATGATCTGAAGTGTTACTGGCTGTTTGGAAAAGCATTATCATTCTGTAAATACTCTGAATGGCAACAGTAATGTCATATACCCCGGTCCTCCTAAACAACAAATTTCTGTATTACGGATCTTTATTGGGCTCAACTGAGCATTATTTAGGGCTAATTCGAATTGAGTAGTCTTGTCTTAAGCATGGGTATGTTTGTCTGCCATTCATAATACCTGCAATGTCAGTTGTTTGCTGGGGTTTTAGTTCTCTCCGTCGTAGTTCAAAAATACATCAGTCCGTATTTTCACTGATCTTTAAAAAAAGATTTTAATCAACAGTGGTTTAAAGTGCAAACTTCTAGACTAATGGCTAATTGATATCTAATATAAACCAGAACATACTAAATTACTTTAAAATTCTTATTGACAAAGTTGGAGAAAAATTTTATTTGGAAGAAGTATAACAATTTGCATGCAGACTAAAATGCCGTTTTAGTTTAAAGTGGCTGTATGTTTGGGTCTCCTATGAAAAATGAAACAGAACACTGTTAGTCTTAGCCAAGTATTAGCCAAGTATATAATTAAGATCACTAGTTATCCAATTTCTCTTTAGTAGGGTAAATTTTTTATGTTATAAAATGATCGTTCCATATTTTGTTCTTTAGCTGTGTGCAGTTTATAGCCTCCTGACTTTGGCACTTGCAAAGAAAATATTTGCTAAGCCTTGGGTTGCCTGTAAAATATCTGTGCAGAAAAGGAGTTGTATTTAATAATGGCATAACTATGTTTCCAGAATAACACTTGACTTTCTAATTTTCTACCCCATAAATTTACTACTAAAAATATATCAAACTTTGCTAGAAAACTACATCTGTTTACATACAGTCATCGGTGAGTTGCATTCTGTTAATATATAGATGTGTCCAACTACGAGTGAGCCCGGAATATATTTGTTCTCATTTACTTTCTCAAATCTATGAAAGTGTTTTATCCTCTGAAAATTATTTGTATTGGGTTTTCCCCTTTCAAATTCTGTATCTGTATACATGTTTTATTTGCTAAAAAAAAAAAAAACAAAACAACACAAACAACAAAAAAAAAACCAAAAAAACAAAACCAAAAAAACCCCAAAAAACCCACACCCAAAAAACCAAAAAAACCAATGCTTTTTTCTTCTTCACTTTAAGAACTCTCAGTGTCCAATGGCCCTGAAGCTCAGACTCCTCATGAAGATGAGGAACAAGATGACCAAGGGGAAGGCAGTGAGGATGAGTGGGAGCAAGTGGGACCTCGCAACAAATCATCAGTCACTCGACAGGCTGACTTTATTCAGACTCCAATTACTGATATTTTTGGTGGTCATATAAGGTACAGTATTTTTACATACTTTTGTTGAGACCGTAGGCTGCTTTGCCTTTACAGATAACTTTTTCCTCTGCTTTGCTTTCTATATTTTTCACCATTATTTGGATAGTTGGATAGAAGAGACTGTTACACAGTTTGTTCAGGCCAGGAGAGATGAAGATTTCTACCATGAAGCATTTGTTACACGAGGGAGGGTTCAGGACATGGCCCAGAATGACCAAAAGATTGATCAACGATCAAATGATTCTATGACTTACTGTAGAGTCTGAATCTTTTTAAGTGTCTTGAAAGAACAGACTGTTTAGAGAAGAAAAGCCCCGAATTGCATATAAGGGAGTTTGAACTATGTATGCTTTGTATATTTATATTAATGTCTAAGAATTCCAAAGAACTTTAGAGCTACCTAGTTTTTGTGACCTCTACGGAGTCTTGACTCATTTTGTAAATAAAGGTACTAAGGGATACTGAGATTTGTTAAGAGTTAAATCCGGTCAGTAAAACAATGAAATAAAATGAAAAATTGTAGACGTTTGGTTGTTTAGACACTTACGCTTCACAAAGGCAGGAGAGTTAAGTGTAATACTTAATAAATAAAATGGTAAAGACGGAAAGTTTAGAAAATGTAAATTACTACAAGATGTCACAGGAAGGAAAGGAATGTGGGATGTTACTTATGTTCAGGTCTGATCCCAGATGAAGGCAGAAAGTAGATACTGAAAGAATATTTTTTGGGAAGGAAGCCTCATGACTTGTTTGGAGAAATGTATAATTTAAAATGAAAGCAAGGTAAACACTTGCTAAAAACATAACTCCAAAACAAAAATGCTAGACTTGAAGAATTATTTTTAAATTGGAGACAGACACTTAATTGCTGGTGTTTGACTCCCTGTGTTGCCAGGTATTCAGTCTAGAGGTGTGAATAGTGTGGGCTAGTGCCTCCTGCCTCTGAAATGCACTGAAATTATTCTTCTGGGATTTGAGTCAGACAACTGGCAAATAAAATGGTGTTTTCCATAGAAATTGGCAGAAAGATGTTTGTATGAATCGATGAAATTCCGCGTGGATGGTATGTTCACATACCCAAGGTATTGTTAATACCCTTAGTATATTTATCACGGTCAGAATTGTTCATATCTCTACATGATTCCGTTAGTTTTGAAATTAAGAATACTAAGAGAACACAGTCTTCTGTAAAAGTCCACAGAAAATTGACATAAAGCAAGGGTAATACTGAAAAAAGGCAAAAACTTGCACTGAGCAACAGAACCACAGGGTCCAATCCGACATCTGTTGTCACCACACCCGTTTTATTTAGCCTCCAAACTAGGTCGCACAATTTACCGCAGAAATAGTGTCCCATGTTGTGATGTTGGAAAGCTACATCCTCTGAGACTGACGGTGGAGATAGGAAGGATTGAATACAGAATTGCCAGAAGTCCAATAAATGAAAGCATCAGAAATTGGAAAAATGGAAAGCAGCTAGGGAAACATGGTTTGAATTGGCATCTTTTGGCTTGGGAAACTTTCATCTCGAGGCTTTGTCTGTTAAATGTCTATTTAGGCGTAATTGCGTAAAAAAAACCCAAAAAGTCTTCCTTAAGGAATGTGAAACTTAAATGTTTAAGTATGAAGATATGCGGTTCTGTCAGGATCTGGTTTGTTCATGTGCAAGAGTCCCTTTTGACTCAGTTGGTGTGAACTTCAAATATTTGTTATGCAAGCTAGCACTCAAGCCAGTTAGAAGTCTGCTAAATATTTCCGTAAGTAGTACCAACTTTTCACTTCAAATGCACTGTTACTTCAAAAGAAAATGCATCAATTACATTGTTGTAGTCTAAGCAGGTTAGCAATGGGTAGTGCCTGTTTTCCTGAAAAATTCTTACTGTAGAGTTCCTACAGTACCCGAGAAGTGATGCATTTTCCCTTGACCAATTGAAATTTGTAATTATTCTAATAAATGATTTTTTAATAGAAAATCGTAGTCCAGCAAAGATTTTGCTGTCAATTTCTGCATATCCCTTTGAAGAAAATGTTTTGAAGAAATGCTACAATGTAATTTCTAATAATTAAAAAAAAAAAAATTCCATAATGTTGTCTTTTCAGAATATTATCTGTATCATTAATTAAATCTTTAATACATGGATTTGCAAACAGAGTTGTTAGGTTTTTTTTTCCCGTTGATTATTGCACTAAATAATGGTTGGCTTAAAAAGGGCTTGGGAAGTGTATCCAAAAGCAGCAAGACTTAGACAGTGAAGGGTTTGTTTGTTGGAACACTGCGCTTGCCATGTGTCGAAGGTTTTGTCCTTAAATATAGCCAAAGAGGAAGCGTTAAACTGAAATAAAGATGCTTCTGTCTTTCATACGCTCTGTTTCCTCTGAAGGATATGTGTTTGCCAATATAAAGACGCGTTGGCTTTCTCTTGGTGCTTCAGGGCTTTACCTGAGTCAAAGGGGCTCTTTTGGTAAGAGTTTATAGGACAGGCATGAAACCTGTATGTTAACGTTTCGTACACGAGGAGGAGAAATCTCAGCGTGGCTACATGGATTAGAGCTATGTTAATTACTTTACTGCTTTCAAGCTTTGTAAGGCGCTGTAACAAGCGTAACAATATAATAAACGAATGATTTTTTTGGCTGTATAAAACCACATTTTTGTAGCAGCTGGGCCGTTTTAATCTAAGTACTGCTTTCAACATAATTAAAAAAAAAAATAATTCTTGGGCCATATTTGGCGGTTTTAAGTTTTCAGTGAAGTTTAAGAAAAACGAAAATCAGGAAGAGTCCACTTAGTGCAGTGACGTTGTGGCTGAGGAGAGGGTACGGTCTCATTGCACAAAACAGTGATCACCAAGCCAGGCTACTTAAAGGCTGCAACTGAATACACTTCAAACAAAAATAAAAACAAAAAAAACCCAGGAAACATGTTCTCATGCCCTAGGTCATTACTCCTGCCAGTTTTCCAAAAAACTCCCATTTATGTACAAAGGAGTACATGGATAAAGTCTGTCCAGAGAAAATGATGGGAGGAAAAGGAAATACCAGTCCTCAATGGAGCATGGTTTATATTTCCTATGGCAAGATTTAAGCAAACAATTTAAAATCACTGTGAAATTGGGCTTAGTGAAGTGACTACAAAATTTGTGTATTTTTATTGGAGAATCTAGAATCGGTTGTAATTTTTACAGCAGAACGCACAGTTAGATAAGCAATAGTATTTGCACTTCTAAAGATTTGTTGGAAGGCTTAATTTCAAAACTCTAACACAAAAAGAGTCTGGAGGTGAATCTTTAAGTGCATTGTCAAAAATGTCAGTATTTTTCTTTAAACTTTTGATGCTTATCCAAAACTGTTTGACTCCTTGCGTAAATGAAGCAATTCAAATATAATCCCATTCAGTATGCTCTAAGTGGATGCGAAAGTCATGTAAATTGCAGTAAAGTGGACTCGGGTTGTTGAAACTTAGACTTAACCTTTGTATTTGTGTATGTCGTTTTGAATTCACTATAAATTGATATAGACTTTGATCTGTTCTTACTAGAAGATTCTATATTGTTGAAAATTACTCTGCTTTATTACATTCTAACTTTTTGTTTCCATAGATCTGTTGTTTACCAGCAGAGTTCTAAGGAGTCCGCTACACTGCAGCCTTTCTTCACCCTGCAACTGGATATCCAGTCAGACAAGATCCGCACGGTTCAGGATGCGTTGGAAAGTTTGGTGGCAAGAGAGTCTGTCCAGGGTTATACCACAAAAACCAAGCAAGAGGTGTGTTCTGTTGACCCCTTCTTACAGTCAAACACTATACTTTTTAAAAGGGTTTTTATGCAGCTCTTGCTTTACAAATAGTTACTTGAACACTGTAACTTATGTTAACAAAAGAGGTACTAAGCTTTTCAAACTGTCCTGCAGTGGTAAAACAAATTACACTTGAACACGTGCACTGAAAGAAAGAAAACTGACTCTCAAACAAAACCATGCCTGTAAATAGATGTGTTTTCTGAGTTGGTGTAGTAATTGGTTAGATGTTTTAGTGTAGCATATGTTAAATTAACAATAGTAGTATGAGTAAAATAGCTTTTAACTGATGTTAACATACTGATTCCTGGGGGTTGACAGATGTTCTTAGTAAAGGAGCAGCCCTTCAGAGTATCATTTGAAAGCACGCTCTAGCTTTAAGAAGAAAACTCTTGTAGCAGAACACTTCCATGGCTGTCCGTGTGGCTGTCCTCGATGGGTTTTGATTTACACATTTCACTTACAAGTCAAAAATGAAAATATTCATTGGTGGTAGGCCTGGTTAGAAGCTCGCTAAAACATCTGGTGATCACTGACTTTCTCTCTGAATTAATAGTCTGAAATCTTTCAGTAGCCAGTAACACCTCCGTTCAGCGTCTGTGGCACTGTGTGGTTGACTGGTTTGCTGTACACAGCCCCAGAAAACCCAACTTGTCGGTAATACTACGTTCAGTTGTAGGTCATGAGTTGAAGAAAAGTGTTCTTCGCAGTCGGAGAGTATCTGGAAAAAAGCAATCAAAATGAGTGGCAGTATAAAAGTTGTGATGTAAAAGGAACAAATAAGGTAACACTAGGTGTTACCTGTGGTGCCTGTAGAGTTATCCTCGCTGCTTCAAGAGAAGGTTGGAGAAACACTGGTCAGGATTTGCACAAATTGTTCTGATTGATTGAGAGGGGATGGAGTGGAGGAGCTTTTGAGATCTCCAAGCCCCGTGATTCTCTGTCACTTTAAGTACCAGGATGTTTTATTCTGTATTCTCGTGCAGCTCTGCAAATTTTTTTATCTTATTTTTCAAATAATACAATACATAATAGTAATAATTGCAGTAGAAAAATACTTCCTGGGGAGAAAAACATGCTTTTGGCACTACAGTTTGAGAACTTGTGATACAGGGTAATGAATTAAACTTTTTCCCCATTAAGGTGTTGCCTTGCTTCTTATGGTGTGCATTAGTAAAGAACATCATCTCTGGTGTGCACGGATGGCTCAGATGGAAATCTTGTGTACACTCTTCATAACTTCTTTCAGTAGGCCAGACTAGAAAGGGGCTCTTGAGTTGTAGATGTTTTCTCTCGTACTCATTTCTGTATCTGTAAATTTTCTAAATACTCCAAATGAAAATATGGTTAGATAAAGAAAGGATGGTCCATTTTCTTTGAAAAGCTGAAAATGGAGAGATGAAACTTATCTGCCTTATAGTCAGCAGAAATGTTAGAGAACGTTTATTTCTCCATTTGTCTTCCATGTGAAAGAAACATTTGCAATGCAAGCTCATCATGATTTACCACGTGGATTTTTTTGGCTAGTCATTCATTTTTTGGTTTTTACTGCAGATGGTTTTAACTTCTCTACTGACAACCCAGCGTTCAATTATGGGGTTTGGAAGAAACGGGCGTTCAAATTAGGTGCTGGAGGTTTGGTCTGGCTTATATTTTAGAGTCTGAATGGAAATGCAAGTATTCACAATGTCTTTTAGACCTTTTTTCTGAAAAATTCAAGTTGAAGTAGTTCTTTATTAAAATTGCAGTGAGAACACTGAACACATTGACTGTAAAACAAGCATAGGACTTCTCAAAATAGTAATTCTCAGAATGTATTGCGAAGAAGTATTTAATCTCCATTTTACAGTATGGGAACTCGGGACTACTGGTAAAGCTAAACACCATATTATTAAAAATTATTATTGTCTTCTGATTGTTTTAGTCTGGATTGTATTCTTTACGAGTTGTGGACTTAAACAGTAGATATGAAAAGAATAATCTTCCAAATATATGTGAATGGTTTCTCTTAAAGTTTCTTTTTTAATCACTTTGAGCTGACTTTGAATTTTATGTGTGCTAGTATGAACAGGAAATCAGATTTTCATGCAGTGTTGAAAATAATTAGATGTTTTAAATGAAATTAGGCGTTTAAAATGGAGCGGCGTTTTCTTGCTGTTTATGGCTCCATTTCACTTGCTCACTAACATTTGAGGAAAGTTGTTTTTGTTCCTTCTGGTCTTGCAGATCAGTTTGTTACATCTTGAATATTTCAACAGTTGAGAGTTGGTGGGTTTTTTAAGGGGATTAATTTTTAACCTCACTGAAGTGATTTTCTTTTTTTTTTTTTTTCTCCCCAGTCTTCCTATTTGCAGACCTCCTCATGTTTTCTACCAGAAGGGAAGACTCTTGAGTAACAAACTAGCCTCATTTACTTTCCCAGGTTACCTTCCACATACTCCTTAGAAGGAGCCTTCACATCCCCTGGAGTTCTCAGACTGCTCCCTGAGGATCTCACAAATATTTTCTTGGGACTCCAACTCCTGTTCTCTAACCAAACTGTTATGGCACTTTTAGCTGGTCGTGTTGCTGCCCCTTCACAGAGTCAGGACAGCAGAACACTTGCCTGTTCCTCAGCTGCTGCTCTTCATTCTGGCACTGTAAGAGAAAACTGCCTTGATCTGTGGTTTGAGGTAATCCGGAGCCACAGAGGTGCTGAGGTGCACACGTGTTCCCAGACGCCAGCTCAGTTACTGAGGATGGAGAATCGCAACTGCCATAAAACCACTGCAGCGACGTTCTTCAGCATCCTCTGTTCCTGGGCTTGGCTGGGAGCTGTGCAGTTCTTTTTGCACAAAACTCTGAAGTCAAAGACTTCAGATTTGAGATTTGGAAGACTCAATATAGGAAAATCTTGAGATAGTAGTAAAGCCTCTCTGGATTTGCTCCTTAAAAGCAGAAGCTGTTCCATGCTAAGATGCGTGGAAGATGCATCCTCTCATGAGTTCACAAGTCTTAGGAGTTGTGTGAACCTCACGCTGTCACCTTCGCTTTCAGAGTTTGCCTTGCAGCTTCTTATTCCGCATGTTATTTCCTGGAAGTTGAGGAGGTGGGCGTCAGCAGGCACGTACTTGTTGAATGGAAAAGAACAGGGTCCTGTTTGGCTTCCTGGTTTTAAAAGCAAACAAAACACAAAAAACCTTGCCTCAGTGCTCAGTGAAGCTGCTGCGGTTGCCAGGGGTTTGATGGGTTTTGGACACAGAAAGGCATGTTTTGAACTCTTCAGATGCAGGTGAAGTTTTACGCGGTTTGTAGAGACTATTTCTGCTTCAAATGTAGAATTACTTCTTGTAAATTGGATCAGCTCAGATCCATGAGGAAGTCAAGAACCCTGCAAAATCTGCGTGCTTCAGCATCCTAAGAGGGTTGACATTTCAAGCTTGGAAAGAGATAATAGTTTTTCCCCGTGAGTTTCTATTCCACACTTAGAAGGTTCTAGTGGAAATAATATGCTGATGATTTACAATAAAGAGATTTTTCTAAATAAAAAAATTGAGAAGAACCTAAAGCAGTTATTTTCAGAAGTGGTTTTGTGTCATGATTTCTAGGAAGGCAAAACATAATTGTTTTGCACTTCTGAGTTCAATTTCAGGTTTTTAGACAGTAACTTTGCGGATTGTTTGATTATAATTATATAAAAATCAAAAGGTGGGGTTATAACTCATATTTTTCTTTTTCAATTTTCTTCAGAACCTCTTGAAGAACCCAGCATACTTTTTTAGAAAGAAAAATCTTGAAATACTGATCTCTTTCATAACAGCTGATCATGATGGTTTACTCATTTTTAGGTAGCCTACGTAACAGCTCACTTTGATTTTCAGGGGACTTCTGGAATGACAAATATCTTTGGTTAATGCAAAATAATTTTTGAAGTGTTGCATACTCATCTTTTAATACATTAATCATTGTTATCCCCCCTGAGATTAGGTCTGTGTTTTAATGATACTGTTGTGAGAAGGTGGTTTTTCAACAGTGTTTTAGGATTCTTTTGGTGAGAAGTGGGGAATACAGATGGTACCAGTTAAAACTGCAGCAGTCCAGTGTAGAAACTAGTATTTCAGCAGTGAACTCCAAGGTGTGCTCAGGGCACTCTTAAAGGGAAACAGCGTTGAAACTTTTTAGCAGAGTAGATGCAATACTGCTTTTGCATTCCAATCAAGAAATTCCGTTGAGTGCTCCAGAAATACTAACGTAAATGTAGATGTAGGTGTTTACAGCAAAATCTTTATTTTTGATAGTTTTTCTGTGTTTTATAGAGATTCTTTTTTGATTGTAGTTAATTTTACCTATTGCAAATTAGGAAGTGATGTGGATTAGTTCTTATTTTTCCTTCTATTCAGCTTTTTGTAAAAAGATGTCAGCTCTTAGAAATGAAAATAGCTTTTCAAAGGCTTTTGTGTCAGGTATTGAGGTGTGGTGCTGTTGTCTTCTATAGTTCGGAGTTCTCTGAAATCAGCAGCATGTGTTACGAGTTATTAACCTTTGATTAGAGTATAATAGCTTGCTGAGAATTATTGATCGCTAAACTGTTACGAAGAGCTGTTCCTGGAAGATCTCCAGGAAGGTGGTTTTAGTACTGCAGTACCTAAATACCCGTGCTTATTCTAAGAGATTAAATTCTACTGAAGCATTGAGTTCTCCTTTAAGACAGCGCTTTGGTTGAAGATCCAGTGTGCTTTAAGCCGTAAAGTGCAGTGTTTATCATAAATTAATATAATAATAACAACAATTCTGTGTTTCTTCTGCTAGCGTATTTAAAATTAAATACTTACTCCTTGTTTAAAGGAGTAATTTTGAGCAGTTAACAAAAAATTACAGGCTTTCTTCATCTTTGTTCTGTGTATGTGTTAGGTGGAGATCAGTCGAAGAGTGACACTAGAAGAACTCCCCCCTGTTCTTGTTTTACACCTCAAGCGGTTTGTATATGAGAAAACTGGTGGATGTCAGAAACTTATCAAGAATATTGAGTATCCTGTTGATCTGGAAATTAGTAAAGGTAAAGATTTTTCAACAGAATTTTCCCCTCCTTAGGGAAGAGATAATGTTGTGTTTCCTAGGGATAGCTGTTTGTGTTTCAGTTTTCTTCCTTGCTCCCAGCTTTGTGCATAACATTTCTTCTCCGTTGTTGTCTAGAAATGTAGTAATTTGGGTGAACGCCTTGTATGGGGTTTTTTGGTTTTGTGGGTTGGGGGCTTTTGGTTGAGGTGTTGGGTGTTTTTTTTTGTTTTGTTTTGTTTGTTTTTTTAATAAAAAGAATATATTTGGGTTTCTGGGTTCAATCGTGCCTGGATATGAGTTTGGGCGTCCGTTTTGCAAAGAACATCATGGTGAAATATCTTAAAAACTTTGGCACATCTTAGACGTTGGCTTGGCTAAGTAAGAGCTTTCTGCAGATACAAGGAGTACGATTACAGACTGCTGAGGATAGATATTGGAAGTGATTCTGTTGCACGAGGGGTACGTCCCTATACAAGGTTGTTGCCAAGTAATACTAGATATTTTGTCTCAGGTGTCGTTCAGAGAAGTGGCAAATTATTGTAATAAACGGTGGCCGATTAAAGGAAACTGGTGTTTTATAGAAAATGCATCCTGAAAGCAGACAAGTGCGCTGTAGTTCAGAGGTTAAACAACAAGGTTCTTTCTTTTAACAAATATCTTTAAGATATACTGATTTTACAAGGTGTGAAAGCTTTCAGATAATCCAGCATCTGACGCTTGCCAATTTAAATGCATTTTGTTTTGATCTGACAAACGGACTGTTAGCCAGCCAGTCGTTCAAATAGGAAAAAATAAATTTAAAAAAAGATTATTCATGTCTCGGGTGAAGTACATACTTTGTCAGACAGTACACTTTTATTTTACTTAATGTTTTATTTAAAAAATTCTTTAATGAATGGATATTTGTAGGAATAGTTCAATTTGCCTTGACAAAACTGGTTGTAGTGTGACTTGGAATCTGAAATTGATTTTTGTCGTTGTCTGACAGCAGGAATGCAAGGAAGAGAGATGAATTGTCTGATCTTTTCTGTCTTGTCGTCCCTTGTCCCCCGTGTCCCCAGCCCCTCCTCCCCCCGCTTCATCTTTTTTACGTGGTAGTTTTAAACCTTCCGTAAATGTTAGTGTCAGCAGTCTGGGTATCAGAACCTTGTCCGTTCTTTACAGGCTGCAGAACACATTTTAGTTAAACTATGGTAGTGTTGGTTTCTCTTAGAACTAATTGATCCCTTTGAAATTGAATTTCTAAACTTGCTAACTATTGCCTTTGTGACTTTTTTTTTTCCTCCTCCAGAGCTACTGTCTCCTGGTGTGAAAAGTAAAATTTTTAAAGGCCAAAGAACCTACCGGCTCTTTGCAGGTATTTTATCTATATGCCTCTGGTCCCTCTATTGCAAATACAAATTCTGCATATAGAATTCTAGAATTCTCAGGAGTTTCCTGGATTATACAAAATAATTTGCTTTAAAATTACACTGGAGTAACTTGTGGGTGTCAAATTCTTGTATTTAGTGATTTTTTTTTTTTGCATATGTGCATATACACATATATTGCTATGTCTTTATATATCTGACTGATCCATCCTGAAGCTCATGCAAAAACAGAGTTCTGTTACAGATCTGCCCTGAAAAATATCAGCACAGGCTGAAATACAGCTGTAACAAAACTGTGCCTAAAGTACACCACGTATTCTCAGAATAATGTTTCAAATGTCTTTCAAAATGGCTGTTTGAATGCTGGCTCTGCATCCCTTTGAACCCTCGAGATGAGTATTGCTGGCAGGATATGAATAGCATATTGTAGGTGGAAAAGTTTAACTTGGAGGAGATGATGATTTTTGTGCGAGGAAACCATGTTTTTAAGAGTGTGCGCGATGTATACGAAATATCTAAATTGGTAGTTAAGATTGGGAGCTCATGTAAGAATTCAGAAGCAGCGTTTTAATATTGAACAAAACAGTCTCTGGGTAGTAATGGATTTCCTGAAGTTTAAAACTCCTCCACAGTTTACGATTTGCACCTGCTTATTTGTGTTGGCGTCGGAGGAATGGAGTAAACTGGAGAACTGGAGGTCTTAACTTCGACGTCACCAAATCTGTGCCAGTCCTGGTGGCCTTATGTGACTTGGTGGTTTGGATCCAGTTTTGCGACTGCTGAGGTTACAGAAGGAAATAACAGACCTGTCTCTTGTGGAAAGTAGGAACTGGTTCTGGCAGTGTAAATTTTTTTTAATTTTTTTTTTTATTGATAGTGGGTTTCATGGGACAAGTTTAGACAGTGTACTTAAGGTGGCTTGAAGAAAATGTGTTACTGCTGTAATTTTTTTCTAGCTCCTTCTATGGAAAAGTACAATGCTTCAGTCTCCTGTCAGTCTACGACGTCTCATCCACAGAAACTGAGCTTGTTAGATGGATTTTAAATTACTAAAATAAGCTTTTTAAGAATTAAGCTTCAGATATCACCCGGGATTTGCCTAATTATCTAACAATAAATTTTAGAAAATAAATAATTCAAGTTTAAGCTCATGGAAAAGAAATATTTCCTGAATTTCCCCAAAACGTATAGATGTAGTGTATTCTGCCTTTTTGCTTTGCTCAAGTCAAATTACTCTAAAATGTTTGTTTTCATAGAAGGGTGAAGGAAATCCGAGTAAGCTGGAAGTGTGACTCTAGTCTGACAGTGTAAACAGCTTCATAATTACATCCTTCTGCTTTTGCGTCAAAAATGGAAATTCCTTCTGTTTTTTATTTGTTCTTGTTAAGTATATGGTTAAGGCTCACATGTTCCTAGGAGTTAAATGCATCCTTAGAATTAGTTACCTAAAAGATCTCTTCCATTTGGAGGCGGTTGCCGAGAGCTCGACTTTCAGCTTTGAGTTTGGTTTCTGCCAGGAGAGCTGAGACGTCGTCTCTGCAGGGCGCTTCTGACAGCGGAGATAACCCAGGAAAGCAGCCAGTTTGTTTCTCTCTCAGAAGTAGCAGATTAGCAGTTCATCGGAGTGTTCAGCTCGCAGTTTTGTTAAGGAGGTTACCAGGAACTAATAGATGTGAAACTTGTAGATTGGTACTTCAGTAGAACCTGTTTTCAGACTAAAATTTAATTAAGACAAAAAGGAAAAACCGATGAGAGGTGGAATAACTAACTGGCTTACGTTTGTCATTGATGCGATCTGAAAAGTCTTGCCTGATTTTTTTTTTTTCAATAGACTAGACTACTGCGTAGCTTTATGTGATTTTTTTTATTTTATTTTTTTTTACAAATAGTTTCAATAAAATACTGTAGTCATCAGCAGGCAGAGCGAGTGTGTAGCTTCCAATATCTCGCTGCGTGTGGCAGTACCTGCTGGAAGCTCGGAAGGGAGTGCTGCACTGTTCCCGATGGCCTTTGTGAGGCAAATCCTTCCCAGAAAATCCTCTAGGAAGCTCTAAAATGCAATTTGATGCTTTTGAGTCTGAATTTACTTAAACCTCCTTTTAAAATCACGAGGTTTGGTATGCTGGAGAAACATTATTAATCCTATGTAGCATGAAATGTAAGCAAGCAAGCACTGAAGATTCTTGCTAAGTCCAGATCTGGAAAACCATCTGCAAACCCATGAGTACGCTATGAGGAAGGCAGTGTGTGACACTTTTTTTCTTTATTTATTCTTTCAGTGGCTATTTATCTACCTATAGTGTATATGTGCATCGTCGTTTTCTCTTTGCAGTTGTCTATCATCATGGAAACAGCGCAACTGGTGGCCATTACACTACGGACGTCTTCCAAATTGGTCTGAACGGCTGGTTACGCATCGACGACCAGGCGGTCAAAGTGATCAACCAGTACCAGGTGGTGAAGCCGTCTGCAGAGCGCACAGCCTACCTCCTGTACTACCGCCGAGTTGACCTGCTGTGAAACTCCTCCCTCTTACGCTGTGTGTGCAAGATACCTGCTTTGTAGAACGCCAACTATCACTAACTTTTTTTCTCCTGTAAATTCTCTTTTGAGTGAATCTTTTTCCTTTTTTTTCTTTTTTTTTTTTCTTCTTTTTTTTCCCTTGCGACTATGGGGTAGAGTGATAAAGGAGACTATCTTGGGTTTGTGTTGGCTTTTGACTTTTGCGGAATGAAGTCACTTGGTTGAAAGACTCAAGTCTCGTGGATCATAAAAATACAAAAATACAAAAAAATTGATCTGAGGTAATGCTGAATCCTAAGATAATAAAAGGGGATTTGCATTTGATTCCCACTTTCTAATTGCGTAGTAGAAGAAAACCCTGCACCAGCAACAGAACTTGTAGATTTCTGTGAAAATGTTTTATCTTAAGTAAAAAAAAATTAAAAAAATAAAAAAAAAAAAAATAAAAAGCGCTCTCTGCTTCCCCGATAGTTTTTGATAAGTGGTAAAGTACGAGCCGATGTGTATGAGATGGAAATGGTCCTGTGTGCTTCAAAAAATGTACAAACGTACAAAACGCAGAGTTGCTGGTTCCTAATAGGAAGACACATTTTAATAATTGTGCGATGAGAAACTGCTTAAGTACACATTGCAGATCAAATATTTGGAGTTAAGATGTTAGTCTATATAGATGGGTGATTGTAACTTTATTGCTATTAAGAAATTTCAAACTGCATTTATGCTTCTGTGTACATGAAATTTAAAAAAAAAATGGGCAAAAATAATTAAGATTGATATTTCTTTAAGTCTGCTTTGTTTAATTTTGCTGTCTGCTCTCCTATAATGTTGAGTTCCTAATTGTACACAGTTTAGTGATATCTAGAAGTATAAAGTTGTCGCCCATCAATAAAAGTCACAAAGTTGGTTTAAGGTGTGTGCGTGGCTTTTGTTTTTCCTCGAGTGTAAATTCTACCCTTGGAAACTCAAACAAATTGCTAGGTAGCACTTTTACAAGGCGTAGAGAGCGTTCCGCAGGTTTCTTTTACAACTTCTCGAAACTTTACAAGTGTCCCCATTTTGGCATTGAGATGGAACTGAACTTGGAGGGGAGAGGGAAGGGGAGAGATGAGCCCCGACCAGCTCCCAGCCCGTGGCCAGGACGGGGGGTCCCAGCGCTGAACCCCCTCGGCCGGAAGAGGGATTTGGATCCCTCCTGTACCCTGCGGGAAAGCCCTGCATGGTTCTTTAGAGGTAGACGGTGTTTTGTTCGCCTTTGACTAAAATATTCCCTTCTTTAGACAGTTGATGTTTTCATTGAAAAGTTTGGTAAAAGTATTTCCTTGATCCACTTCCCGTTGCCTTCCCTGCTGCCGAAGACGGTAAAAAAAAAATAAAAATTATGTGTTGTTTAATCATGAATTTGATGATCGTGGTGGTAGTGCTTAGTGCGTCACTGGAGAAGTGTTATAATTGTTGCCAGTGAAACGGCGCTAATTTTAACACGGATTGTCAATAAAAGGTTAAACTGCGTGTACTCTGGCCAAATACTGGTCGCTTCTTTAAGGTGACACGTAGAGAGAAAAAAGCTGTTTTCTCAAAGGCGTGGAAGGAACACTGGCTGCGTTACTTTTACAGGTGCTGTGCGCCGATACGTTCCTTTGGCATTTCTTTAAACCGCTGATTTCACTTTGCTTAGAATGGCCCGACTGCCCAGGAGAGGGGTGCGGGGCTTCGCTGGAAGGCGACGTCGGCTTTTCCAGGAGAAGGAGCCAGCCCTGCCGCTGCCTTGGGCTTCAGCCCCCTCGACGCAGGCCCGCCCGCTTGTGTGCTCTGGCTGAGTCAGTCAGACAGCAATTAGTCGCTCTGGAGAAGATGGGAAGGTCGTTCACGGCTGCTTCCTGGAAGGAGCTGGAGGTGAGGCGTTCAATCACGGCTGTGGTCTGCAGGAGTTCGGTGTGTAGGGCATCGTGGTGGATGTGCGGAAACAAAATCCCTGTGGCAGACCTGGGGTGTTGGACGAGCAGTAAGACCTGCTGAAGAAAGCCCTCCTCATTTCCCCTCTTGGCTTTTCTGCCCTCCCATCACGTGGTGGAGAATTTGGGACTTTTCTGCCTGTGAATCGCTCCTGGTGCTGCCATTCCCGTGTCGGGAATGAGGGGGTTGCCGGGGGCTCCAGCAGGATGGAGGAGCATCCATGGCTGGGGGGAGGATGTTCAGGGTGGTCCTCTTCTCCCTGCTCAGAGTTGGGTGATCTTCAGATGGATGATCTCCTGTGTTAATTTTATGTCACTACCACAATCCTGATGCTGAGAAAATCGGATGGTATTTTATCAGTTGTTTTGGTTCTCCACATGTATAGTGTTTTTTTTTTTGCTTTGATCAGCAAATTTTATTAGTATTTTCTGGTCTGAAAATTGTGGCTGAGACTCTTGTTCTCCATTTTTAGGTGACATTCCACCAACTCTGAAAGATTTTCTGTCCAAAGCTTGTTTTGATTTTGGCCAGTCGCTGGGAAAAGCTCGGCTCCCGGCTGCTCACTGGGCACGGTGCCGCGAAGCTGGGGCCGCTTGAGGCGGCGTGCCAGGGGGCTGCCGGAGGGCTGGAGCTTCCAGGGTTTCCCAACGCGGGGCCACTCCTGGTGGGAATTACCCCAGAGCCGGAGCTAGTGAGGTGTTGGTTCTGCTTGGAATCTGAAATCTGGAGGGAACCGGGGGTTGTTCCAAATAGGAAAGAAACCAGATTTTGAAATTACTGGTCTGTGGTGGTTGTTACGTCCTCTTTCTGCACCCTGGTTGAAGTAGTTTTCTCTACTGTAGAAATCCTTCCCTTTCCCTTTCTTTTCCGTTTCCCCCCCCCTCCTTCTTTTCCGTTTCCCCCC
>VWZL01000149.1:813072-849483 GCA_013396915.1 Stercorarius parasiticus
GTGTGTGTGTGCGCGAGAAATGTCTCTATTTGAGAAGGCACAATTTTAGCAACTTCTCCAAAAAGTTGCCCGCGTGGTAGAAAATAGCACAATACTGCCTGAGCTTCCCGTACGTACGCTCTGCAGAGGTTAATGCAAGATTAATAAACATCAGTCTTGAATGAATGGGAGGAGTTTGCAAGTCCGGGAGTGGATTTCTACACACATAGAAATTATCCACGGGATGCTGGAGCAGTCTCGGACAGCTGAGTACCCGTGGGCACACCGAGTCTGCCCCAGGAAGCCTGTGTTTATGCAGCTCTGCTCTAAAGTCCTGTCTGAAAGGAATTCCGCGGTGTCGCCACATGTTGTGTCTGTTACCAGTGGGTTTTCCCTGTGGTTTTGGGTAGAAACTCACCCACTTCAGTTCTGCGGGAGCGGATTGTAATGGAAGGTCCAGATGTTTTGGCCCGTGGCCCTGAAGATGCTGAATGCGTATTGGGTCCTGTGCAGACAATGTTGTGTCTTGTGTCAAGGAACTTGTCATCCCACTTTTCTTTCGAAGCCGAGGCAATTCCTCAGAGCTTGAAATGCGTGCGTCTCGGTTTAACGGATGACCTGGCGTTTAATGCATTAAGGACGTTGCGGCTTTATCACTGGATTCCTTTGCACAGGTTAAAAGCTGATCCCAGGCCAACTCAGCTTAAAAGGCTGTAACTCGCCCCTACTTCGCTGGTTTTGATGCTTTGCCGGTATCCCCTGCTAACTCCCGCATTTTCCTGCCCTGTCAGCTTGCTCCACGGGTAACTCCGCAGGTCCTGGGATGGTTTAGCTGCAAACGTCATCCATACCCAAGGGGTAGAGACCCGCTCGTGCACTTTTCCAGGAGCACCACTCCAGCTGAAGATCAATAGCTGGAGGGAGGGAGGTGAAGCCAGGACGTACCGCAGCACAGAAGTCAGCCCGCACGTGGCTGTAGCAGGCGGCGCTGCACGCCAGGCTTCCGACGCTACCAGCTCTTCTGCTTTCTGACAGATGCAGACACCATCCGTTAGCCGGGAAAATAGCTTTCCAAAAATAACCTTTTCCAAAGTCCGGTGCTGCTTTTTAACTTCCTCAGACCCCAGAAGGCGGCCTCCCCTTTGTCCCCAGTTTGGACAGGCTTCACAGCGTATTAAGGAGTCGTTTTCTGCTGACTCACTGGTTTCTGATGGCTCCCAGATGTTTACCTGGCACCAGTATCAAGGGCCTGATGTGTTTAAAAGGGAGGCTGTGCTAATGCTCCTCCTGAGCCCTTGAAAACAACAGCGGAGACTTCCTCAGCTGACTGTCAGCTGATAATTTTCTCTGAATAATGTCAAATCCCAACTCAAAGGCGGTACTATTTCGGTCCTCCCCGATGAGGGGCTCCCGATGCAGCCCGGAGACACGGCCCCAGCTCTGCGGGACGCTTGGGCTGGCTGAGCTTTAACACGTGTCCCGGTGTTTTGTTGCACCTGGGCACGAGGATAAGGAAAGAGGCAAATGGCTGGACACCTGAAATCGATGAGAGCTTTCTGAAATGTGAGCGTCTCTCTGCTGCTTTCAGTTAATCCGGTCAGCGAGCTCCTTGCTCCCTGTCTCCCTCTGATCACTCCATCCTTCCTTTGGATGCTCAGAGCTTCCCGCCTCCAGCCAGAGCAGAGGAAGGGACCTGCTCGCCCCAGGTGAAGGAGAAGATGGTGCCCAAGTGACCGCATTTTAGAGAGGTGCTCGCACCCCCTCGCTCGCGAATGGGACACAGGGAAGAACATCCCGAGGAATAATGCACCATCTGTTGCAAGGTTTTGGCCGGGGCACGAAACCAGACGCGTTGGCTTCGTTACGTAGCTGTGAGTGGGGCAGCTCCTCTGGGCTTTCAGATGTTACAAGTTGATTTTTTTATTTATTTTATTTATTTATTTTTATTTTTCGAGCTGCCCTTTCTGTAAGTTCAGTGTTTGCCTTAAACGGGTGGTGGATGCGGGCTCCTATTTAGCCAAGGGCACCCGGCCAAATGAGGGGGCACCGCTGCAGCGTGCATGAGCCGTCTGTTCCTGCCTGCTCTACCTACAGGGCAGGCTGCAGTCGAAATGGCTCGTCCTAAATGGCCGCATTGTAAACGGCTGCGGCAGAGCATCTATTTTTAAACTCTTAGGGAAGTGCCTCAAAGTAGGAATTGTTTCCCTGAATTTGGGTCAGACCGTCTACAAAAGCGGCGGCTCGTTTTGCCTCCTCTCTCTACCCCTCCGTAGCCGGGTCGCAAAGTTGGGCTCCGGCTCGGGGGGAAGCAAATGCCGACAAACAGGGCTGAGCAGAGGATGAGGTTAAAGCAGTATTTGTCCCGCTGCCGCCGAAACGTCCTGTCTTTTCAGGTGTGCCTGGAGCTGGGGACAAGGCGTGTGTGTTCGACTTGCTCCGCAGAGCAGGAAATAATGAGGAGCCATTACCTAAACCCAGCAAATTACATTCCTGCATTGTTCCACCCAGGCAAAGGCTTAATGCTCCGCCTGGAGAGAGACGGAGGGCAGCTGGTTTTCATCTGCCTTAATGCAGTACAAGCAAGAAGCCTCAAACAGGGACTCGGTCTGCTTTACGTAGACAGACAGCAGGTTTTCAGGGGTTCTCAATGGTCTCGGATGGTTTTTTTGGGTGTCCACGCCTGTGCGAAGCACCTTGTACTTGCTGCCAGATGCCGTTGTGCCGGCTCTGGGGAGGGGGGCGTTCAGGACTTGGTGCTCGAGCGTACCTTTTCCAGCCGGGAGCTGGAGCGCGTTTCCCTGTCTCCGACGTCTCCAACTTGTCCTGGTCTCGGTGTGTCCAAATCCCGTGTCACTGGGCTGAAACTTCTCAAATAATTCACGCTAATCTGGGGTTTGTTTCCGGACGCTGTGTTAGGAATGCTTTCAGCGTGCCTTTTAACAGTGCTGTCAAAACCGGATCCTCTCCCAGTGTTGAAGACAGGGGTGGGGAAGCTTCATGCCAAAAGTTAGCTCTAAGGAGAGCTTGCACCGTCTGTACGGATGCTTATTGCCCCTGGTGGATTGATTCTGCTCTGGTGGCTCTTAGATCCCACTAAAGGGCCGTAGTTGCTGCAGAGCCATACAGCAGCACAAATTTCCTTCCCTGAGTGCTCGCGATCTACATAAATCCAGCCAAGAGGCACAAGGCTCATTAGATGGAGAAGTCAGGGCTGGGGGGAAAGGACGGGAGAAAGAGTTTGGAAACGGCAGGTGGAGGGGGAGCGTGATGGAGCAAGGGAGGAGACGAGGATTAAATGAAGCCATTCAGACCTGGCAATGGCCAAATTGAGACCAGCTCCCCGAGCTCTTAGTGCTGACAGCTACCGAGCGTGCATGGGAACACCTAATCTTCTGCCCGGGGGAGGACGGGTGCTCCGGCTCCTCTCCAAATCTGCCATAACTCATATCGATGGCCACGCTCCCGCCCGCCGTAAAGTGATGCGTCAGCGAGAACGCCCCGGTGCGTCATTCGCCAGCGGGGATTTTGGTTGTTCGACGTTACGGTGACATTTCACATAAACAGCCGCTTTCACTGAGTCTGGCAGCTTCTCGGCCGGAGCCTGTCGGCAGAGCGGGGCCTCCGGAATAGCTCCTGCTGATGTCTGACCTCTGCGATCTGCCTTGCTGGGAATTTTACTTTCCCTTTTATTCACATCCGTTCTCCGCTTTAACAGCCGCTCTTGGGCAGAATAGCTTCCAATGTCTCCCCTTTCCCGCCTTTGAAGGGAAGGAGCTGGGATTACTCGGAGCTGCTGGGCATTGCTGGGTGACAGCTGCGCCCTTGGCACGCTTGGTGGAGAAGGCATCTGCTGCCGTGGCCGGGTGCTGCCTGGCTAATGCTCGCTCCCAGCACTACGTCAGGGGGTTTCCCCACCGTAATAAACTGGGTTCCCGCCACTCACGGTGACGTTCAGGTCTTCCTGTCATTAGGGTGAATGATAATTTGCTTAGACTGTTAAGAACCGCTCTTTTCCAAGCAAAAATCGGGGTTGTGTGGCTTCGTTGTTGGGGGACGTGTGCACTGAGAGCTTCTCTGGCGCTGCTCTGACTGCCTGTTTCTCCCCAAAATCCAGACCCACGCTGAGCCACAGGACTCCCTGCAAGAAAACCTGCCGTCGTCTTCGTCTCTGCTTCTGCTGGGTGTAGAGGAGGAGGCGGCATGAATCCTGCTCTGCCTTGGATCCTTCCTCTTGGATGTGTACTGCTCCTGACAAAGGCAGCCGAGTGCTTTATCTTGCCCAACTCGAGTCACCTGGAGAGCATTTTGAGTAAATATCAGGATGGGGACACTCACTCCAGATCCAAGAGGGCCATTTTATTCTCAGACAGACAGGAGATACTGATGCTCCACAATAAATTGAGAGGTCAAGTGCACCCAGTGGCCTCTAATATGGAATACATGGTGAGTCTGGCTCTTGATATTTCACTTTATTATTACTTTTTTTTAAAAAAAACAAACAAAAAACAACCAACTTCGTTTCAATTTTCCTTAGAGTGCAAGATGGGTAGCAAATTTCCTCTAAAGTAAGTTTTTCTCAAGAGGCTTCCTGGAGCAGTTTCATTCCAGAGTGAATGGTACTTTAGATCATTGGACTGTTTTGGTTGGAAAGGGCCACTAATGGGTCATCGAGTCCATCCGCTGCATAGTTTCAGGACTGGTTCCATTATTCATAAACTAGCGTCTGGCCCAGCCCTGGATGCATCTCCAGTGATGGCAATTCCACAGCCTGCCTCAGCAGGTTGTTCCATTACCTTAATGTCATAAAAGCATCAAATTTTCCCTAGTGTTTAACCCACCTTCTCCCTGTGAAAGCTTTCAGACCGTTGTGACTTGCGTTTCGGGATGGCACAGTCTGCTCAGAGAAACCTCTGATGGTCTTTGGGTTGCTATCGGCCAGAGCTTGGAGGCAGCACCTGCCTTTTTTTCGCACACTGATCACTCGAAATTATCAGTGTGAGCCAAGCATCGTTGATGCTGCTGGGAATCTGCTCAGCACCTTGGAGAAACAAGGCTTGAGGAATGTGGCTCCATCTGCAAAGAAGTTCAGTCCCTAGAATTAGCTGCGAAAGCTCCGGGAGTTCATGGATGGACGGGTCAGTGCTATTGGCTTTTTGTAGTTCAAGAAACCAAAATAAAAGTTCGGTCAATGTCTTCTCCCACTTCAGAGGGACAACTTAAAAGTACGAGTATTAAATATGCCTTTACCATCAACAATTCAGATGAATACTTTTTCTTCACCTGATGCCAGGGACCCTACTTTGAGCTATTTTTGCCATGCCACCAAAATACTGCGGGGCCAGAAAACGATGTAGGCAAATAACATTTTTTTTTTTTTTTTGGTGCCTTTTCCCAATGTGCAAATATAGTTATGACCGAAACTAGCCTGACTTCAACTGTGCGCTCCTGCTGAGAGATTAAACGATTAATGATTTGTTAAGGCCGTGTGTAAAAGGGTAAAAGAAATAGTACACCAAATGTAATATAAAATCGTTTGCCAGCTGCGCTGAAATGAGTGCCGCAAATGGAAAATCTGGCCTTTTGTGACTGTGGGGAAAAGGAAAAGAAAAGGGAGAGCTGAGGACAGTAAAGAAGGACAACTGTCCATCAGCTGGTCCCCGTGAGCATTCACACCGCTGGCCTTTCATCCCGCTTTTGTCAGAAATCGCATGCCTTTCTAAGAACCGGTGCTCTGTACCTCTCTTTCTCCGCGGGCTCCCGCGTTATCCTGCAGGCGAGGCGCTGCCAGAGAAGAGGTGACTTGATTAATTTCCAGAAAGTAAACACAAAGCATGAGAAAGGCAGAGGTGTTTTGGTTGGCTTTGAGGATCTGAGCGGGCTGCCGCTGCGGACTGTCCACTGGCCCGCTGCTGTTTACGCTTGCAGCGTGGTTACACTTTCATGTTTGCCTTTGCTCGGTGTGCTTTTCTAGTGGTTTTTATGGGCGATCGAGGGTAAATGAAAGGGCCCTATATGCTGTGAAGAAAGCAGCCGAGTATAAGATGGCGCTACTTGGAAAGGCTATAATCAGTCTTTCATGTATTCGTGTTTACCCAATATTACTTGGACATGCTGCGTATATTCTGAATGTGAATTTCGCTTTAATCCTTTGTTCTGCGTAGGACATTTCTCATTTGGCCTCATTTAAGAGGATGGTCTGCCTGTAGTACCGTAGATAAACTTTTCTCTCGTCCTTCGGTGCCGGCGTGGAGCGGCACAGGCGACATGTGGTGCTGATTTGGGGATAAGTTAGGTAGAACTCCTCCTTGCCCATCCACCTCCAAACGCTGCCGTGTGAAAGTCCTTTCTCCCAGCTCCAAATCTGACGTATTTAAGTGATCTAAAGTGGCAAGGGGAGCTGATGTATTCCAGGACAGGGACATATTTATCTACTACAGGATGAACTTTAGTTGGCGGAGGCTGTTCGATAAGAAAGCGATAACACAGTGAGTCCCGTGACTTATCTGGAGATCAAAAGGATAATATACATATGGGATAAAGGTAAGGCGGAGTGAAGAAATGAAGAAAGAAACAGTTTTGCTGCTGGGTTTGTATAATTAATTGAAAGCTAGCACAGGTATTCAGTATTACTGGAAAAATGAGCGAGCAGTGTGCATTTCCCTGACAAAATTGGTCAAATACAGAATTGTCTTAACCCTATAGCAGCTCTGATGGACACTTTCATTGTGTGTTTGGACTTTATAGCAGCAGTCCCAGGCGTGGGTGGGCGCCAAGACCAAAACAAACTCCTTGGAAATGAAGCCAGAGTAAAAAAGGACATAATAGTTCCTAAGACATCTTGACCTTTAAGATGGCTTAGTCAGATGGCTTTCAGCAGTGATGAAAGGCAGAAATCTTTCCTCTTGCGGAGGCCTCAAAGACAGCTGGATAAAACGAAATTGTTCTCAGTACAGATTGCTGGAAGGAAAAGAGTTTGTTTTCATGCGTAAGGTATCTATCCTCCCGCTAAACTCTAGGGCGGTGACTCTCCTTGTCAGGATGGGCTGGTATTTCTGTGTGGGTTAGCAAAGCGTATCCAAGCTTCTGCCAGGACATGGCAGTCCTGGACTCTCCCGCCACTTTTAAAATGGGGATAAAAATGAGAGAGTAACCCGGTCACTACAACTCGGGTGTCTAGGGTTAGGTTTCCAAAGTAGTTAGGCTGAGTAAGCGGGCTCTTCGTGGGGTACGTTCTCATTGAATCTAAACCTACAAATTGCAGTATAGAGTGTGCGTGCCGCGCATGTATTTAACGTGTACAGTGAGTGCTCTACTTTGAAAGGCCATTGTAAATTTGTCGGAGTGAAAAAGAGAGTCCGTGTGCTAAATCTCTTGGAGTTGCACATGCCCGAAGGCTTCTCAATCTCTGCTTGAGAAGGAAACTGAGCGTAGACGTACACTGCTCCTCTGGCTTCAGTAGTCTTCCTAGATACTGCTTTGAATATTGGCATAAAGAATTCTTGCAAGCGTAGCTGGGAAAGTCTGAAATCTATTTTTTTTTTTTTTTTGGATATGTTTATTGCTCTGAAATAATTCCAGCCTCCTGACCGCATTCACGTCTGAGAAGCAAGAGGCAAATAACTGCTTTAATTTAAATGGGATGGCTTTGTAATCTGACGCCCACAGAAATGAGCTTCTCTACTCACCAAGCACAAAGCCATGCAAAGACGTAGCTCATTCCCAATTGCCTGTTGAGTATCTTTTGTCCAAGTTCATTTATTTTATCCGTAGGCATCAAAGGAAGATGTAATGCCTATGTTCACATCAATTTCCATTTAATGGCCTATTGCTCATAACGTCTCTGCGTTAAATTAGGAGATCTGGAACGTCTCCGCCTTTGAGGCTGCGGGGAATAATGCTCTGCTAGAAAGTCTGAAGTACTAGCAGCGCATAACGTCTTGGGAGAGATTCTGTGGCTTTTGTGTTGGACAGGAAGACGGGTTGTGGCTGGTCATTGCCTGGTGCAGAAAGTGGGAGACCACAAAAAGCTGTGTGTCTAGGCACAATTGCAATAGTCTGCTTGAACGGAGGTTTGGAAATGTGTGCATGGTGGGTCAGATCCCGTACACCTTCAAGGAGTTGGAGAGCTGAAACGGAAAATGGTTTTATTCCCTCTGTCAGAGCTGTGTCCACACGGGGTTTTGCAGACTGACATGAATTTGCCTGGCCGCTGGTCAGTTCAAAGCTGAGCTAATGAGCTCAGAGCAGCTCTGGGATATTGTTGGAATTTGGGTTGCTGAGCATGCTTAATGATAAGCTGTTCTCGGAGGTCTGGGCTGTTAGCTCAGTTAGATGAGCTCATGTTTGCCTTACGAAGATAGTGTAGACACACCAAGTTCCAGGAGACACTGCATTTTCCTGTCGTCTTAGCCAGGGACACGCGGTCCCTCCCCATCCCTGTTATTACTGCCTGAGACTGTGTTCAGATACTTGCTCAGAATGGGCACTTGATGTTTTTAAATGTGTTTGGGAGCCTAAATGCCCTCCAGTCCTCCAAATGGGCTCTGGTGGGTCCTTTGATATGTTTGAGATCAGGAGTCGCTTTTCTTCTGGAGAGGATGGGACTTGGACCAGCTGGTTGTAACGATAAATGTCCAAAGAGGACATAATCTCGCACCGGTACGTGAATGGGCTGGAGACACATTACAAGACCTCTCTTCCCTTTGGTTTTATTTGTAGGAATGTGCGGTAATATTTTAATCCCAACGAATTATCCTCTAAGGACTGTTCTGAATAGAGCAGCTGTCAGGAATTACACAATGAATTCAGGGCACTGTCTACTGGGTCCAGCAAGTCTGGCCTTTAAAACAAATACACTCCTGGGCAGTGGAGCCAACGAAGCCTGCTTTCCTATTTGCCTTTGTGTCGCGTTTGAGCTCTTGTTTGGCTTACAGCTGGGTGATATTCAATGAGGACTGATCTCACACCAATGTCCTTCCCTCAGTGGGAACATAAACAGGATTTGTCACTTCCAACCTGATGGCTGTTTCAGTGAGAGAGATATCAGCTTAACAGCTCTAGGCTTTGCCACCTCTGTCAAATCTGACCGGAGCCATCGGTGCACTCAGGAATTATTCGGGAAGGAGAAGGGGCGGTGGGACCGGGAGACTCAGACCCACACCCTTTGCTCAAGAGGCTGGGCCAAAAATCTCCAGCTGTGTTGGTAGTGAAGGGAGCACATCCACGGTTGGAGTGTCCCCTGATGGGAAAGGCAGGAAATGTCCTGATATTGAGGACAATGGATGGAAAGTCACGCTGCAACTACATCAGATCACTGACTGCATGTTAGAAGTCTTGCGGTTCTCAGAAATAGGTGTCATGAGGAAGTTCTGGGATATCCATCCTTGATGTTTTTGGTGTGGGGTTTTTTTTTGCCTATTTTTTTTTTTTTAACAGATTAGGAAAACACCTGCCAAGAACATCTTGTGTTTTAGGGCGGATAGTCCAGATGGGTTCTCGAGGTCTTCCCAGGGGTGTTTTCTGCTGACCTATGCAAAAGCACGTCCTAAGAAGCATGGTGTCAAGCAGGAAAAGTAACAGACACTTCAGTGCCCTGCATTTCCGTGGCAGGAGGGCATCTTGATAGATTTGGTTTTAGTCGGGGCACATCATTAAAATGTGCTGGCTTCACAAGGACAGGCCAGACACTGGGGGGTGAGCTGTGATTTAGTCTTTCTCCACTAACTACCATTGGTTGAGTCTCTTGATCTGACAAGCTTGAGATGACAAACTGACCTGTTCTTTTCTCTCCCCTGAAGACCTGGGATGATGAGCTGGAAAGATCAGCCCACGCTTGGGCTCAGCAGTGCATCTGGGACCATGGGCCGAGTGCCCTCATCAGGTCAATTGGACAGAACTTGGCGGTTCACTGGGGCAGGTAAGAGTTGGGGTGCTACAAGCTCATTGCAAAGAGCAATTTATGGATCTTCCTTTAGAACCAGTTGGAAAGGGTTGCCTTATCGATGCTTAGTAGAGCACTGGGGAGACAGAAGAAAAGCTGAGGATGATTAATTGCTATTGCTTCGGTGAGATAGTTACAGTGATAACGTCTGCAGCCACCTTCAGCTGACTGTTCCCAGCAAACCAACATGGATGTGGGTTACTCCATTTATCTGTATCTCTGGGTAACGCAGCTGTAACGTGCTTAAGGTCACTCTTAGCCCTTAAGGAGAACAGCTATGGAAGCCATAACCCTTGGTCCTAAATCTGCTGGTTTGGGGGGCTTTCTAGCACCATGCTGAGAACTGTCTGAAAGCTGAGGTTTCTCAGGAACAATGTCTGGACTCAGCTGCTAGTTCAGAACTTAATTATCTCTTGCTGTATTTCCCATAAATATTTATCCAGCTCCAAATTTCTCTTTACTGAAACCACTTTGCAGATTTTTTTTGCAACTTCCTGGGGAAGGTTTTTAACCTAGAGTTGTTAACCCAGCTAGGAAAGCTGATGTTAAGGCTTCCAAATGGATTTGCCTCTCCACCTCACGGTGAAATTTGTTTATTGTTAAGCCCCTATCATCAAACCTGTCGTAGGTTAAATCTGCTTTGTACAGCAAACATTTTGTACACGCTCAGGAGGATGTACGGGTGGAAATGCAGCTATGCTTGTTGTAAATCAGGTAGAACTTGGTCGAAAGCAATGGAAATTTGCTGGTATGAAATTGGCCCGATCTAAAAATCAGGCCCGTTTTTGTTGGCAGAATTAAATAACGATTGGAAAGTAGAGCGGTTAATCCATTGGAAACAAAGTCAAAAGATTGGGCTGTTCTTGGCTCTCCTACAAGCGTTCAAGATGGCCATGGGTTACTGATGGAGGTAGATCCAATCTTTCTCCCTTTACAGTCACCGAGAGGAAAAAGAAATCAGGTTTATCTCAGTTTTTTCAGGTACGGGCCATAACTTGATTGCCTCAATTTCCTCTCCTGTAAAATTGGATTCGGAAAGTATTCACTTAAAGACAGCATGAGATTAATGTTTTTAAAATGCTTGTAATGAATGATTTTTAATGAAGAGTTGGCTGAAAGAACAAACTCCAGTTGGCAATGATATCATTCGTATTTCTGGCCGCTTGCTCCATGTGAGCTGTTGAAAGCAATAAAAAGCGGTGGGTTTGAAGCAGGGCTCTGCTTTGACACAGAGTTTGCAGACTGCCCTGTTTGCTTGCTGTGTACGTAGCATGCAAAACGCGTATGAATTCCTATAGGTGGTTTTAACACCCTTCGTGTTTCCCCCTCCCCACAGCACAAGTAGCATCTGGTGCACGGTTTGCACAAAGCACACGCAGTTTATAGAATCACAGAATGCGTTGGGTTGGAAGGGACCTTTAAAGGCCACCTAGTCCAACCCCCCTGCAGTGAGCAGGGACATCTTTACCTAGATCAGGTTGCTCAGAGCCTCATCCAGCCTGGCCTTGAATGTCTCCAGGGATGGGGCTTCCACCACCTCTCTGGGCAACGTGTGCCAGTGTCTCACCACCCTCATTGTACAGAACTTCTTCCTAATGTCTAATCTAAACCTGCCCTGCTCTAGTTTAAAACCATTGCCCCTCATCCTATCGCTACATGTCCTTGTAAAAAGTCCCTCCCCAGCTTTCCTGTAGCCCCCTTCAGGTACTGGAAGGGGCTATAATGTCTCCCCGGAGCCTTCTCTTCTCCAGGCTGAACAACCCCAGCTCTCTCAGCCTGTCCTCATAGGAGAGGTGCTCCAGCCCTTTGATCATCTTCGTGGCCCTCCTCTGGCCCTGCTCCAACAGGTCCGCGTCCTTCTTGTGCTGAGGGCTCCAGACCTGGACGCAGTACTCCAGGTGGGGTCTCACCAGAGCGGAGCAGAGGGGGAGAATCACCTTTACGCGGGGGCTTGGTGCAGAGGGAAATTGCTGCAATAAAAGGTGGGGTACACGTGGAGGGCACCGACTCTTCTGCACCGAGTCTCGGTGTTGATGTGAGCGTGAAAAAGCCCACTCGCTTTCAAAGGCCTTACAGTATGAACTGCTAGCGTGCTTCCAGATTTAGCACGTTGCCTGGTGGTAAAATAGGTACACGATGGCTTTCGGTTTAAGATGTTTGGCAAACCTTAACTTCTGTTTACTTTAAAAATACAACTTTCCGCCAAACTAGAAGTTTTTTTGTAGTTGTGTGGAAAAGTCAGGAGGACATTTCAGGTCAGCGGCACTTGAAGAGCGTGTCAAACCTATAAATAATACGGCAAGTCAGACCGGGCTGTGAATCTTAGGGAAAAAAATAATCTTTAACATTTTCAGTGACATTTTTTTTTTTTCCCCCGCCCCAGATCATTAGGCCATATTACTGGGCTCTTCAAGTAACACCTCCTCAATGAATGGAACTTGGCTCAAGAAACTTCTATATAAAATTTAGCAAAACTTATATTAAAAAATCTGAACTTACAATATGGCAGCAGGCTATGGGTATTGTTTGGAAACTTTCTACCAGGACTTTGTGATTTAAACTGTCTTTGCTCCTTCAGGTATCGGTCTCCAGCTTTCCACGTCCAGTCTTGGTACGATGAAGTTAAAGATTACACCTACCCGTATCCTCATGAGTGCAACCCGTGGTGCCCAGAGAGATGCACTGGCTCCATGTGCACACACTACACCCAGGTAAAGGAGATGAAGAGCTTTTGTACCCATGCTCTCTGCATCCTCCCTGGCGTCCCCGTTGTCGCTGCAACGTGTGCCCAGAGCAGGGTGGTTTGCTTATTTCCGATACCTGCCTTGCGCTTGCAGATAGTCTGGGCCACGACGAACAAGGTCGGCTGTGCCGTGAACGTCTGCGAGCAGATGAACGTCTGGGGAGAAATCTGGGAGAACGCCGTCTACCTGGTCTGCAACTACTCGCCCAAGTAAGGCGGATGAGCTGGGCTCTCGCCAGCTTTCCGAAAAACTGGCAGGTTGCTGACCTAGCCCAGGATCTGGGGAAGAGATTTCAGGCAGTCTAGACTGGTGGTTGTGGCTTTAAATTTTCTCTTTAGACGGCGGCACGGGGCTGGTTCAAGGCTTTGCCTGGAAAACTGAATGAGGGGCCGGGGCCAGGCTGGAGCTTTGATGTTCCTGCCACGGGAAGGAGGAGCAGGAGATGGCCAGGACGGAGCTGGAGGCTGGCTGGAGGGTGGGAGGGGATGGGGTGGTGATTAACGCCGCTCTGCGCTGCTCCAGCAGCAGCCTCTGTCCCCAGCCAGGTAGGCTGCCCGTATGGTGACACGTTTTCATCGCTTCCCCCTGCAAAATCTGCTGGTTTAAACACGCCCCTTCTTCGTGCAAAGCCAGCCCTGCAGCCGTCGCTGGTGGAAGCAAAACCAGCTGGGGCCCGCTGTGAAGAGTTAAATCCCAGACCCAATGAGCTCCCTGTGGATTAAAAAAAAAGAAAAGTGTAATAGCTAAATCTTGACTGATGCGGTTAGCTGGTTGGTTTGATTAAATTTTAAAATGAAAATCACATTTCTCGACTACTGCATCCAGGAGAATTTCCTCCCTGGCAATGGCAATTAATATTTTCTGCTTTAATGGCTAACAGGAGAAATATTCCCACTCCAGGTCCTCGGCGATTTAAATCTTAGCAACAAAACGAAACAGGGAAATCACCATATTCAAATGGGGTGGCTTGGAGAGCATCTGACTTCTGGAGATCACAGGGGCAGAATGATGCAGAGAAATAAGATGTGGGTCCAGAGCTGGCAGCTCATGGCATGATCCGGGCAGAGCCCTATGGGGGGGGTGTGTGTCGAAGCCCCTCTCCCCACATTAGCTACGGAGCGTGTTATGCTTGTGGGATTTAATAACCTCCTCCTCATATGGGATCTCACCATCTCCCATGGAGCTCCCGCAGCAGGCTGGGCTGTTTGCACGTCGTCCATTCAGGGCTGCTGGATGGAAAAATACTCTGTTTCTGCAGTTTCTACTTAATCTTTTTCTCTCTGGCATCAGCGCGCATTGTCCTCATCTAGCCTTATAGGTGGAGACAGCTGAAAGAGCAATAACCCAAGGGCTGAACTCTGGCTCCTTCAACCTTCTCGGCCCCTAAAGTTTGCGGGACAGAGTGCCAAAAAGGACTTTTGTTTCTGGGTAGTTTCTTGAGGA
This sequence comes from Stercorarius parasiticus, assembly GCA_013396915.1. Classification (NCBI taxonomy): domain Eukaryota; kingdom Metazoa; phylum Chordata; class Aves; order Charadriiformes; family Stercorariidae; genus Stercorarius; species Stercorarius parasiticus. The sequence continues at coordinate 827,179 of VWZL01000149.1, forward strand.
AAATGCAGTAATCCATTGATTTACTTCTGTTTACAGAAGATCACAGTATTTATGTTGGAGTTTGATGTAAAAGCGATATTGCACGCTATTTATTTAAGTAAACCCCTAAAAAAATATCATCTTGGAGGTGAAATGAGGAGCAACATTTTTCTTACAAGGCTTTCCTGGGCTCTTTCTTTAGTCTTTGCGTCCTGCTCTGGGCCAGGACGATGTTTCTGCAGCCTCCGAGGCAAAGCTGGGGCCTTGAGGATGGCCAGGTTGGGTAGAGTGCGATAGTGCTGCTCTGGTTCCCAGATGATCTGCCGTGAGGGTCCGTGTATTTCTGGTGGCTTTTTTGCTGCTTGGAAATGGTTCCAGACGGAAAACGGACCCGTTTGGAAATGCGAAGAGCTGTGCTCCAGCCTGGCTCATGCAGCTGCCTGGGGATGTGGCAGGAAATAGTGGGAGACTTGTGGCTCTGAGGAAGAGGAGAGATGAAGGCAAGCGTTGGGCAAATGGAGGCAGCAGGCAGGCAGCCCCTGAGCTATCGCTGGAGGACAGCAGGCAGCACAGGGACGGAAAGAGTGGGGACAAGCCATCTTTTCCCTATTTAGAACCTCTTATCCAAGGACGAGCATAGCAGAAACACCTGTTTTCCCCACTCCCTTAGTGCCAGGCGGTCTCGGGCGCTTGGGTGGGTATGTGGGTGCCTGAGGGGTGCGCGTTGCTCCTGTGCTTGCAGGGGCAACTGGATCGGAGAAGCCCCGTACAGGACCGGCCGCCCCTGCTCCGAGTGCCCTCCGAGCTACGGAGGCGGCTGCCAGAACAACCTCTGCTACAAAGGTACGTGGTGGGGGGCTTGGGGCACCCTCCTGGGTCGGGGGGGAAAAGGCCGGGGCAAACTTTTGCCTGGAAACTTTTCATGAGAAGCAGCCGCAGCTCTATGCGCCTTTTAATTAGCCACCCTTAACATTTCGACGTGGAGACACGCGGGTAAATCGGTGGTCGCTGCTGAAAGCGAGAAGCCCTGAAGTGCTTAAAATCCAGAGCTGGGATTCGACGCGTTTTCCCCGGTGGAAACGAGAGCGAGCGCTGGGATGGGGAGAAGCCGCTCTGAGCTTTACACGGGTCTGGCTCGGGAGCTCCGGCAGGATTTTTGAGCGCCGGCAGGCTGCGGGCAGGGGCCATCCCGTCCTCGCGGGGTTTGTTTGGGAAGGGAATGTTCTCCGGCGCTTAACCAGAGGCGACGTGGGTGGGCAGAGCTTGGCCGCCTGCCCCCGCTCCTTCGGGGGCCAGGGACGGAGTGTTTCCCTCTCCTCCGCCACCTTGGTTTTCACGGCTGTAAAATGAATAGAGCGATTCGTGTCTCTTGGAGGAGAGGAGGGGATCGTGGACGGTTTTTTCCCGACCTGTGGAGTTTTCCCGGAATAGAGGTCAATAGAATGAAAAATATTATTAACGCCGAAAGCGCCAGTGGAGCAGTGCTGTCCCCCAGCAGGCAGGATTTTCTGGGGTCACGCATTGAGGGCATTTTCCTCCTCCCGTGCATTTTGCTTCGCGGAGAACTGGGCTCTTAGAAGCAGGCGGGTTCCCTGGAGACTTGCCCAGAGCAGAGGCTTATTTTGCTGCAACAACCATTTATCGTCTTTAGCCTGGGGCTGCGGGTCCCGGGGAGGTCCCCGGGGTGCAGGAGAGGGAAGGGGATGCCTCAGTGGTAGAAAGCCCTCTTGGAACCACCATCCATCATCCCTCTGTTTGCACCGTTCTTCTCCTCATCGCCGAGGAGGAGAGAGGTGCAATGTTTCAGGTAGGATTGGCCAAGTGGAATGGATTTTGCTGGCACCCTTTCCAAAATCCCTCTGCCCAGCTGCAACAGCAGGCAGCTTGTTCTCCATCGAAGGGTAAAGCGAGGGATAAACCTGATGTAGCAGGACCCGTGCTTTACTGGAGGATCGGCCGAAGCTGTGCTGATGGGGTGGTTTGGAGAAGCAAACCAGGGTGGGAGGAGAGAAGGTTCCAGCCACCTTCCCAAACACTAGGGCCTTCTTTTTGTGCGACCTTGAGAAAGTGTGTGTTTTCCTCCAGAGAGAAAGAACTGTATGGGGAAAAAGAAGAGCTATCAGCACTCTTTTTCGCTTATTAGTGGGGATCATTTCAAACCTTTGTGTAAGACGCTCTAAATGCCACTTTTTTGCAGAGGAGCGGGAGAGGAGCAGATCTCCCCTCCTGGTGCTGCACCTGCCCTGGCAATAGCCCTGCCCTGCCTTTAACGGGCATTTTTGAGTTTCCAACTATTTAAAAGCAGGTCCTCATCAAACCAAATCACCTCCCTCAAAACACAAACCTGCCTGACTTCCTCCTCAATGCAAACATGCTGTAATTATCTTCAATCCCCTCTTCTAACAAGATTACCGTTACGAAGATCCAGTCGTCGTCGAGACGGATGAGACCAACGAAGTGGAGATTTCGCAGGTCGCGGAGCAAACGCCGGTGCGGTTCTACCCTCCAGAAAGCAAGCCCAGCAAACCCAGCAAGCCCAAAAAAGTCATCCCGGAATCCTACATGAGTAAGGCAGCCTCTTTCCTTTTCAGTTCTTACGAGTTTTAAAGTACCTCTATGGGAAACGGTCTGGAAAGCGATGAGGAGGCTTGGGGGAAAAATAACTGGGAGGATGCTTGAGTGAAGGGGGAGGTAAACCGTGTGAAAATTCACTGTTAATTATGGCAGAAGCCTGCCAGAAGCGGGGAGCAAAGCTTTCAAAAGCCCCTCGTGCCTTCTGCCTGTCAATCTGCAGTAGTTATTTGTTCTTTTAAGCCATCTCAAGGACGTATCAATGAACCAAAGGTCCCCCGATCCGTAATCAGTTTAGGAAATACTGGTTTTATTTCCCAGTTAAAATACTCTACACTCAGCAGTTACCTCCTTTGCAGCTTTTTTTTTTTTTTTTTTTTTCTTTTTTTAAATTGGTTTCCTTTTTCTTTCTTGCTTGGGAAGATTTCTGAAGTTATTTGTGGAGCCGGTGGTACTTCCTCAGTTGTTTTCTAATCGCTGTTAATTAAAAGAGACTTATTGGGAAAACAAGGTGAGGCAAGCCAACGCATCCTTTTCAAGTTTATCTACCGGCATCTTGAGAGCCTGTAATTAACTGGAGAATGAGAGCTCTGGCTGCAGACCTCGGGCTGTAAATCAAAGCCTTCAGCCCTCAGATGTTTCTTCCTTGCTAATATTTCCGAAGACACCTGTCTCAGGTGAACGGCTGAAGAGGCACGAACTGCTCCAGGCTGGTTGGTCTGCGATAACGTTTTACCTCGCTGCACCAAAGACCTCCAGGAAAGATGCCTGGTGGTTGCTCATCTCCGTAGCTCCACAGCAGGCTGTGGCAGACTCTTTCCTTGTTAAAATATTTATTGATTTTATTTTTTTTTTCCTCCCCAGCACAAGCCATTACCTGTGAAACCAAGATGAGAGATAAATGCAGAGGCTCAACATGCAACAGGTAGCATTTTATTGATACCTCTTGGAGCGCTGCGGGGGAAAAAAGTGGCCTAAAAATTGTCCAGTTCTTGCAAACCGGCTATAAACATAGGCTATACCATGTATTTTTTGTGACTATCTAGATAGATCTCTTTTTTTTAAAAAAAAAAAAAAGCCTTCATTTCTCTTAGTGCAAAGCCTTCAGCCAAGCCTAGCAAGAAGGTGACTCAGTTTATTTTACTCAGCCATGATGACCCACAGTTTCAGGTGTCCAAAATCGTTTAATAAATTTTGGCAGAGTCACTTTTGAGCCTTTTTCATGCATTCCACCGCTGTCCAAGCCAGACCGATAATTTATGGCTTGTCCCATCCCAGCCAGTCAAGAACTTCTGGTTAAGGTTTCTGCAAAGAACGGGACAGTTTATCACTTGGAGAAAAACCAAATCCACAGAATCTAAATATTGGTCGGGCTTTTAAGGAGGGTGGAGAAACTGTTTTAAGAAGTAGCTATTTTGCAACCTTGTTTTTAAATGGAAGAGTTACGTGAAATGAATGGAATGACTATTAAATGAAATAGAGTCAAAGTCTGTTTTTCTTGAATTGTTTTTTCGCCACCCTCAAAGATATATATCTTTACTAGGTATTTGTGCCCAGCTGGCTGCTTGTACAGTAAGGGAAAGATCTTTGGAACATTTTATTATGAGAGTGTAAGTACCTTTCAATAGCTCATAGATGTAATTTGTGGGGACTTAGTGGTAATAACAGAAATGGGAAATGCCAACAATTCTAGTGTAATTTGGCTTTTCGCATTCTCCGGTTGGGGTGCTGTAACAGGGTGCTAATAAAGATTATCTGTATTTTCCTCATGTTAGTGATGAAAAAAGAAGCAGTCTGGAAAGGCAAAGTGATTCCAGACGTGATTTTATCGTGAATGCCTTTAATGTGCAATGAAACCCATGGAAAGTGAGGGAAGGGGATCGATAAGACGGCTCTTACAAAGATCTCTTCTTTAGTGCGGGCAGCTGTCATGCTGAACAGAAACTTTATATCAAAAACACTACGAAACGTTGTAACTAAATAATATTTTGGGCTGATTTGCTGGGTCTTGAATTAGCAAGGTAATTTATAAATAAAGCGTGGCACTGTTTTCCCATCAAAACTCCTTTTGGGGTGAAGAGAGGTTGAAGATAAAAAGGTTTTTGTGTAAAAGCGTGCTTGCTTTCCCCATTTCCCGCACGACTGCATCGCCCATGGTACATCTTTGCCCGGCAACTCCTGCGATCGCGGGCAGCCGCCTCCTCCAAGTGGTTTCGGCAGAAATATTTTGGGTTTGAATATTTTCTTGAGAACTGGAAGTATTTCATACTGGTCGTTAATTTCCAGTGCTGCTTTTCTTCTAAATTGTATCTGAATGTACGGTTTTGATATTTAAAAAAAGCTCGCCATTCAACCAGTCAGTGCTTAAAATAATCAATAATAACAATAATAATAATAGAAGAATAAGGCAGTGTTGGGAGAGTAAGATTTAACAACCAGATTCCAAAGGGGTGTACTCAGCTTATTTTCCATTTGGCGCTTTGGTGGCGGTTTCATTTCTTCTTCATTTTTTGCACAGCGGTTGGTCAGCGTTGCTCTGTGAATGAGATTTATTTCACATGCTATTTGTGTTTGTGCTCTCGTCAGTCGTCCAGCATTTGTCGTGCTGCGATCCATTACGGCATCCTGGATAATAAAGGAGGACTGGTTGATATCACGAGGAAGGGGAGGACGCCGGCTTTTGTGAAGTCTACCCGGAACGGCGTGGAGTCTTTTAGGTATGATCTTCATGGAAAAGGTTTTTTTTTTCTCATTTGCTTTAAATACAGGCAGATGTTCAGTCGTCTTCGTGGCTTATATATAGACGTAGTGATTCAAGTAATTCTAGTATGCTTATTTTTTTAATAAATGTTTTTGTTTGCTTATTTTGCAGGAAAAGTAAGCCTTCAAATGCGTTCATGGTTTCCAAAGTCACAAGTAAGTTTTAAAAGTTGAGAAGAAGCCATCGTTGCTGGAGTTCTATGGGATATTTGAAAACATCATCCCTTAGAGTGCTCTTTTTCATTTTAAGTGGTCACGTCAAATGGTTCAGTGTCACAACTAAACCCTAGAGCAGTGATCCGCTCGCCCACTATGGGCAGTTCCACCATCAACCGCCTCGTATTTCCATGGGGATGTAAGAGGAAGGTATAGAAAAAGGTAATGACGGTCCCTTTCCAGCAGCATGTCCTGGCGATGGTTCACGGTCGGGTTCAAACACCAGCTGCCGTGTCACAAGCTGCTGATAATAAAGTGGTGGAAGATGAGCCATCCTTGCATGAAAGCCCCGATCTAGCGTGAACACCGCATATATAAAAGCAAGAAGTACCTAAATAATAGTGCAATAGTATAATGAAACTTACAATAAGAAGTTAGTTTGTAACAGTGAGTCATATTTATGATGAGCATATAAATAAATGCTGAGGAGCTCTACTTTTTAAACAATTCCCATTTTCTGAATGTCTTTCCATAATTCCTCCTTCATGTAATCATCACTTTGATTAGATCCACTTTCAGGGAAAACTAAAGGTCTCAGGTTATTTGGACTCCGCATCTGGAGCTGGAGCAAAAATACACCGTCACGTGGATCAGCTGCGTTTCTCTTTTGAAAGCTGTGACCTTTTTAAGGCCACGTCGTACATGGTAGCAGGATTTCTGCTGGAGATCGGGTCAGCCCTCTCCTGGGCGCATCCTGCTGGCAAAGGAGCGAGGAGCTTTCCTCCTGGTGCCCTCAGCTGGACATGGGTCTCAGCAGATGCGTTGCGTGACTGTGACTTGTGTTTTCTGCAGCTGCCTGAGCTATTAGCTCTGGTAATTTGCCTTTCCGTATTTATTTCCGCAGCACAGACGCTGGATTGCTATACTACAGTAGCGGAGCTGTGCCAGTTCAAAAAGCCGGCGACCCATTGCCCAAGGTAACCGCGAGCAGGAGCCCGCTTATGTTCTGCTTAAACCCGCTCTGCGCTGAGGATGGAGGATGCTGGGACGCCGAGGTCCCCAGATCTGGGGGCTAGCGGGAACGGGGCTGATTGTACCAGATGAACTGGAGGAGGGGGTTGGGAATGGCATCTTTCCTCCTGCCACTGTGCTTTTCTTGGCATCGCGATAGAAAATTCGCGTTAAGTTTTCAGAGCCTTTCAGTGACGTATAAGTGGGGCTACCCGATGCTGTTTCAGCACACCCCTAGGTACGAGCCTGCAGCTTCACACTCTGCCTTGGTTCCCCTGCACTTGCTGGTTTTTGGATGCACTTTTCCTTTCCACCTTAAAATACGGGAGAAGTTCGTTCTAGAAAACTGCTTTGTGCAGGTGTAAGTCGTGGCGGGGCAGGGGGGCACAGACACGTGCAAACAATTACACGCATACCATTGTGCAAAAATATAGGTACTGCCCTTTGAAAATGTCATAAAAGACCAATCCCTCTTTTACCGGCCTAAACCCCGCTATTTGCAGTTCTGCAGTAACTACCAAATGTCATCTGAGGGGAACAAATAATTAAATTCACTGTTGCCACCTGCAGACCAGATGCAGGCACTTGAAATCTCCCAAGAATGCAGCTTGCTTTCCTGTTGAGCCTTGGTATAGAGAATAAATATGAATAAATTGTTTTCTAGGATTTATTGTCCAGCCCACTGTAAAGACGAGCCGTCGTACTGGGCACCGGTGTTTGGCACAAACGTTTACGCAGATGTGAGTATGGCCCTTTCCCTGCCGCCCCCCTGTACCACGATGTCTGTATCGCGGAGCCGGGGTCATGTTCTGCGATTTAGGGAAAAGAGTCGAACTCTCCCTGGTTGTCGCGATGTGGGGATGGGGTAGATGGGGATGAAGGAGGAAGTAGCACCAACAGCTAGGACACAAAGTTGGGGTCAATGGGCTTGGGGAGCCCTTCCACTCCCCGGCACTGATTTATTCTTATGGTCTTGGGCATGTCACTTAGCCCCTCCGTGCCGTAGTGCTTGTCCACCTTTGCAAAGTGATTTGGGCTCTACAGATGAGCACCAAAGGGCTTTTATTGCATACTATCACACTAAATAGCTGGCAAAAACAGACCTTCTTCCCCCTCCCCTGTCCTCTTCTTTCTGGGAGCCGACAGCGTTTTTGAGCAGTCGGGATGCAGCGCAGAGCAGTGGCAAGCAAGCATCCAAGTTGGTTCTATTGGTTTGTTTTTCTGAACTCTGCTCTCAGGGATGAGCAGAGACTTGATGCTAAAACTAAGCAAAGAGTAATTTTTTTGAAATCTCTTAATATTAGGCCTCTAAAAGCTGGGTTTCAACGTTTTTCCGTTTGCATGTGCCTCTTTTTTTTTGTTGTTGTTGTTGTTTTTTGTTTTTTCTTCCCCCTCCTCCCCGCCCCCCAAGGCTGGAGGTTGTGTTTAGAAATGCCAGCTCCCCGGCTGCTGCGTAGCCTGTAGGAACGTGCTTTTTTGAAGGCCTGGGGGAAGCGGTTGGCAGATTGCGGACCCTCAGCTTGGGGATCAGCGTGGAGCTTTGCAGACTCCTGAGAAAAAACGTCCTGCAGAAATCATCCAATAATTTTGGGGCGAGCAAGTTTGGAAGCAATTTAATAAAAAAACAAACCAACAGCCCCATTTTTCTTATTTTACTTGAGCACTATTATTTTAAAGGTAGGGCTGCACAAACAGGTTAGCCTGGGCTAGCTCACATGCAAATTCGTCAGGCAGCTGCCACCCCGCGGTACCTGCCTCTCTGCGTGCTCCGACCTGCAGGAAATAGGAAATAATTTCCTCTGTTTTACTGAGGACAAAACTACCTCAGATTACCCCTCCGAACGCAGCCTGCGATTACAAGGGTATTAGGCGAGGACCAGCATCCCAGGCTGGCATTGTTTCCCCGATTTGTACTGACGCAAAAGGATTAGTGTCCTTTAATGAATCGCAAGCTCCATTTCCTACCGTACCCCCTGGGCATTGTTTCATAAACGGGGGCATGGGCTGTGATTTGGGAGAAAAATAAAAGAGGAAAAGAAAAAGTATTTGGCCACTTCCTAGAGGGTTTGGTTAACCTTTTTCTGGACTACTGTACTAATAGGGTGGAGTGGGTGTAACAAGGGAATAATTTAGGTTTTTATGAGAATGTGAGATTGGTAGCAAAGCAGGTGAAACCAGCTGGGAAAAAGGAGTTTGAGGCGGCTGTGGAACATGCTGCAAAGGGGTAGAGAGGTATTGATGCTGAAAAACGCTCCAGCTGGAAAGCTGACAGGAGAAACACGCATGCTGTGCAGGGAAAGTTTGGGCAAAGGCTTTTCCCAGGGAGCACGGGCCGTGCAGGATGCTCTCCAGGAGGGGATGCTGTGATTTAACCCTGCGGCAGAGGGATAATTAAAGCGGGCAATAAGCTGGATGAGACAAGTGCTAGCCTTCTGGGAGGGCTCTTCGGCTTCACGTCTAGAGTCATGGCCCTGGGGGGACTTCTGCCCCGACTGTGTCTTCTTAAATAAGTTATCTAAAAGAAAACGAAGCATCTTGCCCCGTTTCCAGTCTGCACTCCCTGCAAGGTGCCCTCTGGCCTTTTAGCACCTCCTCCAAAAATTCCAGTTGCTAAATGCTCTGGCAGGTCAGGAGCCTATAGCGCAAGCTGTAATAACAAAAATGCCTGGCTAGCCTGTGCAACTGGACCTGATTCACCGTGCTTTTGGCCCAAGATAGCATTCACGTTCACACGGTCCCAGGAAGGCATGTGACAATTTGTTTCAGCATGAAGAACAAAGCTGTGACGTGAAGAACTGGCGATTTTTGTGAGATAAGTCTGATTTTTATCCAGGCGGCATAGGCACCATTATCTTGGTGTGAGTTAAGGAATTTTTACCAACTTTAAATGCATTCTGATCGGATTCCCCCCCCCCGACCCCCATCATTATAAAATTATCTCGGATTTCGTGTTTGTAAGATTATCTCCTGGGTACTCCCGGTGGCTTAAGGCACAAAGACACATTGGCGGCCTTCGCCTTAAAAAGCAGTGCAGAAAACTGTTTTGTGGTGAAATTAGTAAGGTTGTGGAACAGAGACATAGAAGACCCTTAAAATTTGGGGTAAACGAACAAAATGCAAGAAAACATGCTCCGGGAAGAGTTCATGCCCAAGTCCCAGGTCTTTCCACTGAAAAGCATTACTTTGTGGGGAGAGCAGCCTTGCTGCCTGCGTGCAGGGTTTGCAGATGGAAGAAGTACGTGGGGACGCGGGGGGAAGGTATCCAGCATCCTTCCAGTGCTGAAATGAGCAGTGGGCAACAGGCAAGTCGTTGCCTCTTTTCCCTGGCGGCACATTGGGGGAAAAATTAAAAAAATTCCAGGACCGCATGATTGTGCCTGGGAAAAAGAACTCAGCTCTTGGTGTTGCGGACGGGACCAGTTCTGGGCTGACGCTGGAGCTGTGTGATCACCTGGGGGTCGTTATCGAGGCTGTAAAAGAGCTTTTAAATTTCACAAGACACTGCCATGTGTCACTCTGCCTGGCTCCCGGCGTGACAGATGCTGCAAAGGAAACCTGTCCCCATCCCTGCTCAGGAGCGCTATCGAGCTAGGAGAGAAAACAGTGTTCTGCTCTTGAGATGAGGTCTTTTATCCGCAGTTGTGCAGCAGTTAGTTGGAGGAGGATAGATCACCTATATAACGAGGCAGGCTTGTATCACCAGAGGAAACCAACTTGGGTGGCTCAGCTCTCAGGAGACAGGAACTTAATGATTAAACTGGTCACACTGATGAGGAAATTATGGGTGATTAAAGTCATAGTCACGGACTATTGCTACTGGCCCGCTATAAAAAAAAGTGTCGTCATTTAACGGTGTATGCTTCAGAGTCCACTTCGTCAGAAAACGCTCCCGGAGCATCCCAAGGGGCTACACCGTGGAAAGCTGTTGTGCTGTCCATACGGCTGTCCTACTTCTGAACTTGAGGAGAAGGCCTTCATCCTTTAATGTCTCATCTTCCAAAAGCTCTGTCGTCAATTCATCAAAGCAAAGCCTGGCCTGGGGTATGAGAGGGCCGGAATACCACAGAGTGATAAGGGAAGGTTTGGGGTAAGGCAATAAAAAGCATGTTGGGTCAAAGCTTTTGAGTAAGTGGCAGGACAGCAAGTCCCGGAAAAAAATAGGAGTGCCTTGAAAAGAACATCGTTTAGGACATCTCCCGGTGGAGAGTGTTGCAAATTGGTTCAGGACAGTTTAATTTTATGAGCCAATTTTAGATTTACAGATTTCCCACCGCATACTAGGGCGAATTCACAGCATATCTTCCAAACGCAGCGTTCCCTTGCTCCCTTGACCATATATAGAAGCAAAATACCAAATTGGCACTCAAAACTCAGAGACCTGCCAAGAGATAGGCCATCCAAAGTGATAAATATATAGGGGACAAGGCAAACCTGCCATATATGGCTGCGAGAAGGAAACAGCACGATCCGTATTGTACGTACACGATGGGAATGTTTGCCCTTGGCACCGTTTTTGTGGTGCTTTGATTTTTAGCGATCGGGGAGTTTGTGGGGTTGGGATGTTCACCTGCTGCGGTTCCCTGTGCATAGCTGGCTTTTGCTTTTTGTCGTTCCAGCTTGCTGTACGTAAATCCTCTAGAGGCTTGATGGCCAAGTTTATCCTACGCCGAAGGCTTCTCTGCTTTTGCTTGCTTTTCTGGATGCTTTAGGAGCTTAGTCATCAGTTGTTAGTGTTTTGTGTTCCTCCAGCTCTTCTGACGCTGCACATCTTGGAGAGCAGGGTGACAGCACGATGTGCAATAGAAAAGCTTGAGTCTTTTCAGAATTATTAATCTCCCTCCGTACTCGCTGTTGTCTTACGGGGTAATGCCTGCCCCAAACCCACACCACTCGATGGGTGCAGTCCTGCTGTTTTTCCTAGAAAGGAGGAAGTGAACCGTCCTGGATAATTGGTGGCCGTTTACCTTAATTCAGGAAAAGCGTCTGCTTTTCAAGCAACTGGGTGAATAAACTTTGCTGAGGCAGCTGGTCACTAGCAAAGAGTTTCACCGCAGTGGTTTCTCTGGTGCAGACCCAAGAGGCACTGGCTGGAAAGTTGTCCTCGATTCAGCTTTGGACCTGGATAATGTCCCAGGCGCAGCTCCACCGTAGATGGGAGTGGTGGAAAAGCTGTAGATGGGAGTGGTGGAAAAGCTGCTTGTCCTCTGCCGTGGTGGTGGATCTTCTTGCAGACGGAGCTTATGACAGACCTACAAGATCTGTTCCATGACACCGTTTATCCCTAGTCTTTCCATAAGAGGGGCAGAATTGTTTCATAGCTTGTTCACTTTATTTTATACTTTATTTCCTGGTTTTCCTTGACGCTTACAGAGATGGTAAATCTCCAGATTTAAAATATACACCGTTTCTAAGTCAAAATAATTAACTATTTTTCAGAGCTCCAGTATCTGCAAAACTGCAGTGCACGCAGGGGTCATTCCAGATGAAAGAGGTGGTTTTGTGGACGTGATGCCCGTGGAAAAGAAGAAAAGTTACGTTGGCTCCTTAAAGAACGGAGTCCAGTCTGAGAGGTGGGTTCTTTTTTTTCCTTTTTTTCCTTTGTACTTCCCTCTTGTTCTCGACTGCGTCATCAGCGGTATGTCAAAGTCAGCAGGTATCAGCCGGAGAGGCTGGTGGATTGGAAATACATGACTTAACAGTGTCGCTGTGGATTTTGAGACCCAAACAAATGGAGCGTGTTGTCCTGCTCTTGCCTTCCGCAAGTGAGTAGCTGCTCTCAGATTGGTGTGAAAGGTATGGAATACTGTTAAGCCTTGTTTTGTTTTATTACAGTACAAGTTGATATTAATACCTTTTGTTGGGTGCTTTTAACACGTTAAAAGATGAGCACAGGTATTTCTGCAGCTCTCAGCCCAGGTCATGCTTTGAGGCTCAGAACCGGGATTTCCATTCAGTTCCGGGGCGTGGGAGGCATTTGTATTTGTTAACTAATTTCCTCTGTTCTCTCTGAAAGAGCCATGAGTACAATAACCTCTTGAGAGAGGATCAAACGGTTTTTGAAGGTGAATTTGCCATCCTTGTAATTTTTTTGTAGCTTCTTTTGGGCCAACCTTGCTGGTTTCAGTGAACAATTGCAAATCAGTGCTTCCGGACTCCTGCACCTCCAGATGATGGCAATGACGGAGCCACAGCCCGTTCAGACCTTTCTAACTTGAAACCTCTGTTTCAGTCTGTGATGTATTTTTTCAGATATTGGTGTGATGGTGCTGATTCCTCAGAGCTATTTTTGCAAACACAGGATTTCCCACTGTTGTGGGGGAGGTTTGCTTAGTACTAACATGGCTCTGTCTGCTCTATGTAGTTCCTCTTTTATAAGTTTGCTATTTTTATTCCAATAATGGATATCGCAGAATGCTGTGGAGCATCTCAGAAAATGAAAATAGACTAAGACAGGAAAGCTATAGGCATTAAGTATTTATAGATCTTCAGTGTAGATTTATCATGATCAGTATTTTGTAGTTGTGTCATTTGCAATTCAGTTCGCTGGATTTAGGTGACAAACCTCCCGTTCGTATGAGTTTTCTTCTGTCTCTGTCTTGCTTTCACTTACCTCTTATACTACCAGACAACTTTTTACTTGGGTGGCGGTCTCTGCCCTAGCTAAGAATAAACTCTACCGCTAGCAGTGACACGCAATACGAGCACCAGGTGCTGATCTAGGAGGTGTGGGAAACCAAAGACGTTCTCGCAGCAGGGATGAGCACGAAGGTTTGGAAAGCGTTATTTACACTCAGCAAGAAGTAGCACCTTCGTGCTGCGAGATCTGCTGGACAGTGAAATACCTTTTCAAAGATCAAGGTGAAAACCTTACCCTTTAGGACACTGGAAATGACCTTTGGTAAAGATACATACCCAAAGAGGTACGGGAAAAGGTTGCCTTTAAGATTTATGACTCTCTACCCTTGCTGGAAGGTTTATTTTGCGGGAATATGAAATTTTGTGTTTTCCTGGGGTTTTGCAGGTCAGCGGGACTGAAGAAATAAGGGCTAGGAACAGAAACAACCCCTTGCCCCCCTGTGCACACAACCACCCCCGGCAGCTCGGAGTCAGAGCTGTTGGGGACACCTCTGCAGGTTGAAAGTGAATATACGTATTTATTGTCACTTAATGTGAGCTGATCTGGATATTCCCATTGGCAGCAGCAGGAGATGCGCCAGACAGGCCCTGGGAACCTGCCAGCCTATTTGACAACTGTTTTTAGGAACGCACGTTCCTCTTCATGCCCAAAGCCCTGCATAAGGGAGCACAGTGTTCCTCGGATAAAAGCTGGCACTGTAAGAGAGGCTGTTGCTTCCCAGCTCCTTTTGTTGGCGGGATCCACTGTAGATTGGGATAGAAAACTTAAAACAAAGCTGAACTCATGGATTTGTGTCTCTTCTTTTTCGTCCTTTATCTTTCTCCTGCTCGGGCCACGTCAGCACAGAGCCAGCGTGGTGCAGCAGGGCACCCCATAGAAACTGGGAGCTACCTGTGGGGCTGTCACGCCGTGGGTCCTGCGGTGCTTGCATCTCATTCATTACATCACTATTTTTCTTTTTTTTTCTTTTTTTTTTTCTTTTTCTCCAGCTTGAAGAATCCTTCAGATGGAAACGCGTTCCGAATTTTTGCTGTGAAGCAGTAAATTCCCAGGAAAAGTGCAGGTTTCTTTGGGAGAGCGCTCTGTTGATCTCCAGAGACAGGAAGGCTCCTCTGATGGCATCAGCTCTGACCGTACCCTTCTTGCCGATCTCTTTCAGGGAATTAAAAAAAGAAAAGGAAAAAAAAAAAAAAAAAAAAAAAAAAAAAAAAAAAAAAAAAGACACCAGGTTCTGACTCAGCTGTTCGCATCTCATCGCACCCGTTCAGCGTTGTATCTTTTCGTTTCATGTTTTTGTTTCTCTAGGGGCATTCAGCAATGATAAACTGTTCTAACTTTCTAATTAACGAGAGAGGTGTGCTACACGGAACGGCGGTGGCTCAATGTACAGCAGACGTAGGGATCTCGGCCTGGCCCTGGGTGGCATTTTTAGGGTGTGAAGCATCTATTGCGATGGGCGTTGAGGACGTGCACTGCTGAGCGGACTCAGAAGTGAGAGACTGTCCAGGCGCTGGACCATTTGAAATGAGAAACTGTTTGAAAAGTTGCATCTTTTGGGGAGAGGCTGGGCTTTGATAGAGTGGTTTTGTGTATGTTTGAGGTTTTTCTGTGCGAAAGAAGAGAAAATTTGGTCGTTTCCCAACGAGGTGGCATGCATCAGCACTGCTGTGTAAGGCTGCTGGGGCATCGCGCCAGGCTGCGTTGTACGATGGTGTCATGTTTGGGGAGAGGACCTTCTTGTCGGCCAGACGTCAAGGTTTTTTGGGGACTGGAGTAGGGCGTGAAATGGTGGCAGAGACCCTCACTGCAGAAAATGAGGCCACCAGATGATCAAAACAGCAGGTTTAGTGTTTGCTGGTCAAACACTCGCAGGTATTTTGCAAGTCTGGCAACCTATGAGAAGTCAGTGAATCGGGGCTCCTGTGCTGGCACATCTCATCCTATACTACACGCCATTTCAAATAAAATTTCAGTTAAATGCAGTGTATTGTTTTATACAGCAGTGCTGGTTGTTTTATCTGTAGTAGTTAAGTAGTGATAAAGTTAATCTTATTTCTGCTAGGAATGGTTGCATCCGTAGGAAGCATGTTCACTTCACCTTCGTGAAGCTCTTTGTGGTGTGTGCAGTTCTGAGACTTTAAAGGTACGGCATAAACTGGGGTAGATGAATTTTTCCCGTTCAATTCGTGACACCGACAGAGGCCAGCTTTCGGTGTAAATGCTGTACCCGTGAGCACTCGATATCCAGGAGGGTACGTTTCGCAAAACCCGTAGGTGTTGTAATGATATTGTTAAGTGCTTTATTATTTATGTCTCAACATGAATCCAAATGCATTTCGAAGCCAAGAGAAGAGCCTAGCATGACCAGCTCTTTAAGGCAGGAGACTATTCTCTGCTTTATTTTGGAAATGGATTTTTCGAATTGGTCTAAACACAAACCTGATTGTCTTTTGATGCACACACATCCAGTTAACTCCATTACTCATGAGAAGGCAATGTAAACTTTAATTTTCAGTTCTTGGAAATGCATGGTCCTTCTGATCAATAACGTGGTTGTAATATTGTATAACAAATGGGAAAATATTTCTCTCTGTTCGGCAGATGTCTCATAGCTGCCCTTACGCTCAGGCTGTTTGGTTTAATATAGACAGATAAAAAAGCCATCTCTTCAGGCTGTTTCAAAGCACAGACCAAAAATGTTTATATGATTAAGCACTTCTTTAATTCCGTAAACACCATGGAACCAGCACGGAAATTACATTATCGTTCAGTTTGTCTCACCGTTGGGGTTTCTTTCTCCGTGAAATCTGAATTTGCAAAGAGACCTTTTGTAAAATATGAAATTGGAGCTGCTTTGCATCGTCTCCAAAAGTGCTGCACAGCAAACCTACCTTTGGGGTGGACAGAGAGAAATGACTCCATGTGTCGTCATTGTTTATCTAGTGTTGTCTTCCAAGGTGTACAGTATTTGCTTTAGATAGGGAAACAGAATGTTTTTTTCTTACTAGGTAAATTGAAGTCAAAACAGCTGGAACAAGTCTTAGAAAAGCTGCTGGTTGGAAGCGTTTGAGATCTTGGCAGTGAGATAAGGCTTCCCTGTCTCTGCCCACTGTGAATAATTATGCTATACATGGTCTGGTTCAAGCCCATTAAATACTGCAGCGTGAACCTACGGCCATCATGGGCCACAGTGCTATTTATTGAATTGGAAAGTGTAAGAGATGCAACCAGGTACGGGGACTGCAAGAGGAGGTAACGCCTCGATGCTAACGTAGGATCCCACCTCGAATATGCTGTCCGTGACAATTACGTATACTGTAAAATGATGGAAAGGAACGTGGGGGCTCTTGGACAAAAGTCATGGGGATTATCGTGAGCACATAAAAATCCTAACAGCTTGGGATGCATCTACCTGATGAAAAGGGGGTGAGGGAAGAATTATTATTCCAACAGAAATATCCTAAAATGCTTAATTCAAGTTACAATTGCGTATTTTTATCTTCAGCCAACTGGTTTGGATTTTTAGAAACCGATGTTAATTTAAGTCTGTATCTGTTTATTTTTATATTTGTTGTACAAAAGAGAAATTGTGACTTTACTACACAAATATTATTCGAGGTCCTGGGTGCTATTAATTTAAACATACCTCCACCAGAATTAGGTGCGATCAGGTCCTCCAAGGCAGTCATGATATATCAATTACTTGCAATCATGTGTGCTAGCTATTCATATATAGGTGGGACAGTACCAGTTCTTAGCCAAATATTTACGGATTTTATTTCCGATACCAAAACATTTCTCAGCCTAATATATTTCAATGCAGCTTAAAGATGCAGCGTACCTTTATATCACCAGATACGTTCCTCCTTAGACCTCAGCTCAGCAGATTAGTAAGCACATGCCGACTCGAAGCACCCGGGTGTAGCCTTGCTGAAGCGTCTGGTTAAACCCCTGGCAAAGCTGATGCTGCCTGGTGGTTCTTTTCCAGTAAATTTATTTTTGAAACCAAGGCTGTCAGGGCAGACGCTGCCATTGCAGACCATCTGGCTCAGCGTAGCCGAATCTCCAGAAGACACAACCAGCGTGGCGGTGCTGTGGGGGTCTGTGGGCTCCATTCATTTCTTCATTTCAAGACGTTCAGCCGAGAGCTGCTTGCGGAGTCTCCAGTTGGCCGGTGGTGCAGTCTAAATATTTAGGGCCAGTTCATAGAGTTGCTTTTTTTTTTTTTTCTATGAAAAACGATGTATTTTACGTCCTATGTATAAAAGTTTCTTGTAAATTTTTGTGTGCCTTTGCATGTTTTTCAAGGGGCCGCGCGTTTGTTTATAAACGATAATTTTTTTTTTTTTCCCAGATACAGAATTGTAAAATATCATTTCCCCNATTATTTGTGAAATAAAACCTTCCCAGAGTGACTGCTTCCCTTGTCTTAAATGCTCAGACAGAGCCGGGGTCGAATTTAGAAGAGCTATTTGGGATTACTCCCGGGGACTGGATTATCCCCTGGAGAGCCCAAGTGAGATCGGGATGTGCAGAGTCTGTTCCACAAACAAAGAAATAAAACTGCCCAGTACCCAGGCGTTAAAAGTCAACCTTTACCCCCTCAAGATTATGATGTATCCTTTCCTGAAACATCCTGAGAGTACGGGAAAATCAGTGTCTGTCTTTAAATCCCTGCAATGTAGGGGCTGAAGTAGATTAATGAGTTGGAAATAGTGTTTAATGAAGTAGCGCTGCAAAATACAATCGAGATAGATGAACTCCTCCCCACCTCAGCAGGCTGCTGTTAAACGTACCCTTATTTTTTTGAAGGGAAAAGTATACGGAGGTGGGTTTTTTTTATAATTCCCCTTGAAATTTTCTCCAAGCTCGTACTTGCCGACAGCACCACAAATCAAACCGCGTTGTTTCATGGTAATTCAACACCGTCTTGGTTAAAGGAGCAGCATGACAAGGAGGTTTATAACTCAGCCTCCGGGCACTGAGCACCACATGGCTTTTGACCAAAAATGCGGACTGAGCCATGGGAGGGAGTCCTGATTGACAAGAAGGCCATGAAATTTTATATTAGCTGTTAGATATACAACAAGATCAACGTAAAATACAGAGATGTTTGCGTTACTCCAAGGCTGGCCCGATACAGTTATGGTTGGATGGTATTTATCTGTAAAGCCCAAACCAAGGACTGACAGGGTGACGCAGTTATGGAGCTGCCGATGCTTTCTGCAGAAGGAAAGTTTCATGGCTATTGCATGTTCTGCAGTTACCAGCCGCCCATTTGAACCTGCTCGTGCTCAATTTGTGCTTTCTCTTCCCAACTCATTGCTGCAAAAATATCTCTCTTGCCGAAAATATTGGGAAAGATTTTCATGGGCTTAAAAGTAAGCAGAGAAGGGTATTCAGACTAATGCTTATGGTCATGCTGAGTCTGCTTAGACCATCCTATTGATCGCAACGCTGATTTGATTTCCCATTTGCCAATGCTACAAAATGCTCCATTTTCCATTTTTCAAATGCTGTTGCAAAATTTAGGTCCTGGTTGGCCTAAGGAGGAAAACAGCGTAACACCCAAAATTTAAGGCTGATGTTTCCATTCTTTATGACAGCTTCCATCCCTTTGATGCTGCCTCTGGTTTATCTAACTGTTGTTTCCTCCTGCTCCAGCCGCGTGCTTTATCCTGCGTTCGTCAACAAAAACCATGGTGTTACCACGAGTGCTGTGTGTAAGCGATGCTGCAGACAATGCGGTGTCTTCTTCCTGTAGTGAATCGGGTAAGTGAAGACTTAGAGGAGAACACAAAGAGGTAAGAACAAAATTTTAATTTTTTTTCCCAGCCGGGGGTGGGATTCAGGTTCGTGCTTTAGTGGAGAGGACATAAAACCTGGAAGGTTGAATGAAAGTAGAGAGGAAAGAACGGAGGAACCCGTCTGGACTGGAGTGAGGGCAGCAGTCTATAAAAGGAGCAGATCTGATAACCCTGTTTTCCCACGTTGCTGGGAGTCCTCTGGGATCAGCAAGATGCAGGGCTCTCCCTGTTTGCCGATTCAGGAGAAACGTCTTGTTGCCTGTTGCTCTGCCTTCTGCTGCCTGCTCCTCACCCCGTGCTGAGCTCATCAGAGGCTATGTATAGCACGGGCATGCCTTGGGATGGGTGTTCTTCCAAAAACCCACATTCATTTATAGGATGCACCCGGGTGATGTTTTCAAAGCCATTTCGCAAACGACGGGGTTGGTTCTCATTTACACTAAGGACCTACTTTAAGGCACTTAGAAGACATTTATGCCACTTCAGGGTGTGGACAGAGCAGCGTAAAGAAGCCTCAGTGTAAATAGAAACCACCCTTATATCTTGTTGACAGTGGTTAAAATAGGGTTAGGGAGTTAAATCAACAGACAAGGTCTCCCTTATGCAGCACTCTTCCCTGCAGCGTTTGCTCGTCACCCTTCGCTCCGTGCGAGCGGGCAAGGGCTATATGCAGTTTCTCTCATCATCCGCTGCACAGCCGAGCACATCGTGGAGCTATTGAGTGTCGAATTGAATACAAGGCTATTTATAGCGGGCTAAAAGTCAGGAGGCTCAGGTGGAATATTATAGCTGAAAGCCGGAGGAGAAGGGGACACAGGCTTGTAAAATAAATTCAGGGCTTAAGAATGCCTTAACATGTAAGTGCTGCTTCTCACAGGCTTGGGGCTCCTGGGGGCTGAGGGTGGCCATGACCCCGAGAGAGGACCTGCCAACACATACTCTGTCCTGAGAAGGGCTTGACACTGATCCTCGGGTTTTTATTTTAGTAGCTGCTTCAAGGGTTATTTCTGCACACCCATCGTTTGCCCTTGTGAAAGCTAAGAAAATACCATCTATGAACCACGCCAAGGGGCCAGAGGACAAGTTTGTTAGAAATAAATGTTAAAAACAGCCTATTTTCCTTATCTACCGGCTTACCAGGCCTTTTAAGTGGGGGGGGGAAGTGTAAAACCTGACATAGATTGACTGCAGGAGGGTTTTTGATACCATCCGGCTCGACTTGCTAGTAATCAAAATAAGGTTTGAATGAATGCAAGGGGGCTCCAAAACTGGATCGGTAACTGTGTCTGTCTGGAGAGTAATTCTCAATGGTTCACAGCTAATATCGGTTTTGTTTCATCTGTTTTGATCTAATAATTTCATTGATAATCTGTGTGGTGGAGCAGAGAATATGCTTATAAAATCTGCACGGGGATGGGTGGCACAGAGCTGAGAAGGACTGAGAGTGTGCTGAAAGGTAAGGCCAGAAAACAAAAATCGCTCTAGAAGTTGGAGAAACGGTCTGTGAAAATTAACCCGCACACAGAAGGAATGATAGAAGATGGAGACCAACCAGTGAGGCAGTAACTGAGCCCAACGGAGATAAAAAAAGTCAAAAGCATCACACTATTGCCAAGGAGATAAATGTCACCTCAGATGTGCAAAGAGGGACACAGTCTGCAAGACACATGAGGAACCTTTCAGCTTTGCTTCATGCTGTTAAGGTCTCTAGTGTAATATAATGTCTCTTCAGAGGTTTTTTGTTCCCGTAGGTCTTTTGGCAGAGAAATGAGTCCTGGGGGACTTTGAGGTGGGTTTGCAGATGGACTCTGGACCTCCTGCCACGTCTGAGGTAAAGTACTGGGGACAAACGTAGGAAAATGCCCATTTGGAATGCTGACAAGGGGTGATTTAGAGCATCGCTGTAGGGATGGGGCTGAGCAGAGTAACGCAAACTGAGTGTTGGCTGTTGGAGAGCAGCACGGACCGCTGAAATGCGGAGGAGGCATCTCGTACCAGTGCCAGGCATGTAGCACCATCTGAGGACAGGCTTTTGGTGGGAAGATGGAGACCATGGAAATTTTCTCATCTGCAGAGTCATGAAACTATCTCAGGCGTCTGAGGGCAGCCGGCCAGCTCAGCAGGCTGCGTTCGCCTTTCCAAATACGCCAGTGAAGTCAAACTGTCTAAAACCATTACAACAAAACAGATGCACGGAGCTAAGTAGCCTACTGCTGGTCAACGCTTTTCTGGGGACCAGCATCTTTATCAGAAAACAATGATCTTTGTAGATCCAAAGAACTAAATTGGAATTTGTTTGGACACCAACCATTTTAACAAGAGCAATAAAATTACGAAAACGCCCGAGATCTGATGAGCTCAAAACTCTCTAGTCAAGACCAAGAAAAGGACTTTAAAAGCCAACTCAAGTTGATATTGTGGACAACTCAGGATGCAGTTCCAGAAAATGCTTGTGATCCTCTTTTGAGGAGAGTTACTGGAAAAGTGGTCGAGCCCTGGCCCCTCGGCCACGGGCAGAGCGCGGCACGACGGCGAGGGCTCAGTGCCGAGGTGGTCCCCGGCCCCCCCAGGGTGTCCCACGCTGACGCAGGAGAAACTTGCGTGAGGTCTCTGCTCTTCTCTTATATAATCCGTGACTTCAGATAAAATTAATGCCAAATACCCAAAAAAGGGATTGTGTGTGCTCTCTCGCAGCCTCTTCCCGTAATCTGAACACAGCGTTCGACTGTGACAGTTTTGCCAGTAAAAGAGAGGTTTTTCCTTCGCCTTGAGATCCAGATTTAAAATTAGCTGCATCTCAGCAGAGCCATCGGCAGCGATCCCTGCCAGCCTCGGCGCTCGGCGTTAGAGGTTCAGGGCCATAAAAGAGCCCAGCAGCCCAGTTTAAACAGTGACCAGAAAAGTTTGTTCAGGGAGGGCTCCCTGGCTGTTAACAACAGGAGCCTCCGTTAGCTCCTCCGTCAAGAAAACCAGTCGAACTTTATAAAAATACTTCCTAAAGTAAATATTAGTGAGTCACAGATACTAAATATTAATAATTCGTACATTGGGAACAGAAATATTAGCAGGGTCTGTAAGGCAGGTCTTTTTTATGTGCGATATTAGAGAATTGGGTATGTGTTCTGCTCTCTCTCTTTTTTTTTTTTTTTTGTCTTGCTTGTGCCAACCTTTCATGTCTGAGCTGCAGGCTTGGAGCTGCTCCGACCTCTTGGGTCGGCGAAGCTGGTCGGTGTCTGAGTCCCAGGAGGGGACTGGAAGGGACCCAAGCCGGGAGGGCGTTGAGCAGCGCTCCTCGTCCGGGGGTCAGTAGCAGGGCACTCCTGGGGAATCGAAGGGATCGACTCCATAATTGCAAATTGCAGATAAATGAGGGTTGTTGGTGGG
>VWZL01000149.1:849521-926923 GCA_013396915.1 Stercorarius parasiticus
TTTTTTTGGTTTTTTTTTTTTCATTGCCAGACTGACCTCTGGAAAAAACCCACAAAAACGCACAACCCCAAACCAACCACATTTATGCAAAGTTTATGCAACCGCCCAATTCCCCCAAAGCACTTTTGTCACGTTAAGGAGCAAAATGGAGCGAGAACCACCCCTCGTTTTTCTAGCGAGGCAGTTTTAAGTGAAAAGTGGGTTTCTTGATCAAAACGAAAAAAATAAAAATTAAAAAAAAATAAATCAGAGTTTCGAAAAGTGCAATTACAGTTATTTCAGTTATTTCTTTGCATGTTTGAAAGCATGACTTCTTCAGATTTGTTGGCACTGAAAAGCATTAATCATTAATGGAAAATTAGATATTTTATTTATTTATTTATTTTTTAGTTTCCCATGGTTTATAGCTGGTATTTGCTGGCTCATGGTGGAGACTGACGTGTTGTCTGTGTGAGGGGGGAGCAATTTTTTTTTGTTGAAATTAAAAGAAAAAAAAAGAAGATTCCAGGCAGAACTGAGAAAGAGAAAGACTTTTCTCAGAGGAACGGAGCAAAAGGAGGAGTGAAGAGCAAGGGGCTATGATGAAGACTCAAAGTGGAGCCTCAGGTCTAATTTTTGTCAAATCTGAAGGCAGTTTCACCTCGGACGTTGAATGAAAGCCAGTCCCCAAAAACCAGAGGGGTGAGTGGAAGTCAGGATGCGAGGTGATCCTGATGCTTTGAACCACCACAAACACATTTTTCTCTTCCTCCCCAAAAGAAAAGCGTTTTATTCTGCCAGTTATGAAAGACCCAGTTTCGTCACCAGTGCCTGATTTCACGACGCTGTGCCCTGGCTCTGCAGCCCATCCCACCAAGGCTGGCCCAGTGCGGCGGTGGGGAGCCTGCTGCCACTTAGGTGGTCCCAAATTACTTCTTGCTTCTTGTTCCTCAGCTCCTTTAAGCCAAACCCCAGCTTTGCAAGGACTCCGTGAGAGCTTTTTCCTTTGAGCGGTCAATTCGTTAATTAACAGACACAGTAGCTTGAAGGTCTGCACCTCTCAGTGGTAGCTTTTTGGTCCTGGGTGGGAGTGCAGGTGGAGGTCCTTTTCTGGGAATGGATGTTTATCTTCAGACTTTGGTTTTTGACCCAGAATCTGCTCTGATGCAAAGAGAAAAGGCACGCTGTGGCTCTAGGGAAAATACTTGCTGCTGAGCTGAGAGCTGGGTTGGCATGGAGGCACCAGCAAATACACACTGAGCTGATTTTCTCTTTCCTCTTAGCCTGAGGGTCTCAGGGGTGTAGGAGATAAGTCCGTGTCTTCCAAACCTGCTCTGGACGGTTTCTACTGAAAGGTCTCACATGATGCTGAAATTGTCCAAAAAGGTTGAGGACACGTTTCACCCTTCTCCTGAAAGCATGTGGAAGAGTATCGCTATCAGCTCTGTCATCTTCCAGGAAAACCATCTTCTGTGAGTTACCAGACCGCGATACTCTTCACTGCAGCTGAACGCAATGCAAAGGAAATTTCTCATGAGGAAAGGGCAGCCACAAGCAGCCTAGCTTTTCCTGAGCTAACGTTCGGGCTTTCTGGAAATTAATGGCCGGTTTTCCAGCTTGGCGGGCTGGCAGACAACAAGGCCGTTGTTTCTACCTCTTCATATCGACGGCTTCCCAGTGGGCCTTCCTCAGAGAAAACGAAGCGGAACAGCTAACTCAGCTGCTCAAATAGCACCAAGGTGCAAGCAACCTGGAAAACTGCTGGGGATTACGAGCCTGGACAACCCCCCCCAGCTTCTGCTGTTACGCCAACGACAGGTATCGTTAGTTTTGTGCTTGATCACTGACAAGTGGATGATCCCTTGTAACTACCTCATTTGTAGACCCAGCTGAAACACCCATGTGTTGAGGCGTGCCGGTCTGCCTGCTCCCTTGCTGGGGTGCAGCGGGGCTTTGCGTCTTGATTAGCTGCATCCCATACGCGGGAGCATCTCAGTTTTTGTAGATGGGTAAAGGATTAATTCCCACAGCTAAGGGCAGGCAAAACAGAGGGAAATCCTATTCCCACCAACACCTTTTACCTACCAGCCCTCTGGGCACAGTAATTTTGCCAGATGTGAATGTCTCATCAAAGCCCCACTTTGTGCTGAGCCCTCCCGTCCCTTCTTATTACCACCTGCCGACCAGTGTAGTCTGCTGTGATCCCCGCCTTTAATTACAAGCAGACTGGAGACCCCTGGGACTTGCACGCGCGCTTCCCTTTGCATTCCTTCTGCGTTCCCTGGTGGCAGAGGGGGGCAGGCAGGGCTGCGCTGAGCACAGAGGGCAGCAGTTTGTAGGCATGGGCTGTGCTCAGCGTACAGCGTCATACTAACTGGGAGGGGGGGGCAAGTTTTTGCTGGGAGAGCAGGGTAGCAAGAAAGCAATTAGAAGAGGAAGCAAAAATGAGCCACTGATTCCTTTTTAATGAGCGTACTGAAAATTACCGTAGATTTCAACATCTGCTTTGACTGGGACAGGAACCCAGTACTGCAAAGGGTGCAAAGACACACATCCCCGTTCTAAAAGAAAGGCTCCAAAATACTGTCAGAATCTCATTTATGGAACCATGAAGCCAGGGCCTGAGGCAGTCCTTACACTTCCGCCCCAGGTTTGCCTGCTCAGAGTTGGCACATGAACCCCAGTTCTGTACAAATTAGAGGCTCTAAACCCGCCAAGAAGGAAAATGCAGATTTTCTGGAGCAGTGGCATCTTGGTGAGGGTGTCTTTATAGGACAAATGACTTCCACCATGGAAGAAGCAGGACAGGAGATGGCTCTGCTGTCGCAGTTGGCATTAAGATAAAGATATGGGCGATGTCTTTTGTGGGTACCTACAGGGCTGTGGGATGGGGTCTGTAACACAGGCTCACCAACAAATTTTCTAATTAAACGGTCATGAGAGGTCCTCACAATTTGTTGGAGGATATTGCAATGCAAAAAAGAGGCAATCAGGTGCCATAGGAAGCCCACACATTTGAACCGAAGCTGCGTGATCCTAGTCCGCAAGCTGCACTGCTCTGATTCACGTATGTGTGATGCACTGTTTGATAACAGCCGCTTACTAAATTGCAACTATCTTGATGCTCATTTCCTCTTTCATTTTATTGAGGTCTGCTTTAGGGCCATTGTTAAAATAACTGCCGAGTGTTGGTGGGCTGATGTGGAGCAACGTCGGTGGGTTGCATCATTTGGTGTTTGAGTGGAGCGTTTTGCACAGACGGCCCCCTCTGGGCATGGTGGCACCTCTTCCTGAACATAATCACCCCTCGTTAAGCTGCATTACTCTGCTGGCAGTATGGTGGGTAGGACACCAACCGTTGCACAACTGAGTCGATGGATGATGAGATGGTGTCACACCTTACGCTGCAACCCCATCGCACGGTGCAACATGAGCTTTTGGTGTCTTAACTCGTCTTATGGCAGGAGCAGGAGTTACGGGGTGGGAAAGGCATTTACTATTCCAAACCCAGAATCAAGGCATTGTGAGAAATGACCTGTGATGCACAGCACAAGCGAGAAGAACATTTCCAAGCATGTCTTGACTTCAGGGAAAAGGATATGACTGTGATGGGTCTGACAGTTGGTTGTGTCCTCTTAGGTGTTCAGTCAGTCTTCTGCCTCACACCGGCTGGACAGTTGTTCACCAACTTGCTAGCAATACACCCAAACCACTGTGCTGGACTCTCAGGTTCCTTGTGTGGATGATTTCCAACTAAAACTTCCCATCAGTAGTCATCAAAGGGTACAAACAACAAACAGTTCCATATTGCACGTTTCAATCCACCAGTCTTGTACTCTCCTGTACTCCTATCTTGTCCTCTTCGACACAATGTCCACTAGTATCAATCTGAGATTTATTTTTGGAATGAAGATAAGATTGCCTGGTGTGTCTCCAAAAAAACATGTTAACTCAGGACATTCTTTTGATCATCGAGCAGATAAACATGACCCTCTGCTCTCCTTTATGAATTATTTGCCTCCAGATAGCAACTGGGTTCTTGTCAATGGACAGCAGAGCATGAAGTAGCTCTTTGTATACCACGGAACAGAGATGCACAAGTCATTTGGCGAGCTTTGGTGCCTGCTCTAGCAAAGTTGGTCTAAGGAGTGGCCATTTTCTGATCAAAACTTTTTCTGGTGGGAAAGTTGAACTTCTGACATCTGAATTTTGTGGCATTTTAAGTAAGGAGTTGACTTTTTCTCTGGAAAATTTTAGATCTCTCCTGGGAAGATGAGAGCGTGCCCGGTCTAAAAACTAAAGAAAGTCACCTATTGCTTGAAATGCTTCTTCCATGCTCTGCAAGCTGGTGGGCAGTTACTGAGTGTTGCTCTTTAGCATTACAGAAAACCTCTCCAACCTGCAGGTGTGCCATCCTGACTTCCGACACTGCGTGGTGTGAATTCGGACAGTAGGAGAGAGAGCTCTCGCATTATGTTCTGACGATTACTGTATTGCAGTACTTCTGATTTTGATAGAAGCATGTCCTTATCAGACACAATTTCTCTGCTTTGCGATAAATGTTTTGATCTCTTTTGCTGTCTTGGAGAATCTGTCTAACTGGTCCCAAGTATCTGGGAAATACAATTTGTAATCCTACTTCAACTTCTTATCCAAATGAATGAGACTCTTAAAGGAAAGTTTAATCTCAGAAATTCATTTTCCCTAATGAAAGAAAACCGATATTCTGCTTTGGATTTGCAGCACTTGAATACGTGGCTCAGACTGTGTTCTTGCCCGTAAGTTATCCATGAGACTGAAACTGTAAATGACTTGTTCAGGGTTTGAATGGGACACAGTTTCTCAAGGCACAGTGAACCCTCAGCGGCAGCATCTGAGGTGGTGTAAATTGGCACAATCCCACTGCAGTTGCTGGACCTACTTCACATTCTGGCTGCAGGTGTTTACAGCCTGAAAAACCACAAGCTGTTGCTGCTAGCAGAGTGAGATATATAATGTCATGCATGCTAAACCCAACACCATATTCAGGGGCAGTTAGACTTAAAAGCCACCTCCTCACTGTCCAAGGTTCAGAACATGACCTGGTGGGGCTTGCAAGTCTTAGCCATGAATTATGCCATTGCTGACGGTGGTTTCCTGTTACGGTTGGAAAGGCTGCACGGATTGAGGCAGAGCTGCCCTCTCCCAGGGAATGACATGGGCCTGGAAACAGAAATAAACTTCACATGGCATTTCTTCTGGCTGACTGCTTGCTCCTCTGAGGTATATGGTGTATCAAGAGACCAGTGTCAGCAAATGCATCACTCTTCACTTAGTGTAATGTTGTTTCTAGGAGTTTGCTTGGTTTACAAAGAACAGAAAGCTGATAAAATGGTTGGATGAAGCACAGGATAAATTCAGCTGTTCTACAGATGTGGAATTGTAGGAAGGCATTTCGTTCTGTCTTTTTTAAAAACAAACCATCTTCTTCACTTCTTCAGCATGCAGTCTCTTAAGCACTGTCACAGCTTCTCCACCCCAGTAGAAAGAACAAATATCCTCACCATGCTTTCACTGTTGGAAACCCATCTGCAAGAGACGCGTTTTAGACTTTGTACTTGAATATATTGTTCATGGTCTCAGGGCTCTTTGTGGGTAAAATGGTGCGAGTAGAGCAATTACAATGAGCATAACTGCTGTAAATAAAATGGGAAACAATGTTTTATAAGAATAATTTAACGGTGAACTTGACTTTGTTGTTACTAATCCGTTTTCTCGAGCTGAATTTCCGTGAGGAGGTTGTCAAAGAAGTTCAAGGATTTCCTACCTGCATTTGCCCATTGGATGAACTCAGCTCTTCTCTCAGCCTTCGGTTTTCTTCACTTCTCCTGATGTGCCCAACTGGAATTGCAGGTAGATGTAATAAGAGACTCTCTTCAGCTTTCCTGATGGAAAATTGATACCTGGCTCGTATCTCATGATTCCTCTGTATACAAAGCTGAAACATGTTGCTGCCACGCTATTAGTCCTTTACCCTTTTTATCTATTGCAAGGCTTCTTGGAAATACACTCTATTTTCTCTTTTGTTCTGCTCTCTGCGTGGTGATAACACTGGAAGACATTAAACAACGAAACAGCAAGGAGGATATGTTTTGTATTATTTTGTTTATAAGAACACCCTTGACTGGTAAATAGCTACACCCTTCATAAGTGTTTTCAATTTTCTCTTTGAAATACGAAACAAGTAACGCTTTCAACAAGCAGTGCTTCTTTGTCAAGTATTTTCAAGTATTTTTGTTGTCTTAGGATACCCAAATAGTTTGAAAATCAAAATGTTTCCAGAAAGCATGAAAGTCTGGGCACACTTTTTCTTTTTTTTTTTTTTTAAAGCCACGTTAAGCTCAAGCTGTGACTATAACGATGTGACTGTCCATGATGCCGAATGCTTCATGCTGAGTAGAATGTCTTTCAGTATGGTAACCAATGTGTGATCTGTAAAAGGACATGGCAACCTTATAAAGCCACTTGCAAGGGAGACTTCACTTGGTTTCTTTCTTATTAAATTCAGCAAAAAGCATCTCGTAACAAACCAATAGCTGGAGATGTGTGGGGAAGAATGGCACCTTCAAACATATGTCAGTGGCCTGGAGTAAGATATTCTTGTGACGATCGTTTCTTGGAAACGGATGACCAGACCATGGCATTTCAGTGTCCCTGCTATGTTGCTCCCAAAAGCACGAAATGATCACAAAAAGCTCTTATTTACCAGCTCATGCCTTTTCCCTGGAAGCATTTCCGAGTGCATGCCTGATACGGGGTCTCTTTTCCGAAGTGGGGCACAGAGGTGGGATTCTCCTTGACTTGACCATGAGAGAACTTGAAAAATTAGGTCTGAAAGTGAGGTGGCCAAGACCCAACTTATTCTAGGTTAACCTCACATACTTATGAAAGGCTTTTTGGTCTTGCTGTAGCTGGGATGGTTTCCTCTAAATATGCTGTACTCTACTGTATTGTTCTACATTTCCAGAGGGTGTTATTTCAACCCAGTTTAAGGTCACCTTGAGAGTGTCTGGGCTTGGCGCAGATGGTTTCTGGGCCCAGGACTTGCTGCTGATCTTGAGTTGTTGGCTGATTACACAAAACGGTTTATAGATTGAGTCTGAATAAACCCTTCAATTAACGTCATAGAAAACAAGATTCTAAGATTAAAGCACTTTATGTCAAAACAGGCTCTTAGGAACCAGTCATGTTAAGAGTAATGGTTTGATTAGAGAGTGAGAAACAGGACTGGGGAGACAGGAACCTGACCTCAGCAATAAAATGCACGTAGTTGCTCTTTTTTTTTTTTTTTTTTAATTCTTGGAAACCAGTGTGCAAAAGTACAATTATACATGGCCAACATTTCAGCAGGCCAATGCAAACCATTTGTGCTTTTCCTGACTCTGGGCATCTGCACAGAGTTTCGCTTTGCTTTAAAATTTCAGGCCAAATCCTCTTGCTAGCATGCAACACAAAGAGGTTGCAACGTGAGGGCTGGTGCCGGGTTGCTCCACTGGCTGGAAGTGGTGGAGGTGGCCATGGAGGTGAACTGACCATGCCGAGCTGCAGGGGTGTTTGGCTCCTCCAACTCAGAAGGTGCTTTTGGACGCTACTGATCAATAAGACTCGAAGCTAAGGATATCTGCAAGCAGAATGTGATTTGGAACAGCAACGAGGGCAGACAGCCTGGGTCTTGTTGTTGGAGTTAGCTGAAATTGGAGTCGGAGGGCGGCGAAGGGGGAAACATAGGAGCCAAACACCCACACGACCCCAGTGCCAACCTTCACTGCCCTTTGCAGTATTTGATTTGTTGTTTCCTTAGAAAACTAGGCTAAGATCCCAGCAGCAGATCATTTTCAACCTCTCAGCGTCTGAGTTAGAATGGAAAGGCTTTATCCCAAAAGTGGATACTTCCAGTACCGCTGGAAGTGCTGAGTGGTGTTTGCATTCCTGCTATTCTTTCTTCTTACCTTCCTGCAGGAGGAAGCCTGTCCTGGGGCGAGGGCTCATGCGCTTGGATCCTACTGCTGAAGTGTTAATGAGGTGTCCTCTGGTTTGCTTGTGAGCATGCAGGATACAGCCGGGATGGCTTGCAACCCAAGGGGTAGGCATGGAGAGCGTGCATCAGCCTGGACTGCAGCTCTGTGCCTGGTGGGAGTCCTCCATGTCTGCTTGGAGGTCCTGCGGGCAGTACCAAGGGAAAAGGCAGCGCAACCCCAACTCAGCCTGTGCTGAGGATTTGCTCATGCTGCTCCCCCTTCAGTGGGATGCAAACACAGAGAGGCAGCTAATACGGTGGGAGGTGATAGGAGGAACTATCAGACAGAGTTGACTAAAGTGTGGCCTGTTATCTTTATCCCAGCAGGTACTCCATCTAATTATAGCAAGGTTCGTATAGGCCTGCCATCAGCCCTGTAGCAGGAGAGGGAGACGGTGCTTTCCTCTGCCACCCAGCCCTTGTGTGAGTGACCCAGCTTCTCTTCCAGGCTGCGCAACTGGGGGAAGAGCATAGCCCAAAGAAAGTGTCTTTGAGGGTAATGTCTGCAGACACGGCACTGTGGTGGGACGGATGAGTCTATTCTTGTTTGCACTTCGACAGTTGGCTTTGGCAGCCTCAGAGCCATTGCAGCTCATGAGCATCAAAGGGTTCCTGTTTGGATATGGGCAGACCAGACTTTCCCGAAGGAAAAAGCAGGACCACATTATTCAAAGTAGTTGTGTGTAATTGAATAAAGAAACTCGGCGCCTCGCAGGGGGAGGTGTGGCCACCATTTCGTGTCTCATCATTTCACATAAAGGTTGCAGAAGACTCTGGTCATGGGAAGGCCTCCCAGATTAAATACTCGTCAATAACAAATGTGCAGCAGCACTTGAAAGTCTGGTGAGAAATAATGATATTGCATTGACTGTGGCATAACATATAAGGCTACTAATGCTTTAATCACAAAGGGGGTTAGAGATACTGTATGCACACACTGCAAGAGACCCCCCCTTCTCCAAAAAGCTGCCAGAAGACGGGGTGTAAGGAAGGCAGAGTACTCCTGTGTGACTGTCTTGAGCACTGTCTTAGTATAGAGTTTGCCACTTGTCCACTTGGTCTTACTTGGTCTAATGAAGCTATGAGGTCTCCCCACACACCTGACTTCATTTACCTCCTCAGAGGTTTTTAAAGGCTCTTGAATCTCCGTGCCTGTTGTGTTCCAAGTGAGGCAGGTGTCAGCATTAGGGATAACAATTAGGAAAAAAACGAAAAAACAACATGAACGATCAAGCATGACAAATTAAAGACAAGTCTGCCGGGGTTGATGGCTGCTTATAGGGAAATATATCACTGGGTTGCAATGGCTGTATTTCTAGTAGTGATTTGAGGGACTACAAAGCCAGGAGGAGAAGCTGCACAAGCAGCTAACATGGGTGTGTGTGCTTCTGGAGGTCCGTGCAAGACCCTGTCTTTCAGTAGCGCGTTGTGCTCCTTCAAGCAGCAACGTTTCAGGGGTAGCTGAGCTGCCACTTGTAAAGCAGTACAAGGCAAACCCCATCCTCTAAGACTACTTTAGCTTCTAGTAAGTGTTTCTCCAAAAGCCTTGAGATGCGAAAGAGGAGCATAGTTTTCTGCTAGTTAGGAAAGGTAAAAGTAATAGTGATAACAGAAAATATTTCATGGGTTCTTTGTGTGCAAGAGGTAAACAAATTGTATAATCCGAGAAGCCGTTTAGCCAGGTTTGGATGTTCTGTCCTAAAGCACGACTGTGATTGCACCAATTCATTTGGTGGGGGCTGCAAGATAAGATCCACTGAGTCAGCAAACGTTTCCATTTACTTCACTCAACTTCTTCACCGAAGCTCCACATTGAAGCCCGGCGTAATACAAGTTGAGGAGATTTAGGCAGAATTAAACATNATCACTGGCAAACACTGAGTAATAATTCCACTGGCCTCGGTAGAAATGTCCTAGTCTGAACGCAGCGTTTTTCAGGTCCGAATCAGCTTGTGTTTGTGGAAGTTTTATGCCATTTTGCAAAGTTTATTTTCTCAAATGAGAAAGAAACATCCAGAAATATCATGACTTCTACAGAAAACAAGTTGGAGTAGGCCAAGTAAAACGGCAGTCTCCTTTTGGCAGGGAGCGGAGATGATGCAATTAGCTGATTTTTATTAAGAAATGAATAGAAAGGTATGAACTTGATATATAGCCTTTTTCTGGCCAGAAATATCACGGCGTACAGAGCAGAAAAGATAAACAGCCAAATGCTTTAGCAAAATGACCTGTGTCTCTGTCTGTAGTCAGATAATGCTCAATTATATGACTTAAGAGATGAAAAAATAGACTAAAATAAGTCTCCTTAATTTATTTTCCTTCTCTGTTTTACCACTTTCAAGTTTCCTTCAAATCTCTCCCATTTGCTGAATTTTTCTCTGGCAGAAATCTGGCCTGGTCTTTTGCAAAACTAGAGCACAAGGGATGCTTTAAAAAAATCACATATTTTTTTTTCTCTTTGTTCTTTTCTTGGGGCTATTGGAAAACACTAGCTGCTTGTGTAAAATCTCTGCTACTGTGAAAATGTATAAGGCAATCATGGTATACTCCAGAACAACCAGAGCTGATATGTGAGACTCAGAACAAGTAAAAGTAAGAAAAGGAAAAAAAACCTACCGAGGCTTTGAGAAAACCCCGTCTCTCTGCATTTACCTCTGGGGTTTGTTTTCGGTTTGGTTCTCCCCTCCCCAGACCTGTTATCCCATCTGAAAAGTGGGATTTGATGTCTCCAGGTGTCGTCACTGCTGGTCTCTCTCAGTAACCAAATCCAATAGCCGTCCTGCCTTTATTATAGATGTATGGGTTTAAGTACGTGTCTTTATGAAAATTTTTCAGAGCCGTGGTTGACAAATCATCGTGTGTGGCTGACCCAGCAAAGCCAACATCTGTCCCGAGCTGTATTTTCATGAATGTGAGTACATCTGTTCTTGCTGCTACATCTATTTTTGCAGGTATATCAACAAACGCATTCTGGTTTTGGCCTCACAGAAAGCCAACAGTGTAGTAGTCATCTCTTTCATTAATCAACCTTACGTCATTTGCCCAATTTAGCAACAGTTTTGTTTTGTTCTTTTTCTCTCTTTCGTTGGTGAGTTGCTGGAGTAATGTTCGCAAAATATTTGGGTTACGTGTGGCAAAGCGTGAAATTAAACTCAGGGTGAAGCCCAAGCTGGCAATGGTTTGCTGCGTCAGAGATCTTTGGAGTACAGTCCCTTGCGTGACATCTGCAAACGAAAACCGGAGTTGTCTGAGGTCACGTCACCAGAGGTGACCCTGAGGGTTACCTTATGCTACGAGGCAGCTTCATCCCTTGATTTATTTATTTATTTTGAGGTCGCGCCTGGGACTACTTGTGGTGGCGTTGCGTTGCAGTCTTCTCCGGAGCAGAGGTGCTTTGCAGCGCTGGATGCCGGAGCCGGCTCCGACAGCCCTGGTGAGGCTGGGTGTGTGGCTGCAGGGCTGTGCTGACGGAGGAGGGGAAACTTCTCTGAGAGTTTGCTTGAAAGTGTTTTTTCGCATTTGGCAGCTGGACAAAGCAAGCAGACACAAAAACATCATTCCCTCGAACATTATAGCTGGTCCATCTACCAGAGGCTGTTAGAAAAGAGAATAAGCCCATTGTCCTGAATGTTTCTCCTGTCTTAAGCCTGCAGAAGTGATATAATTTATTTCCCATATCATTTCTTGACCAAACCATACTCTGCACAAGATCTTAGCATTTCCTCGTACACTAGTAACCAAATCTTTTCAATTATATTACATTCCTCTATCAGTGCAACCAACATCCTGTTTGCCTTCCGTGCTGCAGCTGCACGTGGAGTTGAAAGCTTCAGGAATATTTTTCTACAGTCTCCTAAATCTCCATTATAATTTGTTAGCCGCGGCCCCTGTCAGCATTTACGGCACCTCCCATCTGGATCGGGGAATAGATTGCTTCAGGAAACATTGCCC
This sequence comes from Stercorarius parasiticus, assembly GCA_013396915.1. Lineage (NCBI taxonomy): Eukaryota > Metazoa > Chordata > Aves > Charadriiformes > Stercorariidae > Stercorarius > Stercorarius parasiticus. Next base: position 861,508 of record VWZL01000149.1, read on the forward strand.
AACGCGATCGTACATCATATGATCAAACCTTGAGTATTTGCACTCTATTTAGGAAAACGGAGCTCTTCCTATGCTGGGAGCTCGGTATGTCCCCTGAGGTTTGCCTGGTGCTGCAGGAGCGCAGGTGTTGCAAGAACTGTGCTTCTGCAAAGCACAGGCACAGCAAGGGATGAAAAATCGGCATTTTGGGGCGAGATTGGCACCTTGTGCAAATGAAGCTTTGGAGGTTGACGAGGTCAGTAGTGGGGCTTCAAGGGAGTTTCAGCTGTTGTATCCGTGATCTATTTTGTCTCCATTCAGATAGCAAGGGTGTAAATGTCACCCTAATATCACTGTGCTCCTTGAGTGCGTTTTCCTCCCCGTTCTGGTCCACTTTTCTTTTAATTTTCTTTAAAATTAATGTCTCAAATTCCGAAGGAGATCAAAACCGTATTTTAAGCAAAACCTGACCGTGAAGTATTGCTTGTGCTTTGTGCTGCTTGATGTGTTTGGACCGTGCATTCTGCATGGCACAAACCAGCTTTGCATGTTGGTGACAGAAAACTCAACGCGTAACTCATTGCTCCTTCAGCTACCGGTCCCAGGGGACAGATATCATAGTTATTATGGGCTCAGGACAAAAATTGCATTGAAAACAAACAGTGTCCACGGCAAAATGGACCACATGCTTCCTGAGGTTGGAGAGGCTTTGCATCTGTGCCAAATGGAAGTTTTTCATGCTTTTCCGTGGGGGGCGACGGCTAAGCTATCGTGTTGTTAATATGTATACTTACTGCTGCCTTCAGGGTGTTTGATGTAAAGTGGGGGGAAAAAATCCTAAGAAAGTAACAGTTACATACAGTGCCTGAAGATGTGTTCAGGTTTCCCAGCTGGAGAAATTCCAGAAATGCGGTTCTGGCTGGGGAGGGGGGCAAAATGCTACTTGGTCCTCTCTACTTTAAGGCAGGATCAGATATATCTGGCTTATCTTGTCCAGGTATCTGTCACTATTGAGCCTGTCCCCAGCTATCCTTAGGGTCTGCAATGTTTTGTACTACCCAACCTCGGTATTCTTTCTACAAATAAAGCCAATTGCAGCAGCCTTGGAGATCTGCTGGTTGCTGTTTCCCTGGTAGTGATCTTTATGTGTTTACCTGTGAACACACATTTCCCATCACCTGTTGCTGCTTTTCTAGTTTAGACAAATTAAATTCTTATACGTACGCTGTATTTTCCAAAGTCTTTTTTTTGCCAGCTGTTGTCTTCTATCTTCTTTAGAGTTTATCGCCATCGCTTTTCCCATCCCCAAATGAAGGTGATGGTTGAGTTTGAGAGCCGGCAGCACGGAGCTGGAGTAACCCTGGAGCACTCGCGTCACTGCAGCCCTGCACAAGGTTGGTTTTGTCTCAAGCAACTTCATCCCACTGCCTCATTCAGTCTGCGGCTCTGTCTTGCTCCTGGGTTCTTCACACCCGAGGACAGCCCCCGCCACCAGTTCCACGTTCACATTTGGTTTCTCCTTTCTAGGTACAATCCCTCGCTCTTCCTTGTACAATTCGATGATTTTTCATTTCAGCCCATTTCACCAGTTTTCCAAGAGTATTTGGAATTTAATCTTGGCTGGTAAATCACTTGCAAACCTTCCTACTGTGATACAATCTCAGCCTTTGCAAGTTCGCTCTTTGTTTCTTCATCCAAGCCCTGAGCACAAATACTACCTTGAACAGATTTGTGGGTCTACCCCAAAGACCTGCCTCTGAACCGATAAAACCGAGCAGGATGGTTTAATTAGTTTCACATTCATGTTAAAGGGGTTTTGTCTCCACCTATTTACCCATGTTAGCTTGTCCAAGTGTCGTGCAGAGCCGCAGTAAGATTCCCAGGGTAAAAAATCTCCAAAACTTTGTTTCTGCTCCACGCTCTCTGGTGTCCTGCTGGGAACGTTATCTACCTCTTAGCTCAGGAATACAACATTTTTTCACCTCTCTTGATAAAAACAGCGGTCTTAACCCAGACCTTTTCTCCGCAATGTTGATTCTGTTCTTCTCAATGTGTCCCTTTTTCGAGCAATGGCACTGTTTTTACTTTATTCGACCCAGGGCTGTCGTCTACTCTGTGCTTCACATAGCGAATGAATCCCTTTGCTTTTGTTAGGGGAGAGCGAGATGAAAAGCTTCAGCAAAACAGGAAGCAACGACAAGATGTGGGTTTATTGGATTATTAGCCCTGGGGCATGAAGTTTGCATGTTGTACGGGATTTTTAAAGTAGTAGCATCCAAAGGTCACTGAAAGTGTCCGGCTTGAGATACCCGTTACACTGATTTCTTGAAGTTCAAGCGCTGGATCACACGGTTTCTGGAAAGCCATATGTTAGGTTATCAACGTTATAGGCATTTGGTGGAGAGTTCGTTCCTGTGATGCAAAATTCATTGTGCAATTTTCTTTGGTAATTCAGGACCCCACTGTCCGTCTGTGAACTTTGATACAGAGAGATGTGTTGCAGAGCTGGACTGTAAAGGCTTCAATTTATATTTTCCGGGGTAGAAGTCTCTAGCTGAGCAACGACTGCTAAAATGCATTCGAGGTATTGTGCAACTTCCACGGGATCAGAGCTCACACAAAGAGTGGCTCAGCCGCAGCCGTTCAGAGTCACACTCTGAATGAAGGGAATTAATCGCCTGGTCCACAGATGTAGCAATTAGATGAGTCGTCCTCTTTATTCTGCTTTACTTGGGCTTGTATTCTCTCCTAACATGGGAATATACTCCCAGAAAAATACTTGACATGTATGAATTCTACTCAGTTTGGGCTAGGAATTTCTTGAATAAACCACAAAACCAAAGGACTCCCAATTTCTATTTCCATTTCCTAATTCCATTTTATTATATAAATGTGATTAAACTTGATAACAATGGAACACAATGTACCAAACATTCAGGGGAAAATGCGATTGGAAAGAAAACAAACTTCAACCTTTACTAGAACGTGGACTTTTTCTCTTTTAAATAAAACCATCTGTATTTATATTTTAAAAGTTTGTCAGAGCCAAATGTTGACAAACTGTACTATTTCCTAACATGTAACCTGGACGGTGACCCCTTTGTGTAGCCAGGCGTGTCCCTAGCCTTCCTATACAAAATATGGTGTAAGAAGCCAGAGGAGGAAATTATTTGCCAAAAATGTTTTTAAAAAGAAAAAGAAAGAAAAATGAAGTGACGTACGCTGCCCGGATTGGAGCCTTAAGAAAAAAAATAAACTAGTCATTCGTCCTTGTTGCAATCAGGTAGGCTCAGCTAAAATAAAACCCAGGTAGACTAAAATACTGTTCTCGCCCATCTGAAATATTTTTTTTCTTGGCTTTGAGCACAAACTCCAGATTGGAGCATGGGCTTTCCTTAAGCCCAGAGTGCGCTTGGATCCTTGGCTTGGTTTCTATCGACGTCCCGATTCTGTTTTAACTTAAGGTATGTTTATACACATACAGAAACAGAAAAACATGTTTCTAATGCCAGTTAACCAGTTCATATTAATTAACCCTAATGAAAATAAGGATGAAAAATTGGAGGAAAAGTAGCATAGGCTCTCACTCAGTTCAGCGATTTGAACGCAACCCCAACCTAATTCAACCCCACCTCCTGGCTGTTATTCATAACTGAAGAAGCTGGGGTGCCCACACACCCGGTTTAAATCAACTGAGAAGCAGTAATTTGTCCCACCATCCATTACCCGACTGAGAAGCTCGTTTCTGTGGGATATTGTGAAGGCTGAGCTGTCGCATGAAGCGTGGGCCCATGAGAGGCTCTTAAACATGTCCATCAGTTGGGACCTCTGACTTCAAACATTTCTAAAGCTGTGGGTTTCGAAGGGCTGAACGTAGTATGGGAATTAGTCACTGCTTCCCATGCTTGTATGTTCCTCCCTGAGCATATAAGGACCTTTGATCTGAACCAGTCCATATGTTCTTGTGTTCTTGTAGTCTTTTCAACTCTATTTTAACCCGGGCTAGCTCATTGGGGTTGACCAAACTGAAATAAAACCATTTTTTTCTTTTCTGAGTAGACACAACATCAGGCATCCTTGTTCAAACAAACTCCTGTTAAAGCGACTGCAATTAAACTGAGAAAGGACATGGGATCTGGTCTTTATTTTTAAGTTCTTGCCTCTACAATGATTCAGATTGCCTTGGCTAAGAAAAAAAATCCCTCCTCCTCTTGACATAAATCAGTGTGTTCTGGCTTTTGTCCCCAGGAATAGACTGTCTGTTCTGTTGCCAGCGTTATTCCCAGTTTTTTGTCATAGTTATAGGACTTGATTATGTTCAGGGACAGGCTGTTTCCTTGTGGTCCTTCTAACAGTTTTCAGAAGACTTCAGGTTGCGAGCCATCTCCTTCCCGTCTCTGCTCTAACCAAATCGTTCTCCAGCCTGAGCTGAGCTGCAGAGGGGTTAAGTTTTGGAAATGTTTGCATTTTCTGTCCGCAATTTATTTAAGAGTAGGACTGATGGGATATCTGGAGCAGAAGATGGGGCAGGTGATGTTCCCTGGTGCAATACCACTGCCCTTGCAGTGTGTGCACACATGCCCAGACCCCACGGCTTCCCACCCTCCGGTCCTCTCTCCCTTTTTAAATCCATATCCATGTTCATCGCTCTCTTCCTTCAGCCTCCATCCCTTCCCAGCGCTTAACGTCTGGACTTAATATTTTTATACCTTCTAAAGGCCTTCTTTTGCTAAAGATACAACAGGCAATATTTTCCTCTGGAAACTTACTACGTCCCCAAGGTTCAAAGTGAGCTTCAGGCAGTGTAATTGTTATCAAAATGATGCGGATTAGAATATGCAAATTGTGAGCTTGCTATTGCCAAAAATTGGAAGCCACGTATGTAAGATCGCAGGTTATTCTTCCTCGGTGAGAAGGGTGGTGTTTTTTTTTTTTTTTCTTTGACTTTTTTGTTTTCCTGTTGAATGTCATCTGTCTGAATGCTTTAGAAAGAATCCAGAGGAGCTACGCGGTTTCAGGGGTCAGCGCAATACATGAAGTAAAGGCGACGTGTGGCTTTGGTAGGGAGACAAAGCGAGTACGGGCATAACAAAGTGGGGTCAGTGCCTCAGAGAGTGTAAATCATCATTGCTCCCATGAAACCCATACAGCCGCGCTGGGAAATGTGGGAGTTGGGGAGCTCACGCCGAAAAATGCTAAAGCAACTAAATTCATTTCCAGACCAGGCTTGGAGTTACATAAAATCTGATTGTCAAAAATGTCTCGGTTTTAGTCCACGGCTCTATCGACGAGCGATTCACTAACGCTGCATTTCAGGAATGCACGTAAATGCACGTTTAAATACAGTTATGTTCAAAACAACAGGAAAAATTATTTTAAGTTCCACTAAAATCACACAGAATGTTTGAGGTTGGAGGGAATCTCTGCTCAGAGCAAGGTCAACAAGACCAGGTTGCTCAGGAGCAACTTTTGCTCAGGTGCTGATTTTATTTACTACTTTTTTTTTTTCCTGAATCAGAACTTCAGTTTTTCCTTCATATCCGAGGTGAACGGGACAACAGGAAAATTGTGTTTTCCGCCTTTCATCTTGAAGTTCTGTGTCAGTGTCAAACACAGTGACAGTTCAGCTGATTTGCAGACTGTATGCGTCACTGCCAAGCTGACAGCAATCCTGGCGCTTCAGTAATGTTGGAGAAGGAACCCCCAAAAGAGTCACCCTGACAAAAGTAACATATTATTAACTTCTGAATAGTTTGGGTCCATTAATAATGGCCTCACTTTGAATTTTAGTTCATTCTGTCCCCCTAGGAATAGTGGCCAGCACTGATGCTGCTTTGTGGTGTCGTACCTGGTGGGAATAAGAATCGGCAGGACCCGATGATACTGTGTCCATGCGAAAGTCAGCAATGAGAGGTGGCCACTCATTGAGTGGGCTCAAATGCTGGAACAAAGTCTTAGAGAGGCTGTGAAATCCCCATTTTTGGAGATTTTTCAAAGCTTAGCTGGACAAGGCTGTAAGCAACCTGATATAATTTAGAAGATAGCCCTATTTTCAAAGGGGAGTTGGTCCTACCAGAGGCCCCTTTGAACACACACTGCTCCACGATGCTGTGTTTCTTGCAGCCAGTGCTTGGAGGTGCTTGCCGGCCGCATGGTTTCACACCTCCTCAGCCCAAGATCCGCACTCATGCCAGAAGTCTGATTTTTTGCAGGACTCCTTTGCTTTTGGAAATGCTCCGCTTGCATTTGATCCTCCCTACTCTCTCTGAACGAAGGCAGGCTGGCTGGCAGCTGGTGGTGGGGATGGAGGGGGTTGAAGAAGTGGAACGTAAACTCCAGATTATTGTCTGGAATGGCTCAAAGTGCCATCAGGTGTGAGGCTTGGATAGAGATTTGTGGAGTTTGACGCCTTGCCCAGACAGAGCTTGAGTTCAATCACTTAAAGGCATGTCCGGCTAGACACAGCCATTGTGTCGGATCCTGGAACAGGAATATCCTGCGCTCTTTCAATCAGAGCCACAGAAGTGTTTGGTTTTACAGGTCACTTCATTTGTTTCTGGCCCCTGCCTATGATAAATAGCTCCGTCTACTGCGCTGGGCTCTTGCAAAGCTGTTTGCTCAATGCGTGTAGGCGTTCAGGTCTACCTGAGGTGATTTTTGCCTTTTGGCCCGGGTGGTCCAACCCCCGGACTGGAAAGACATGCTTTGTGAGCTTGGCATAAGAGGTATTTATTTGAGTCTGCCCTCTCGCTAGACAAAGCCTGTGGTGGAGAGCGCATATCTTAACGATGGCATTGAGAGGTTTTATTTGGAGACAGATAGAGATTTAGAGCGTCGCTTTTGACTGTTATAAATGAAGCTGGTTTTTATTTGCAACATTATTTATGCCGTGATAATATTGCATGAGTAAAATATACCGCTTTGGCAGTATCAGCTCATGATCCCACCTGTCTAGGACTGTGGCCAAAGCTCCTCCATCACAGATATTCTGTGACCTGAGCTGTCACTGATGTGTCTCTGCTTTTGTATTTACATCGCAGCAACAGCCGCCGGTGGGGCTATGGCGAGCAAACAGCCCAGGGAGACTCCCACGATGATAACCGCAGAAATACGCGTATTGCTATAGCTGTGCCAATGCACAGACGGATCCATCGGTGCCATCCCGCCTTCTCCGGAGATCAGTGCTATCACCCCAGCAGCTGAGGTGCAGCTTATTTCCCTTTCTTGGCAACACATCTGAGGGAATTGTGGCCTCCTGCTTGCTGCAGACCTGCCTTCATCAGGAAAGCGAGGTAGGTAGCAAAGTATGGCCGCTTTTAAAGGCCTGGAGAGGCCAGAATAATCCTGCCTCAGGCTTGGCAAGACACGGCATTGCAGCACATTCCTTCGCCATTGTAACTCCGCGTTGGGGCTGTAAAACCAGACGATACTGGCAAAGCAACAGAAACGGAGTTTGTGTTTTTTGGTGGGGGAATAAAGATCAATACCACCAACTGTAAACTCAGAGTGGGGGAATTTTAGGAAAGCAAAAATGTCCTGACTCTGAATCGTACCAGAAATTAATATCCCAGTTCTTGCAAGAAATACAGTGTTGTCTTTCCAGTATAGCCAGGGCCTAATAGTTACCTCTCATCTGAAAAGAATAATGTCTCTCAGGCAGCATATCCGATCAGTCTTGGATGGCTTTGTTTTTTGGTACAGGTGTCTTGACTCAGTTACTGAATCCGCAGGGTGGAAGGAGTCCAAGGCTGAATGGAGCGCCATTCCCCAGCAACGCGTACCAGATGTTAGAGAAATGAACAGAAACGAAAGTCAGTGTTCCCTGGGACAACGGTATCAAGGTATTTCCTAGGCTTTCGTTTCATTGCTGGAAAGCTTACACGTGTCCTGTATTTCGGTTATTAATGGGCTTTCACTGCATTTTGAGGGGAACAGGTGGACAGTTTGTGCTGTAGCCGGCTCTTATTAATTAAAATGAGGGGTGACAACATTAAAACCAGAAAGGCCAGTCAGAAGGATGAGTAGTAGGAAAAGAGGGGTTGTTAATGTCCTCTGTTTGTTGCGTGTCAGTCAGGAAACTGTCAGTCATGGGTATGTCTGTTCAGGCTTTGACAGTCGATTGCAGTAAGACAGTGCTTCTAGTTCTGCCTCACTGCTCCTTTTCACCAGCTCCACCAGAGCTTCACGTAATTTGCCTTAGTTTTGTAAAGCTGTCATGTTTTCCGTGTTCCTCCTAAAATCGTTTTTCTGCTGATCTTCAAGTGGTTGTGCTGATCTTCAACAATGCTGTGGTTGCTTTTTGTGGGCTCGTCAAAAATCTTGGAGTTGCAAGGTACTTCTGGTCTGCTTTCATCAGCTTTTCAAACCAACCAAAATAGTTTGGGAGCATCTTGGGTAGGATTTGCTTGGGACCGGGCAAGTGTGCCATGACTACCCTTAGACATAATTTTTTTTTAAGTGCCTCTGAACCAGTATGTTTCTGAATGCAGCATCCTACCCAGAATATGGATGAGGAACATATTGACTATGAGTTAAGAACTTAGAAATGTGCTATTGAATTCTGTATTGCGATTCAGTTACCATAAACTGTAATTAAAATAGTTACTGGGCTATCCACTGGCATGAAGAACATTACGTACTGTTATGTTTTCCACAGGGAAAGAGCCAAGCTCAGGCCAGAGTCAGTCTTGATGCCTTTTATTTCATGCAAAGGGAATCACAAACATGAAGCTTTCCTCCATAGCCCTGTAACTAGCTCTCCTGAGGCATCCCTCACTCGAAATCAGGATGCCTCTGCAGCATGCAGTAAAACCTACATGCTGGTCCTTGGGACACACCGTTGTGGCACCACTCATTCCCTGCTCACAGCCATATCCCAGAGAAGCCATAATTTCTGTTTACTTAAACTTTTGTCCTCTGTGACGGGTGCAGGACTGGAAGGGACCTTAAAGATCATCTAGTTCCAACCCCCCTGCTATGGGCTGGGACACCTTCCACTAGACCAGGTTACCCAAAGCCCCATCCAACCTGGTCTTGAACACCTCCAGGAATGGGGCCTCCACAATTTCTCTGGGCAAGCTGTTCCAGTGTCTCACCACCCTCACGGTAAAGAATTTCTTCCTAATGTCTAATCTAAATCTGCCATCTTTCAGTTTAAAACCGTTACTCCTCGTCGTGTAGCTCCACTCCCCGACAAAGAGTCCCTCCCCATCTATCCTGTAAGTCCCCTTTAGGTACTGGAAGGCTGCTATAAGATCTCCCTGGAGCCTTCTCTTCTCCAGGCTGAACAATCCGAACTCTCTCAGCCCGTCTTCACAGGAGAGGTGCTCCAGCCCTCTGATTATCTTCGTGTCCTCCTCTGGACTCACTCCAACAGGTCCATGTCCTTCTTATATTAGGGCTCCAGAACTCCAGGTGCGGTCTCACCTCCCTTGACCTGCTGGTCATACTTCTTTTGATGCCTACAATACTGTTTGCTATCTGGGCTGCAAGCACACGTTGCCGGGTCATGTTGAGCTTCTCATCAACCAACACCCCCAAGTCCTCCTCCTCAGGGCTGCTCTCGGCCCATTCTCCAACCAGCCTGTACTTGTGCTTTGGATTGCCCCGACCCATGTGCACTTGACCTTGTTGAACTTCATGAGGTTTGCACAGGCCCACCTCTTAAGCCTGTCCACGTCCCTCTGGATGGCATCCCTTCCCTCCAGTGTGTTGACTGGTCCACACAGCTTGGTGTTGTCCTCCTATCCGATCCAACTCAGACGTTCTGAAGTGACCTCAGGTGCTTTGGGTTGCGAAAGAAGGAGGAGAAATGTAACCTGGCTTTGCAATACTGTTTTGTGAGCAGAGAGCTGAAGTCAATATTCCTTCTTCCTCTACTCGGAATTTTCTGAGCCTGCCGTTTCTACCTTTAAGGGTAACAAGAGCAGTACCAGCCCCCAAATGAATGGTTTCATGGTGCTGACTCACATCTTCTAGCTAGATTTCCTCTGGATCAGATAAAATGCTTGTAGAAGCGATGAACAGTCCTGATCCTAGCAAAATCCAGCCTTGAGCACATCCAGGGGTCTTGGAGGGAAACTGGGACATTGGGAAGGCATGGACAGTGGTGCCAGCAGAGCAAAGGGCTCAAGCTCAAATTCCCTACTCTCATTGCTAGTCTCTGCAGCTCCTGTTGCTGCATCTGGTGGTGAATGTGTTGACGAGATTTACATGTAAAGGTACTACAGTGAGAAGATTCATATAAATAGAGTAGATAGAGAGGTTTGCTTAAATCAACTGTCACACTCTGAAGGTTAATAGTTTCCATCCTGAACAAATGTCTGAACATTCAGCTTTTATAAATCTTAGCTCCATGTTCAACGCTATTCCGGCTGACACTACAGCAGAGCGGTTATTCATTTTAACAGATTTCTAGAGGACAGTTTGGTAAAAAAAAAAAATAAAAAAAATAGGCAACAGTACAAAAAGAAAAAAAAAAAAAAAGGCAGAAGGTGCAGCCAAGACATCAGTGATAAAGCGGAGCAGAAGAGGCAGCCCGCGCCTTGGACTGCAGTGCGGGACATTGTGTGCTGGAATCAGGAGTTGCTCCAGAGAGATCAATATTTGTTGCCCTGCCAGTCCAAACGCCAAAGCACTGTGTCACCAAAGGAGAGAAAATCCACTGTGTAAATCTGTGGGGAGTGAGTGATAGGATGTGACATGCAGATAGCAGGGGATAATGTAGTAAGTCTGTAAAAGAAGATGTATAGACCATATACTTGGCTATTTGGTGGCTGGATTTTTCCCCTCCCAGAATGTGCCTTCTCTTTGTGCTCCTGTGCTTTTCTTCCATGTTTCACCCTGACTTAATTCTAGTATTTCCTGGGCCTTGCAAAGAAGAGCAAAACTTGCTATCACCCTGGCTGATGTTGCCAGCTTCTTTCTAGGGTCTGGCTGAGGGAAACCTTTTTATCAAGCAAGGGATCATGGGACCGTTTGTCTCTCCTCTACCCAGGTTTTTCCACTGCCACGGGAAAAAGAGCCACTGGGAAACTACTTTGGTTTCTCCCGTGTGTAGCTGGAGGTAGATGAAGGCTGGGAAGTCTTTGCCAGACTGAGAAGCCCATCAGTGTAGCTGAGCAAGGGATGAAGGTAACATCTGGTCCTCTTCCTCTTGTCCAGAAGAGACCTTGGGCACCAGCCTGTGAGCCTTGGGGTCACACTGCTCCTGAGCCACCACAACTACAAACTACTTGCTTACTAAGGGGTTGCAAAGGACTTACTACTCATCTAGAAATTCCAAATTTCTGCTCTACTTATTGGATCATTCGTTAATCCTAACAGTCATCTGGATTGCCCAGTGGCAGCAGCATATGGTTTATTCTGGAGAGACTCAGCAGAATTTATTTCATATGTCCCATATTCATAACAGGTCAGGCTTTAGCAGCTTTCGGGTTGTCTAACCCAAACTGGGGTATTTATTTTCAGCCACAGAATTAGCTTGCTCATGAAGTTTTTATGCTGCCCGGTGGAGACTTCTGTATTGCTCTTTGGCTTGCAAACCTGACTTTGGCACGATGACTAGACGACAGAAAGGCTTTCTGTTTGCTTAGAAGATGCTACTGCATGATGGTAATGGGACCATAAACTCATTGCTGGGGTAACATCAGGCTGCAAGCTACAAATTGACTGTCAATGTAAGGAAATACTCATACTCAACCAAAACCAGACTTCACTCGTAGCCTTCTGGGGAACAGAGGCGAACAGAGGGTAAGAAACACATGGTGAGACAGTCCCAGGAAGGATGTATGAAGGTGTCCACAGTCTGCTTTGGTGCACTAAAATCTAGGGCACGTCAGCTCTTTCTAGCCACGAATGCTGAGCCTTAGCAAAACCCCAAAATTAATTTTTAAGAGTGTGTTTGGTATCTAGCCAAGGAACTTTTCCTTGCTAAAAACTTTTCCACTATGACTGGCAGAAATGTAACTGCGCATGAAAGATTGCACAACGCTGTCTCCCAGTGAGCCAAACAACAGGGAAAAGGCAAAGAGCATCCCAGATATATTACAGTTAGCATTTAGATGAAACAGTTTCATAACTATATATCTATATCTATATCTGCCATGAACCTCTCCATGTACCGGGTGTAAGAACTGTGGTTCACTTATTAATCTTTCCAGAATTACCAGACAAATATCAAGAAGTCCAGCTACAACAGATACCATCAAAAAAAGATGAGCCTTTGGTTTGTTTTAGAACTCACTCTTGTGTCCCTTCTGTGGGTAGGAGAATCTCTCCTGCATTGATCCCTGTAGCCTTGGTGAGTCATTGCAGACTAACAGAGCTCCTGTGTATTTGTGCTGGGCAATTTGTTGGCTGGTTTGTGGTGCAGAGAAGTTCAGATGAGATAAAGCTCTGGCCCCATGTAGTTTGGAAGGATCATGATTACTGCTCCCTTGACACAATATTGAAAAGAAAGGAAAGATTTCTATTAGGTTTCAGAGAGTAATTTAATGATTTAATTTTGATAATGCTTACTCATACTCACCAGGCACAGCAAAATTCAGGTAGGTAGCCCAAATCTCAGTATCTCCTCCTTGTCCTCCCCATCTGGTTTTCATCTGTTCACGGAAAGACAATAGTAGTCTTTTGGGAGAGGAAGAGAGAGAAACTAACACCAATGAGATCATTATAGTGGGGGTATGGAGGTCAGAAGAACATCTTAAAGTAATAAGTAAAATGGAGAGACGCATTAGTTGAGTCAAACTTTGTGAGAGAGGATGAATTCTCTTTTATGTTATTGAATGACCTTTTCCCCCGAAGTTTAAATCAGTGAAGCTTTCTACTGTGCCTCGGTTTCCGTGGCAGGTTTGCATTGCCTTTTGGATTACACGGTTTTCACTGCTGAATCAGTAGAAAATAGTATTGGGTTTTTTAATTCTTAGACTTGTTTTGAGTAAAGGAAAAGAAGAGAAAAGAGTTTTATACAAAAGCTTGCAGAAATACACAGCTGAAGAACGTTTGATTTAAAGCTCAGACATGTAATGCTCTCCCCAAGTTACCTACCATCAATTTTAAACTGATATTATAGTTTTGATTATATACTTTTTATGATGCATTTCAGGCCTCATTCCCAGACAGATTTATAGCCCTTACACAATGCTAGATGAGTGACTCCACATGCTTCATGTCAACAAGTTCTTTTTCTTTTTTTTTTTTCTTCTTTTTCTTTTCTCCCCCTGAAACTTCTGCTGGCTAAAATTAAGCCATCATACAGTCAGAGTGAATTTGGTCTTGTCATTTTTTAACTGCTCTTGGTCATCCCACAGACTTTGGTGAAAACGGCCAAGAGGGTTTTGACTCTACAGATGGACATCAGTAAACAAGGGCTGGTACCCCTAAAAATTCCCAAACTGAAACTGGGTCTTTCTTAGATGTATATGCTGTATTGACCCCCTGAGTTTTGGCATGGTTAAAGGTCAAGGTAAAGCCCATCTAACCTACAAGGTGTCCTTTCCAAAACAATCTCACCTACAGAAACAGAGAGAGGAGAGAACAATGTCGCTCTTTACAGGCTAACAGATGTGAAAATATCTACAAATACAGAGTAGCCAACAATAACCTAGCACAAATCATGAGCTGTTGGAAAGAAAAATACCTTTACACTGGGTTTTGAGTAAATGCTGTGGCTTGGTGACAAGCACAGATTTTGCCCAAATGTTCTGGCTGATGCTTTGCCTTTGATGGCTCCCATAGGATGGTCCCATCACCATCCTTGCATCAAGCTGTACCACCCAAAAGTCTTACACATGTCAAAGCCAGAAACAGTAAGCAAAACCACCATGTTTATTTATATTTATTTCTGAATAAACACAAGTATATTTATATTCATGTCCAAAACCCTCAAGAGCTTACAAGGTGTGACTAAGGCTGCTAGGACAGGGTTGCCCTTTGGCATATTCATAAACACGGGACATGCAGAAGCAGGAGGAATCTACCCAGGATATCGCATCACAGCTTGATGTCACCACAAGGCCACTGTACGTTTTACATGCACTGGTGCACCTGACTCACACAGGATGTGGCTTTTTTGCCAGCTTGCCCTTGAGTGCGGAAATTTAGGCTATTAATCCCTCAAGGGGAATAAGCATCTCCGTGGGGTGTTGCAAGGATGGTGGCTGCACCCACAGCAGAAGGAAATGAGTGGTTGAAACAGAGAGAGGAAAGGATGGTGCCTTGATCATCCGGGCAGGATGGGGATGTGTTACATCCTGGTAGCAGAATAATCCATCTCCTGTCCTTCATGCAAGGGGAGAGACAGGCATATTGCTGAGGCCTGCTGGGATAATTAATCCCCTGATGGGTTGGGTCCATCAGCCCTTCGGAAGACGGTGGCTGGAGGGGAACTGCCTAGACTCCAGCAAAATTTTACCCGATGTGGTCAGTGAGGCAGAAAATATTCCTGGCATGGGAAAGTTACTAGTTTATCCCGAGGGTTGTCCTTGTTTTCCAAGCTGAGAACGTGCTTGGAGGCAGCAGCTGTGGAGGGACATTGTAAATGGATGGGCAAAGGCATCAAATGCCCAACGCACCTGAAGCCAACAGCCCTGGTCTATGGCGGTGATTCTCCCTGCTCCATGGAGCCACTCGCCAGCCCATCCTGCAGCAGAGCCCGGTGGGCAGGGGTAGGAACGGCTGGTTTTCAGGGCGCTGTTTCAGGAGCAGAGATTTACGCTGTGTTTGACAAGAAGAAAGTCCGTTTCAGCAGCTCCTGTTCGCAGCTGGCGGGCTGCAGGGAGGCGGTGGCCGTTCGGCTGCGTGTTTTCCAGTCCCACACGCTTCGGTTTGGCTCTGGGGATCAGGTGTCCAGGGACACAGGGAATAGCCCCTGTTCAAGGACAGAACATCTTGTTAAAATATTTTCTTTCTATAAAAATGACAGCGACTTCTTTAAGGCCGTTGCCTGCCCGTTCGTGAAGCAGAGCTTACGGACAAATTCCTCATGTGCAGCATATTTCTTTTTATGACCTGAAAAGCAGCACACAGAGCAGCTTAAGGATTTTCTTTGGGCAGCACTGATTTATCTCGCACCCACTGAAACCGTCTATCTTCTGTTTTTATTTCTTTATTCCTGGCCTTTCTGAAGTGCCCTTTACAGCAGCCAAAATGCTGCCTGTCCACCCTCTCGCTCCCTTGCATCAGACCCATGAGACTCACTGCGATTTGGACCAGTTGTTGTCTCCCGCAATCCTCATGCTGCCTAAGCGATGGGGCTGTCAGTGTCAAAGATAAACCTGGTCGGCTTCCCCCAAAGCTGGGTTTTAGACCTTCACGTCTCCGTGTTACAAGGAACCAAGCCCTTAGCTATTCTCTTTCTGCTTTTTGCTTTCCTGTGGTATGTTGTATTTTTGTGAGTGAGAGTTTGGGCTGTTGTACTGAAGGATTATTTGCTGTGTAGGCTGTTGGAGTGGTTGGAAGAGACGCTGTGGGCACTTTTCTGCCACTCACCTATTAAAATGCAAAAAAATAGAGGATTTATGATGATTTCCAAACTCAAAAGAAAAGAAGTCTTGGGGAAAACCAGACTGTGGGTCTCGTATATCTTTGACCTTAATGCTGACTCCTCCTGGTGTTGGCTCTCTGCAGTTTCTCGCTGTTGCTCCCCATCAATGGCTTTGTTGTGCTCCGGCCCTTCTGCTCCCCTTTGCTCTCTCTCATCCCTCTTCGTTAGGCTGAGCATGGGATTTGTCAAAACCTTTCCTTCAAAAGGTTGTCAAAACCAGTGAAAGTGCTTTTGACACAGCTTGAAAACAAAAGGTTCTTTGTTTGCACTTCTGTGTTTTTCAACAAAGGTCCAACCTTTTCCACAGCAGGAAGAAATGTTTTCAGTTCATTTCCCTAACAGCTGTAATATCTTCTGTGTTCTCCTTTCCTTCTTAATCCTCTCTTAATACCATCTCTAGAAATCTCATCTTCTCTCCAGGAAGTGTTGCATATCTTATCTGTCTTGTTCATTTTCTTGTATATTTTTTTCCTAACCTAGCTTAAGCTGTAAATTCTTCAGGGCGAAGAAAAGAGCTACGTTTTGGCAGTCTTTCTTTGATATCATTGGCTTAATCTGGGTTAAGAATGAAAGCAGCAGGCGATACTTTCTGCTCAACGCAAGATCACGCTTGGAGAAACTGGCTTTCAACATTTTGCACTTTAAAGAGGAGGATGGCTTGAAGAGAGAAGAATCTGGTGTTTCTCAGCCCTCTGCTATGCAGCTGCCCATCACCATCAGATGTTTTCTTGGTGTTATTCCTTCGTAATAAATAATTGTCATCTCCCCAACCAGCTAGAACCAAGTAAATGCCCGAATGTACTGAGACTCCTGTGGTTTGTCCCTCATCCATGAAGTCTCTCCGGAGCACCTGAGCGAGCTGAAAATGCAAATGCAGTGATGAATCGCCAATATCTTGCACTGGACGAGGATGAGATCTTCATAACAGACCTACCTCTTTTCCTACTGATTTCACGGAGCCTGTCGCAGCCTGCTAGCCGAAAGCAGGGGCTCTAGAATGAGAGTTGTCATGATGGCAGCCTCTGAGGTATTGCAGAGGAAACGATAAAATATGTATGCAAAATGTATGCAAGTGGAAGTAAATAAAGAGTTACGGAAATAGGCAGGTATTTACAAAATAATGGACTTTGCCGTGTCTACTGCCCTGCAGAGGCGGGGTTCCGGTCATGCTTTTGTCACTGTGATAGTAACTGAGCACATTTGTCAAGGTCCAAGGGTTGGCATGATCCAAAGCTTTTAGACTTTGTGAAAAATCTTTACATTTTTCATCTTTTCTGTTAGCTATATCTACAGAAAAAAAACATTACTCAAGTCCAGTAGTAATGGAAGCGAAGGTGGTGTTGATAGCTAGTCCAGCTAAGAGAAATTCGAATACGCTGCTTTCAGTGGTGTTCCAGGAAAAGCGGCAGAAATGACAGATACAAAGATGATGTTGCCTATTAATATGTGATGAAAGTCCTATTTATTTCTTAAAACGTCACTAACGTTTCAGGACTGGTTTCCCAGAGAGAGCTAGCAATATTTGATTATTTCCAACTGGAGGAATATATAAAATAACAAAGAGTTGTTCCACTTGATAGTGCCTCATGGCTGGTGGTCTGGCAGCTGTTCAGATGATACATAGGAACACTTAGAGGAAAGCATCTTGGAGAGTTTTAAAAGCCTTTCTTAGAAAAGGATGTATGTGTGATTCAGTTCACGTCTTTTCCTCAGCCATGACAAATAAATGTTACCAGTGTCAGGAAGAATAGTCCTGGTGACGGGCAATGGCAGCTTGTTCAAAGAGGGATTACGGCTGAAACCTGGAAGCAAAACACTCTCAGCCCTGCCCTTGGACGAGGAGAAATGCTCTCAGAGAGAGGGATGTGACATAAAAAGAAAACCCAGAGTGTTTCCTCCCCTCGTGCCAAGTTTTTTTTTTTTTCTTTTCATGGAAGAAGATCGACCCCTTTCCTTGGGGAGAGCTGTGCAACCCCGTAAAGAAGCAAGAGACCCCTCAGTCATATCAGACAAGACTCTGTAGCCTTTGCTTTGTACGTGGGAGTTTTGTCCAGGATCAGGGCAATTACTGACCGATATAATTAATCTCACGTTTGAATTTTTTAAATAAGCCAGTGAAGACTGTAAGTAATGATTGCATGTGTAACTGCAGAAAGAAAGAGGTACATTGTGGTGTCTGCTGCAAGACCTATTTCTCTGGAAACAATGACTAATACAGCTTTTTCAGTGGAGGATTTGATGTACATCCAGGCTGTGTGCATGAATCAGTGCTGAGAATCAACAAACTGCAACCATTTACTTTTTACTCCCAGAGCAGAGAGCTTCTGGCTTCTGGACTGGAAGGACCTGATTTGTTACCTCTTGTATCCTTTGCATAACTGCAACTGCTGAGAAAGGGTCAGGGGAGACGACACCGTAGGTCTTCTGCTGCGTGCACTGGGTTCTCCTTCACATGTCGACACCTGAAGTCGGTTTTCAGTCTGATGCAGCATTTGCTCATCCTGTGTGGTTGGTCTGTGAAACATCATGAGCACCAAATTGAAAATGAGTATTGCTACTGTTACGCATCGTACGCGTTGACCTTCAGATGGTCTGGAAGACCTAATACTAGGCACACCCCAATACCTACTCTGCATACCGAAACCATGTTGCAATTCAAGGAAATCACCCTTTATGTCTGTAATCCAGACAGTGGATTTAAAAGGAAGCAGCAAGGACCAAGTGTTGCTCATGCAATAGCCATCCCATCCTGTAAGCAAATACAGGGGCAGCTGTACTTAATAGACCTAGCCTTGCTTCAACAGTCTACCTAACTGGAAGAATCTGAGTATTACCCAGAAAGATAAAAATGACAAGAGAAGAGTTGGGTCCGATCTGATATCCGTCCTTTCGGCACCAGATTTCCGCAGGGGGCAAGTGGAGGAGATGGAAGCAGTGGGCTGCAGGAGGGCGGACACAATTAGGAGCTCCTTTTGAAAGGTACTCTGGCTAACAAAGCCAGAGATTTTCACCATTACTGATGTCAATTCAGATTTCTTCATGTTTTCCTAAATTCTGTTTTTCAGTGTGGTCCAAAAGTCTATCAAGGACTGTGGCTTAATTTTCCAGTGGTTTGTCAGTATAAAAAGGCGCCGTTTCCACACAGCCTGTTGTTCCCAGTGTAAATATGTTTTTAGGCACAGAGCAATATAATCCTACAGATTTGCAGAGAAGCTGCAAACCCTTCTGGCAGTGTCTAAGGCAACATAAATGCTCTGTTTCCATCGCTTCTATTTATGGAAAACCAAAGGCCATTTATCTTCTAGATTCCCATGAGATTTTTCTATAGCTTAGTCAAGAACCATGAATTACTGCTTGGTAGGATTTATTTCAGCGAAAATATAGAGGATGGGGAGAGGCTGCGCCTCAAACAGCCATAGTGTCTCTAGCCTGGCTTCCAAAAGGGACCACAGTGATGCCCTCTCCTGTTCTCTAAAAAATTCTAATTTATCTGGTTGCAGAAATGAGAATTTCCTTTAAAACTCCTTTGATTAAAAATGATCTTAGATTCCATATCGCTGATCTCTGGCTTCTGAAAGAATGGCTCCCATACACCCCTAAACCTGCTGGATCTGGAAAGTGACAGACAGTTGCCATAGGCAATTCCAGCCCAGGGTGAAAGGAATTACATGTGTCCTCCCCGCAGTGGGACAGGACCCAAACAGAGATGTACGGAGACGTAGGAGGGTGAGAAGACACAGAAACCCTCACTTCCATGGTAGCTGCTCAGGTCTCCCTCAGTCCTGGCAGGGACAGGCACGACTTTTTTTCCCATAGACATTCTGTCATTGCAAAGTTTTTCTTAAGAATTTCCAGACCAAAAATAAAAAAAAAAAAATAAAAAAAAAAGAAAAGGGAACATTTGAGTTCTCCTGGCTGGACCAAGAGAAATTCCTTGTGGTTTAAATGGGTAGACTTCAGCTATGTGCTGGCAGAAGGCCCAGTTTGAGAAGTGATGGGGGACGCATCGGTTGCACTGAGACCTTTCGGAGCCTCCTCTAAGGGCTGCCTGGGTGTCCTTCAAAGTGCTCGTGCCACAGCTAAAGGGTGCACTGTGCAACACCACGCTGGTCACGACTTCAGGCCCTTGTGTAATGCCATGTACGCCATGCTGAGTGCTACACATCAGCCGGCTGCTGCTGCCGCGGCCGTGCGATTTGCCCATCACTAATGACACCTTGGCAACCACGGAGTCGCTATTTGATTTATGTTTACAATGTAATAAACACACTTCTATTTATGTCTGCCGTTAGCACCTCATCTCGGTTTGTAGGAAGCCTTATGTTTCTAAAGTGCTTTGGCAAAAGTAGAGGTCAAAGCGGAGTTATTTCTGGTTTTGTTTAAAAAAAAAAACACCTGAAAGACAGATTATTTATTTTCTTGTATTTCTAGAAGACGACACTAAAGAACATGTAAACCACTTTTGCAATATCATCCCAGGAAGACTAAAGGGGTGAAAGAAGACAGAAATTAGGTACGTAAAGTTCTTTCCTTAAATTTATTTTTTTAAAACAATTATTTGGAGAAAAATAAGCTTCTGGATAAAACACTCTAGCTTTTGATGAGGATATCATACTTTAAAAATCAAGTATAATAGGGAAAATCCCTTCCTTGGAGAGTTCTAAAAAGCAGGGAATAAAAAGAACTTCCTGATCTACTTCTTATGGAAGATTTTCCCCCACTCAGTATCTGAACAGATGTTTTAAATTACGTGATACGACTTTGAAACTCTGGTAATTTTTGCTGGGAGTTTACTAGTTCCTAGGTTTTCTGTCAAGAAGAGCTGTCTCGTCTCCATGGAGCTCCTCCGATCGGGCTGTAAGCTTGCAAGAAAGGACTTCATTTGCTCAAGTTTTTCTGCTCCATCAGATGATTTCGCATTATATCAGGGCAACAGTAGCTGCACTGTGGAGGCCTTGGGTTTCTTCCTGTTGTTGCTGTGCGGGCTGGTCCCCGCCGTCAGTTTAACTGGCGTCTTAAAGAAATCATACTGCCAGACTCATCTTGTTTTATCTGACCTTTTCCTCAAGTCAGTAGTTCAGTGAGTTGTTTCCCTTTTAGGAAGCCTGAAGTCTTTACAGCAATTGTGTTGTTAAACATGGCCTCGGTTATGAAAGGGTGAAATGATCTGCGTCAATTCATTCTATCCGTAGCACCAGTGGGCTCACAGGGGGTTGACTGGGAGTAAAGGTGTGCTGACAACGGGCTGCCTGATGTTTGGCTGGCCAGATGCTGTGCAATCGCTTATGCAAAGGTGCAGATGTGAATCATTCTCTAAGCAAATTCTACATCTATGTAGGATATCTATTGCATCCTTGAAGGTCTTGCCATTTTAGAGCTGTTTGTAACTGAAAGCAGATAAACTGAAGTCTACCTTTTGCATTTGTCATATCAAGAAGTACAAATCATCTTCCTAAGAAAAATTACTGAGGTAATTATAATGACTACTAATGTTATTATAATGTCACACTTGCTCAAGTTTTTTCCCTGGGTCAGGGTCTTTGTCTTAGAATCACAGAATCATAGAATTGTTAGGGTTGGAAGGGACCTTAAAGATCATCTAGTTCCAACCCCCCTGCCATGGGCAGGGACATCTCCCACTAGATCAGGTTGCTCAGAGCCCCACCCAGCCTGGCCTTAAAAACTTCCAGGGATGGGGCTTCCACCACCTCTCTGGGCAACCTGTTCCAGTGTCTCACCACCCTCATGGGGAAGAACTTCTTCCTCACGTCCAGTCTGAATCGACCCAGCTCTAGTTTTAATCCATTCCCTCTAGTCCTACCATTACCCGACATCCTAAAAAGTCCCTCACCAGCTTTCTTGTAGGTCCCCTTAAGATACTGGTAGGCCACTATAAGGCCTCCTCGGAGCCTTCTTTTCTCCAGACTGAACAACCCCAACTCTCTCAGTCTGTCCTCATAGGAGAGCTGCTCCAGCCCTCTGGTCATCCTCGTGGCCCTTCTCTGGACACGTTCCAGCATNGGTGTCGTCGGCAAACTTGATGAGGGTGCACTCTATGCCACTAGTGGTCCACGTCGCTGACGAAGATGCTAAACAAGACCGGTCCCAGTACTGATCCTTGAGGGACTCCACTTGTCACTGGCCTCCACCTGGACATGGACCCATTGACAGCCACTCTTTGGGTGCGGCCGTCAAGCCAGGTCTTTATCCACTGAATTGTCCATCCATCAAACCCATATTTTACCATCTTGGAGACCAGGATGTCATGCGGGACTGTGTCAAAGGCTTTGCTCAGGTCCAGGTAAATGACGTCAGTTGCTCTCCTATTGTCACCAGGCCACTAGGTTTGTCAGGAACGATTTACCCTTGGTGAAGCCATGTTGATTGTACCCAATCACCTCTTCACTATTCTTCTGCCTCAGAGGTGCCTCCAGGAGGATCTGCTCTATAATCTTACCAGGCATGGAGGTGAGACTGACTGGCCTATAGTTCCCTGGTTCCTCCTTCTTTCCCTTNCTCCATATCACTTGTCACCAGCTCCCCCGTTTCCTTTCTGAGGGGGCCCACACCTTCCCTAGTCTTCTTCTTACCATTAATATACCTAGAGAAATTTTTGCTTCTTCCCTTGATCTCCTTGGCTAGATTTAATTCTAACTGAGCTTTAGCTTTTCTAACCAGGTATCGTGCTGCTTGGACAGCTTCCTTATATGCCCCCCATTCTAGCTATCCTTTCTTCCACTCCTTGTAAAGACTCTTTTTGTGTGACAGTGTGTCCAGGAGCTCCTTGTTCATCCAGGCAGGTCTCCTAGCATTCTTTCCTGCCTTCCTCTTTGTTGGTATACTTTGCTCCTGGACACAGGGAAGGTGATCCTTGAATAGTCTTCCAGCTTTTCCTTATGTGGTATTTCTTAGATTTGTTAAACTACTCCCACATGTTGCAGGAGAATGACTGAGGTTTGAAATCTTACCTCGGGGAGTTGGCTTCTGCATGGAGCTTCTTTGGTGACTCTCTCTGTTACTGTATGTCATTGCTGGCCTCATGCCCTTATGAGGTGAAGAGCAGTGAGTGCCAGCTTAATCAGCCCTTACTGTAATGAAAACCAAAACCGGTTGGTATAAAAAAAAAAAGGGTATAAGTTGCTGGTCTGGTAAGGAAAGTACTGGGAGGGAGTTGTTTGTGCCAACGTTGGCTCCAGAAAGATGAAGCAGACAGAGGGAGATGTGTGTTTGGGTTTGAATTCTCTGCACCAGGGCAGAAAACCAAGACTTGCATGCTGTGATAAAACCCCATGCAAATCATAAATGTGCACAAATCCATTCTAACATGAAACTCTGCCAGTTTGGGTCTATCTAAATAGCTGTGAGGAGCTTTTTGCTGTTTCTCTGAGCAGCGGTAACAGTCTGCTCTGCTGCCTCAACCCCAGAGACACAAGAAATCCTGGCAGTAAAAATGCTTCCTCCAATAACACCTTCAAGCCTGGCATTGCTCAATGGGCTGTGAGATCACATGAAAGCAGCTGCTTCTCACCATTACAGAGGACACATTACTCCTCTTAGTCAGTTTTAGCACATGGAAACCACAAAATAAGAAAAAAAAACAAATCAGGGCTAAAATACGACATTTCCACCTCCACATGCAGGAAACAATAATAGTTCAGTTGTGCTGGCATGAAAGGGACTGATCTCAGCTTTATCGTATTGGGAAAGCAATAAACACCCATATTAGAAGAGCTGTAGGTCACTTCGTTCTTCCTGCACACCCACTGTGGTCCTCCTGTTCATGTCTCCTTCCATCCCACGGAGGAGCTTAAATAACACGAAGGATGTACTGTGTTGCAAGTCTGTAGTGGCTAGAAGATTGCTCAGACCTGGGACTCGTTTTGTCCCTAATACAGAAAAAAAAGGCAGTCTGTGCTCCAAAAAGATCCTTAACTGAAAGAAGCACCTCTACTAAGTGGTTATTCCTGGTAGAGAAGTGCCTAGGCTAGAAGAAGCCCCATCTGGTAACTCCATCCCATGTCATGAGGTGGAGACCCACCAGTTAGAGGACATGGACTGACCAAGGAGGGCACATCCCCTATGCAGCATGCAAGGCATGAAACTGCCATGAGACCAGCTCCAACTGTGCTCCATGTCAGTTGGAGTAGAACAACCCTTAGACATGCCCTGGGACATGCTCAAAAATGGCATAGGCCAAAATCCCAGAATAAGAGAAAGGAAGTGGTCCATTAGTCAATCTTCAAGCACAGTTAGGACAATAGAAGGTTTCCATGGAGACTTTTTTTTTTTCCTGACACCTGAAAGAGGAAAGGCTACTTGCAGAGCCAGGTCAGGATTTCAAATTTTCAAATTTCGTATTCATATCTGAAAAAATAAGTATCAGGTATAGAGCTGAGGTTTTATTCTGGCGTTCAAGCTAGCAGGGATGTAAGAACTCAGATTTGAGCCTTCAGTTGCATTGCTAAAAGGAAATATTCAATGCAAGCTATGCTACTCGGATAATACTGACATGTGTTATGCTGGACCTTTCAGAAGGGACCTCACCTACTCGGAATGCTTATTCCTTTCCAACGCTTCTTCTTTTTGCCATCCCTGGAAGAAACTCCTGAATAAATCTGATCTCATGTTTTCATTCCTGGAAGACAGAAGTCTTGGAGAAACGTCTTCCTTTGCTCCTGAAAGGACTGTGGTAGAGAACATGAATTATGGTGTATTCTGTGGCCGGCAAGTGAATGTCAGAAGTGGGCACCTCTCTGGAGACAGAAATCATAGGTTTCCTTCTTCCTTTTGCTGAAGCCAGAGGTATCGTGTGTGGTGTGACTGTGGTTTTGTTGTTCAACAGGCCCTGTTAACACTGATTCAGATTTCAGGAAAGGCAAGGCAAGAAATTCCTTCTCCTTATTGTTTGTTTTTCAGGGTGGAAGTGAGTGTCTGAGCATCCTGCCTAACTTTATGGGTAACTTGTTTCCTAGAAGTGTTGAAACGGATGATCTAGAATAGACGAAGCTTGGCTTTTGTCTCCCGCAGCTGGGAAGGACAGGAATTTTGCTCTTCCATTGATATTTGCTGGAATTCATGCCCCTCTTCTGAATCAGTACCTCCAGGTCAGGAGATCCAAGTCCAGGCCATTTTACTGGTCATTGCTAAAGGAATAAAATCCTTTGCAAATGCAGAAATCTGACTGTGGAAGTGGAGGACTTCACAGAGCTTTAACCTGTCCGAAAGACCTGACCTGCAACATACTATTGGATAAATACGTTCTTTTCATATTCTGTGCTTCAGCTGAAAATTGCTTGTTTGTAATTTATAGGTCTTTGTTAATATTGGGACAGAATGAATGGGATTAAAGAGACTGAGTTTTTTTTTTTTAAAGTAGCCTTTCAGTCAAACAGGTCAAGAAGCAGATGCAGCAATTCCATCAGCCATGTTCATTGTCCACAATATATTTGGAAATCCAACAAGACAAAAAAAAGAAGAGTCTCCACAGTGTTTTTTGGGTGGGTCATTTTTTTGTTGTTGTTTCTAAACAGAGTGTTCTGGAGCCTAACACTTCCAGCCAGCCTTTCTTGTTTATATCATTACAGTAAAAGTTAGTACAAACAGAAGACCGCTGGTATCTTTGCAACTGGGAGCTTGAAGGCTGATTTTTTTAACTTCATAAAGTGTTAGTCATGGTCTTCTAAGAGCTTAGAGTATCTGTTGCTTTTTAACAGTGAAATGAATAGAGCCTTCGTCTTACAATTAACAGTGGTGGTCTCTCCTGTTGCCACTCTGTCAAACCCTGGTTACCTGAGTTTTGAATTGGCCAAAAACCTGAAGGGACCTGCAGGAATACTCTTATCTGATGTTCCTTCAACAGGAGGAGCAATGGCAGTGTCAAGCTCTGTTGGTTGGATCTAAGTGCATTTTACTTCCCTGTGTTTCAGGTCTTATCTTCAGCACAGCAAGTCTCATCCACAGCATCTTCCTGCCCAACCCAGCTTCTGATCTTGCTGGAAAACTCGTTCGTTCAAAGCTTTTTGATGGCAGACTTCACAACAGCATGCCTCTGTCAGCAGTGAACTTTCAGGAATGTTGCTTGAAGTATCCTGAAAAGTATAACTGAGTGGCAAGGTGCAGATGATAATAATCTTCTGGAATGCGAAGGATGAACAGTGAGTGGGTTTTGGCCACATGAATTACCCTCCTTTCCACCACTTCCTCCATATCTGCCTCTCCTGGACCATACCTGATGGCAGGCACATCATAAACAGGTAAAACCGGCACGTCACATGTCTTGATTATAATTTGATGTGGGATTATTTTATGTCTATCCATCTGAAAACCGTTGCATTGAGACACCAAAAGCATAACATTGCTTAATGTTAATTGCATAAGTTGCTCTTTGCTTCTTGCCCATAATGCAGCAACTAAAGATAAAAAATAGCATGCACTTGGCTTGCACTTGCTCCTCATGCTGGCTCTCCCTTCTGTTTTATTTCAAGTTCGGGGGCTTTGTCCAGAAAGTGTGAATAAAGTATACAATGAAAGCTTACATGGTAGTCTAGCTTTTCAGGGTGCAGTAATGCTGTAGTTTAGTTGCCAAGTAATTACCAGTTTGAAGCTGCAGTTATACTCCCAAGTTTTAGGGCAGTCAAATTAAATAGGAAAAATCATCCCCTGAAGGGCAGACAGATCTGAGAGACTTTGATGTTCTTGTTCATGACGTGGAGAGTGCACAGACTCAATGAGGTCAATGGGAAGTTCATCTTTCCTTGCACCAAGGTCTTCAGCCAAGTGTGGGAGATATATCGAGCTCCCTGTTTTTCTGTCTGTTGCCCAGGTGATGTTAAGCTGGGGCAGAAGAATTAGTCCTGTCTTTCCACTCCTAAAGTGGCATAATTAAACTTTACATCTTCAGCACCCATCCTCAGCTGCCACAGAAGTCTAACTTTCCATCAGTAAATGTTCTTAAACAGCTAAATACCTGTGCCTGGGACCTTAAACTACAGCAGTGTTGAGGAACTGGCAGTTTTAAACTTAGTAATAGGATCATAAGAGAAGACTGTCTCACCTGCAGGGATTACTTGTAGGCCACATCAGAGCAGCCCCAAAGGGTGACATAGAAGAGGTGGGAATGCAGAGGTAAGGGCATTCATTTGGAAGAAGACTCCATTTGAGTCTTTGCTCAAATGAGCACTCACATGCTTTGTATGAAGCAGTTATTGGCAGAGGGATAAAACCCACACCTCTGTCTCTCCCATGGTGGCTGCTTTTATCATGATGCTGCAAAGCCTGGCTGGTGGGAGACGCAGGTTTCTTCAGGCAAAATGGTCTCAATTTCCTGATGTTAGAGGAAAACACCCCGCTTATTCAGATACTGGAAATATCTGCAGATGAAGTCATAAGAGATGCCAAGGATCAGAGACGTAGGAGTGCCATAAATGGATTATGACTACGAGGGTGATCAGGTATGAAATAATGATCTGCAGCTGTTTTATGGCTGGCTTGTGTCTTTTAGTGTTGCAAAGGTACACTCTTTAATCAGTGGATTTCCATTGACTTTTTCTGTGGCGATCTGTCCAAAAAGGCCCAGGGTAAGTGGTACTTTTTGAGCCAGAGCTGTTAAGGAGGTATCAACTGTTCACGATAATCTGGATGTGTTCCATGTTTCAACCAATCCAGCAAAATTTTAAATCTGTTACCATGTAGCCGTGTGGTTTCTTTCCTCTGTTTTGTGCTCCTCATTAGTAGCTCTATGCTGTGTTTTCACAGGTTTGGAAGGGCTTAAGAGCACGGAATTGATATGGGGAGAGGATGCTAATTGCCAGGCTAAAGTCCTCCCTGATCCAAATCTGTTCCATCAGCACTGTATTTTATCGGATGACTGCAGCAGGCGAAGTACAAGAAGTAACACCAAATGGAAAGCAGGTGAGACACCTCCATTGATTGTGTGTTGGGATATTACAAGCAAAAAAGGGTGCGTCAGCCATGTGTTCCTTTTCTGAGAGGAGGAGGACATCAGGAAGTCTCTTAATCTTTGCTAGGTTGACAAATGATGGAAACTTGAAAGACTGCCTGAGAGAAGTGGGATCAAAAGCATTAGCATTTCATTTTTTTGGGAATAAAGCTACCTATCCTGTGAAAAAAACAAAACCCCTGTAGCTCAGTGATATATCTGTCTCTGAAAGATATTTGAGTTGAGTTCTTAAAATACTCCATTAGTCAGTTTATGACGATGGCTTCTGAGTTCTTTCAAGTGGTTTTTTTAAAGCTCCGTTAGATAGTGTGAGACAATTCACACTGGTCTTAGAAACCTCCAAGGGAGCCCAGACTGAGAAGCAAGAGGGCATAACTCAGAAGGGGCTCTTCTAGCCACTCTGCAGATCTTATTTTTTGAAAAATAAATACATTCTTAATCAATCTGGAAAATGATACAAGAAGATCACAACAACATGTACTTACAAGAATGTGGTTTGAAGAACACATTGTACTTTCACACTGAAGTATTTTACTTTCACTGCAAAATATTTTGAAACGGAGCTTTCCTGCAGGGGTTATTTATCCAGCCCGTGTGGTTTAGGAGCAGTGCAGAGGGGTTTCAGGTGTTACCTCCCTGCCTCGCAGGGGCCTGGGATGATCAACTGAACCTCATAAGCAGACGATTTACGCACTTAGGGCTGAAGCCACAAAAGGAAATGGTTGCTTGATTGTGGCTTAGCTCAGCATCTCTCAATCCAAAGTATAGAACCTTAATCTCCCCCTCTTTGGCTGCTGTCCTATCAGAAAGCCCCTGAAAGTCCATTGGCACCTGCATTTCCACAATGGGGATCCTGAGCCATCAGGATGTCCCCTTCTGGGACCCTGCCCACTGGTGTCTCTGTGCAAACCAACTATCACTGCCCTCAAGAAAGGTAGAAGCAGAAATACAGACGTCCATCTTTCCTCATCCCCATCCTTGGACCACGGGCACTCCTCCATGAAGCATATGGGTCCTTGTCCATTTGGCCTCTCTTCTCCAGAGGTATTTGGCTACAAGGAGAGGGTGTTCCCAAGGCTTTTGTAGTCACCAAGCTCAGCTGTGGAAAATTTATGGTGTGCTGAGCCAGAAAATGACCATCAGTGTGACTGTACCACCCAGCCAACATGGAGACAAGGGCTGTCATCTGGGATCCAGCACATAGTTAGCATCAGATACTGAAGTAATTCTTTGCCTAGGGAGGAGAGAGATGTTTCATGCCTCACAGGTGTGTCCTCTAAAAACGTAGCTCAGTGAACGTGTGGGTGAGGGCTGTGATTTGGCTGAGGAGTCTGCCTCGGGGCATGTATCCAACCATGGAGATGGTCACAGTGAGACTGGGAGCCAGCAATCAGAGCACCTAATTCCCCATGAGAGCTGTGGCCGAAGGCATACTTCTGTCGGCATTTTCCCCTGGCCAGCAGCTCCCTGATTCCCATGCCAGCTATTTCGGAGCCCGGGCCAAGGTGTCTTGCTGTCTCCACAGACTGGAAAAGGAGCATTGGCAGCAGTGGTCTGCTTTCAACCATAGGATGTCCCGGCTGCCTTGGCCTGTCAGAAGATTTAACTCTGCCTGATTTGCCTGAAGTTACGTGCGAGGCACCTCTGGTGTTTAGCCTAGTTCTCAGCTGACGAGAGGAGCTCAGCTCACTATTAATTCATGAGTAAATTATCTTGCCAACCTTTTCATCATCACAGAAATCCATAAAAAGAGGACTTGCTGTTTTTCTCCCCACTCCTTTAGCCTATTAGTTTTTTTAGTGCAGTAAAAGGGGCTGCTGTAATTACCTTTCTCTTGCTGATGAACTGTGAAGGAATAAACTTCGTAAAGCACAGTAGGCTTAATAAGAAAAAATCCTCCCTGAGTCTAGGAGATGAGTTCATAGCATCTAAGAGAACAGCAACAATCCCGAGCAACTATATGACTAATTTGCCTTGTGTCATTAATTATGTCTTATCTTGGCGGGGAGAATGGGATTCGCGCTACTCCAGTGTGGTTTCCTAATAGCTCACACTAATGAAAAAACGATTCAGAAGAAAGAAAGCAAAGAGCAAGAAAGAAAGCAAAAAGCAAAGACTCCTGTAAGAGAGGAGTCCCAAGGTGTGCCTTGCAAACCAGATCACACTCAGTCAGGGCAATAAATCAGAGTGGGGTGTTCAAGGGACGTTGAGGAACGCGGCAATTTGCTGGGGCTCTCCACACTTTTATTAATCCATTTGCTGTCGGTCATGTTGAGCAATTTGCCCCCCATCGTGCCAAAGCAGGAGAGGAGGAAAGACCCTGGTATGTAACCTTTTCACTCTCATTTTCTCGCAGGGCAGAGAAGAAGGTCTGGAGGCCTCAGTGCAGAGGAGCTGGCTCCTGTCCTCTGAGCCACGGGAAGGCTGTTGTCACCAGGTTTCTTAGTATTGCTGAAAGCTCTGAAGTCTGCAGGGACCTTGGTACTTCGAAAAGACTTACGTTAAGGGTGTTGGAGACCAAGCCGTGAGGTGAGTCTCTGCAGTAATGCTTGAAGAATTAACCTTCCGTAGAGAAAAGCAAATGTGGGTATTTCCTTTCCTTTTGTGAATTTTGACTAAGGAGCAATATGAAACGCAGAGTCTTACGAGTAGTGACTGAAATCAGGACACCATCTCCCCAGTGAACGCCTCAGTTGATACTCTGCAGTTGTGCTCTTGCTAATGCTCTTTTTCTGGCCTAGTGAAGCTTAGTATTTTTCTTACATAGTGTCACCAGAGCCCAGAAAATGATGTGATGCTCCAATGGGCAGAAAGAGATGCTTGCCTCTTGGTTGTGGAGAGAGTTAAAAGAAAGTGCCCAGCTTCCTGAGTGAGTCAGGAAGGTTATTGTGTAGGGCTTGCAGTTACCTATGTTATGTGCGCTTTGGAAGTGGGCTTTCTGCCCACTGCATCAGTGAAATGAGAGACTTGTATTGCCATTTCTATTTCACTGGCTTGAGCTTTTCTCCCAAGGCTTCCATGTGGGACATGATTCACTGCTGTGAAGTCCTCAGACACCAGCAGGGTATGTGGCCTCGGTGTTAGTGTGATTTATTGACTTCAGTACTCATGGAAGAGCTGTGGGAAGTCCCTAAACCACTGACCACTGTTCTCAGGGAGGGTGTATCGGGGAAAGACCTTGCACATCTACCCTTCCCTACCCCACTGTTAGCCGGGTAGGAGCCTGGGCACCGAGCTGGTTGAACCTCTGCTCTGATGCAGAAAGGCAGTTCCCATAAGCAGCAGACCAACATCTGTCAGGCACTTCAACTGCAGCTCATAATAGTTTAATTTTTCTCTTTGTTCTCTGCCTTTTATCCTTCGGTGACTCACCAGGCCACCCAAAACCGAGTCTTCTTCCCTGAGTCTTCAGAGCAGGCACTTATCAGCGCCTTGGTCAGTAGCACAGTATCAGAGGACAGAAATGCTCCCCTGACTTCTGGGGAAAAGAACAGTAACAATTCTCAGAAGGTTTATTTAAACATGGCTGTTTATTTTCGCTGGAGATTGAGTTACCTTCCTGTATAGGAGTAATGTTTTTGGAGTCCTCCTCAGTTTGCCTATAATAAATCACAGCAGGGCTCTTTGTCATTTTTCTTTGCTTTTCCTCCATCAGCAAGTGAAGGAAATGCCCCAAGAAGAATCATTTATAACAAACTTGCTTTTGACTTTGTTGGCAAGTCCTTGGCATGTCGGCTAGATATAAATTACTGCCCTATCTCTGGGCAGCCAGAGCACAAAGCCACAGCTCTCTTATTTCTAATTGTAGATTGGCAGGACCTCTATTATCAGGCAACGCAGAGAATAAAGAAAAAAAGAAGAAAGGCTCACAGCTGGATCACAGCAAGGGTGGCACGGGTGGAGGGAGGAGACCCCAGGTCCTGTTATGACTTCAAGCCATATTTTGTCCTAGCGGTTGCCAACAACCACACGGACAAAATTTTCTTGCTGGTATTGTGGCTTCTTGCGAGTCATGGGCTTCGCTTCTCAGCGTGGGCAAACAACAATGCGAAGTTGCACCCAAGGCTCTTTAATTCTCTCCGAGGGGATGGCATTTGGGCTGAAGCACAGCAAAGGGACCTCAGGGAAGAGCAGACTGATGGTGAAGACTAAGACTTCAAAGAAGTTCTGCAGTGGCTCTGACTCTTCTCGTCCCCTTTTTTGAGCAGCTTTTCATTGAGATCTGCTGCTACGGGCTAAATTGCTTGTAAGTGTTTGGCTGATAGAACAGCTGGAACCGGTAATCTCCAGCATCTAACAGGCTCTGTTATGATGATCTTTTTGTTGTTGGGGTTTCTTTTTGGGGTTTTTTTTTTTGGGTTTTTTGGGTTTTTTTGCAATCACTCCTTGGTTTTCCCCATGAAGCTCTGAAAGAAAAGCTTTTACAAAGGATAGCTATTTTTTACATAATTGTGAATATGCACAGCTAGATAAACTGAGGTTATACAAGTAAGCCAGGATCAGACTGTGCCTCAGCAAGTGGGCAAAGGGAGAGTGAAAAACCGGGTGAAAACCTGGCTGAAACAAAGTTCTACCTTTTTAAGTCTAATTTCCTAGGGAAATTAGTTTTACAGTACCCACCTCTCTAGTCTTTGTCACTTCTTTGAGGATTTGAGAAGGAACAGTGCTGTGAAATGTGATATAGTTCCAAATAAATACCTTCAAGGTGGCAGAAGTGGAGATGTTTTTCAGGAAAAAAGACACCTTCCCAGCACTGACCACCACTAATGTGGTAGAAATACCTTTATTTGGGAACCTGGAAGGCCACACTTTGAAGTACTTCAGCTAAAAAATGGTGAGTGTTCAGTCCTTTCTGCTGGGCAGTTTTGGTTGAGCTGCCTCTGTTTGAGCCCTCAATATTACTAGACCTTTCTGAGTATCTTGGCATAAGGGTGCTGTGCTTTGAGTGGCATTTATCCACGAGAGTAATGTATGTTGCTCCTTTTCTGCAGTATTCAGTTAAATTTTGAACGTAGCCGTACTGCAGAGCTGACCAAATACTCAAGAAAATAAAAAAGGTATGGTTATTTTAGGGAAGGCTTTTCTCATTTCCAGTCTCCATCTCTCCTTAGTGGGCTTTAGGATTTACAAGAATGTGGGGGTGTATGGTTCAGCAAAAGCATTTCCCCAGATTAGATGATGCTCATTCTCTGGTCTCCTTTAGAAATATTGTAAGAAATTTCATCGGGCCATGAAACCCAGAATGTTAAGTTACAGTCTTTTACACAAATAATCCAGGTCTTGGGGATCTTGTCATGCTAAGTGGATTCTTTGGCATCGACTAGTTTTATTATGGATGGAGCCACAGCAGAACCACATTAGAAAAGGATATTGTTACAACACTTTCGGTATCAACAATGCTACTTGGAAAGGAATAATGTATTCCAGATGGCTATTAAGAATGTCTGTCCTTTTTAGAAGGAATTTTTTTTTTTTGGTTTGTTTGTTTCATTGCTTTATTCTGATAAAATTGGGGATAATTTAGATTTCTGTCAAATCGTCAGTAAACATGAAGATAAGGTTATTCACAGAACAGGCAGTCTGAAAGGCTACTTTCATTTAATTCAATTTAATAGATTTTCATATTGGTTTTATTTCTTTTATCTCAAGTACTGTAGCTAATTTTGCTTCATGAAAGAGAAGGTAGAGTACAGTTACTGCAGACATCAAAACTGCTGGGTTATGTCCAGGGCTTTTCCACACCACGGGCAAGTAATGGGACCCCAGTGACCTGTGTAAGTGGGTGTAATAACAGCCACTGATGTAACAGATGAGATTTTGAGGTACTTGAATAAAAATCTCAATTTATGATATATATATATATATCACCCCAACATTTCTCACTAGACCTGTGTGTAACTTGGGTGCCAAATTGAAGCCGTGTGAAACGAAGTCAAAAAGATATTTTAAATTTGGCTTCGTTCTTCTGCTGAACCTGTCTGAGGGAAGTCTAGATGCTGTTAGGTCAAGCTAAAGGCACTGCGAGCTTACAGGGGCTTAGTTTCTACAGGCTCTGAATCACTGCGTCTCTCTATGTTCCTTATGTGTCCTGGTGCTCTGGTAACACCGATGGTCTGTAAAACACTGATGAGGATACACGTAGTATCTCCTTTCCATTACTGATGTCCTCCTGTACCAAGATACCCTGCACATGAGGAGCAGCAGGCAACACAAGGCTGACACCATCCCTGGATAGTGCCAATGAGCAACAGCACAGGTTAAATATTACCTGAGCCGTCTTGCACAGGACATTTTTTTAAATCGTACTCTGGCTTTCTGCTTTAGCAGGGATTTCACTGCATGGTCTCATGCCTGGCCCCAGGCACGGCAGCATGAACAAAGGCCGTCGTGATGTGCCTCAGCTTTTTATTGTCTGTTCTTCTTAAGACTTGCTGTATCTGGGCTCTCTCCAGCTTCTTCTTAGGCCATTGCCTAGGTCCTTTGAATCAGGTATTCACAGGCCCCCGGGGTGCTGGGAAACGTGAGGATGGGGACAACAGCGGGATTCAGACAGGCTGAATCTGGTTGTTGCTTCTGCTGAGCAAAGGCCATGGTGACCTCCGTTGATAGAGCTCAATGCACAATTCTGCTCTCTGCAGCTCCCTCTCCACAGTTCCCAGCAGCATCCACCCATCTCTCCAGCCACCAGATTTTCCCTCTGAAGACTTTGTTTTGCTTTTGTGTGTTTCTTCAGCAGGCATTAGTTAAGCTGAAACGCTTTTGAAGATGTTCCCCAGAGCTGGGGACTGCTGAGCATCAAGTAGTGGAAGAGCTTGAGGAGGTTTATTAGTCCTGGACGACCAGATTCCTATTTCGTATTTGAAATAGATCTGCAGCTGGTTGGTTAACAAAATATTATGCTCAGGATAACTACCTGAGCCACCTTGCCAAGCCAAAGAGTCATAGTAGAGTTCCAGAAAAGCCAATATTAAATCCAGAGACATCAACATTAGTGAAGTAGGACTAAATTATCTCCAGCTGGCTCTGCCTCTCGCTGGAGGCACAGAAATAAGTAGCTCCCTTGAAAAGAAGCAAAGATGAAGGCTGTGTTAATGAGGACCATAACAAAGCTTGTACCTCAGGTCACGTTCTTTTTCCAGTCCTATCAAGTTCAGTCAACGACAATTTCTCAGCTCCCATGACTTGCCCGCCAGTCACTCCACCGAAGCCGAATTTCCTTGGCAGTAAGAGGACAGCCAGTCCCACTGTTGGAGTGTCGGAGACATGAGCTGCTTCTGCTTCCAAGGGTGGCTTGGTGTAGGTGACAAGCAGAGATCCATTGAAGCTTATGTTGTTCTTGATTTGATTATCTGGTTTTAAATCTTAATTATGTGTTAAGCAGACTGAAAACTCGCTATCAAGCGCTTCTGTCCTCACTGACGAGCATGATTGAGTGCAAGCTTTGAAATGTGTAGGGAAAATGATAGGTAAATACTGGCCGTTGCTCTATGCTAAATGTGTTTTAGAATAGCAAAATATCAGCAAATTAAAAATCAGCCTTAACTTAACCTCGATATTCAGAAACCTTCGCTTTGTCTTCTGGTCGGTTCTTACAACAGAAATGGTCTTAGAAGAAACAAGGATTTCAGACAAGAGCTATTTACTGCCGTGACAGGTGAGCTGTGCTCTCACATATATCATCCTGATGCCACTATTATTTTTAATTAAAATCTGTAGGTTCTCTGGAAAACCCTACTTGCCATGTGAATCTATGTATATAAGCCACCACACTGATAATGCCTGTATTTACTGACACATCACTTATGACTAGAGACCTTTTCCTTTTTTTTTCGGAAAGCTTCATGAACCCAAAAGGTCCGCTAGATGCAATGCTTCGGGGGAAGAGATGTATGAGAGGCTTTACTTTTGGATGATGACAGGAAGAAAGCTAGGGAAAGCTTCCTGACCGCCTATAGGGGTGCAGAAAGATGTAGCTGCTTCTAAAAGCGTTGCACTTGTGCAGCACTTCAGTGCGTATTGTTGGGCAAAGTGGAGAAAGGGTATAATGAGGCATGGAAAACATAAATCCAGTTGGCCGGGATCGTGGGGTGAGTAATTATTCCTATGGGAAGATAGCAGGTGGATTAGTTACTGGGCTGCATCTGCAATAAGCAATTAAAGGAAAACATCTGTTTCACATCATCCATTTCTTCTTTTCCAGGATACTCCTCCGGTTTGTCTCTCTGATATTGCAACCTGGAGACAAGTCGTTTCTCTAATGAGGCTGTGCAAACATCATGTGTTCCTCTGTGGAAAGAAGGGGAGATGGCCAGGAGCAACAGGACACAGTAAGTAACATCCGGAAACATCTCCTGACTCTCTTGTTTTATTTTCTATTAGATTCTGCCTTGTTCCAACCCAAAACAAATCTGTTTCCAGTGACTGGAGAACAGTCCCGTTAGAGGTGCAGAAAATGAATCCAGGAGCCAGCTCTGCTGAGTGACTCATAATATCTCTGCTGCCATCTTGAGTAAGAGGAAAGTCTGAGCATCGGATCAACCTTTTTCTGTTTGACCACGTTGCTTAAAGTGGATTTTGTTAAATTAGCCACCGATTTCTGGTGCGCAATGTGTTGTGAAGTCCCTGTTTGCACCAGGAAAGGTCTCCATGCGCAGCGGTGCTTCAGGGTATCCGTGGCTGAGGCCGAGTGTCGTTTTGCTAGTGAAAACTAATAGCACGTGAAACGTAAATGCTTCAGTTTGCGTGGGTTTTTTTGTGCCTGCCTCATGCATTATTACAAGCATGATTTCTTTACGCTCTAGATGGATTTAATTGGGGTGGATTCTATTCAAATTTATGATAAATCCAGAATAACCCTGCTTTAGGCGAGCCGGTTTCAGCAGTGCCGGTGTTGATCTACACGCATATAGTTAAGAGCATGGTTTTTCCCCCAAGTTTTGATAATTTCTCACTGGGGTAAGCTAGCCAGCAGCCTAAATCTAGTTTTCTACAGATTATCACTATGTATAAGGATCTGACTGATAACAGAACATAGACATAAAAATAATCTTTGAAGGTGTGGACTTCCTTATTTAATTTATCCAACTTGTGGTCTTGGCTGAGTACGCATTGCTTTCTCTGAAAGTCATTTAATGTCATTGCTCTTGTCTGGGATTTATTTTTCAAGCAGGGATTAGGCTAAATTTCTGTAAAAAGATTAAATATGCTTGAGCAGAAGTGTGGGGTTTAGCGATGCATATCAGAGCGTCATCTGCTGTGCATGCCACAGATGTTGGTTGGTTTCTTCATACCTTAAGCTGAACTCATCTATCAGTTCTGCCGATGTACAACTGGAATAGCTCCATTTGGTGAAGAAATGTATCCAACCTCCTTTAGTATGACAAAAAGCAACGAATCCCACTCTTAAAGTACAATGAATTTGTTGCTTGGCATGAAGTGCTTCGGCAATATTAGAACTCCTTTTGCCTAATCTCTGTTTAACAGATTAAAATACAAATACTTCCAGTGCAATAAGAATTTATTAAAGCAGGCTATTGCCTAAGGAAATATGCCTTTTGGATGTGTTTCTATCAACTCTCCTGGGGAAAAAAAAAAAAGAAAAGAGAAAAAAAGAATGTAATTAGTGTTGCATATTCTTCTAAGGGGAAAAATGGGCCAAAAAACCCTACGCGTATAAACAGAATATTGCAACTATGGAGTGTTAATTGCTTATTGCTGTCAGGCTGGTTCTTCATGGGGGCCAACGTAAGTTAGAAAGTCCTAACTGGAAGCAAGCAGCAGTGCTGGGGATGTCCTGGAGAAAGATGAGATGACCTGTTTCATAAAATTGGGAAAAGAGAGTCCTAGAGTGATAGTTATCTTCTTCAATATGTACCTTCTGTATGCCTTGACGAAATTCTGGCCCAAAAAGGGCTGATTTCAGTCCACGGTGCTGGTGATTCACTTTAAGTTCATAGACAGTGTCTTGGCTCACAAGACGTTGCGAAATAATTTTCGGTAACTGCCAGCCTCTCTTCTTTCGCGTGAAGGAATCAGTACCGTGGATCAGCTCCCTGGTGCCTCTTTAAACTAAAACAGGCATGATTAAACTCTCTCCCACACCCTGAGATGTGGATTCAGGAGTATCTTGTCGTACAGTGGCATGATCCTGTGGGAAAGGCAGGCACCTGGGACTGAGCAGACCTGGCCTCTCTTTCCAGCCTGGACAACCTGCTTTGCTCTTCACTTTTCCTTCCTACCTCTTGTCTACTTTGTTTATTATAAGCAGGGACTCTTTCTTACTGCCTTTCTGAACACCTGCTCTAGAAGCATCCATCCCCGAAGTGATGCTGGAATATAAATAAAGAGCAATAAAGAGCCTTTTCCCTGTGCTAATACTTCATTGGTGTTTTTATGCAGAATTTTGGCCTGGAGCAAAGTATAATTGGCAGTGGCCACACTGACCTATTTCAGCAAGGGACCACAGAGTAACAAAGCCATGTTATGCTCTAAACATAACTGAAATCAGAAATGAAGCTTGGGTTTGAGAGCTCCTCCAGGATTTAAGGCTGGTTTCCCCCTTTGCCCCTCAAATATCTGGGGAAAAAAAACAAAACCCAAACAAACAGAGGGACAGAGAAGAGGTTATTCCACAGGGCAGTGGAAAAATAGTTATAGTACTGGGAGTTTGGGTGCATTGCCCCCACAGTTTGTGCCCCCACAGATCATCCTGTTAGCGCAGATGATGCCTCTCCTCCTCCCTGTGCATGGGCTCCTGAAAGTAACTATTACTAGAGCTGGTAGGGACCTTCCATTTGTCCTTCATTACTTTTCCCTCTGTTAAATTTTTCCTCCGCTCTTTTGAAATTTTACGCAATGTGAGGGGGCAGGATCGGTGCGGATTAGATAGAAAATGAAATGACAGATGTGACAGTTCGTGATGGGTTTGGCACCCACCGGGTAAACCAGGACAGGGCCAAGGGGGGGCTTCCCTGTCCCTTCTGCTCTGGGCCGTCAGGTATGCCGGTAAGCAGAGCAAGGATGGGAAAGATGAATTTTATATCCCATGTGTATATTTAAATACACGTATAATATACACATGATATATATTGTACACCATATATATACACATTACATATATTATATGCAATACATATACACATAGTATACACAAACACACACATATATATATATATATATAAAAACTAGTAGGTAATTCTCAAAACATTGAAAAATCCCAGTGCTGTGACATGATATATATTCTCTCCTTTCTCTTTCAAAACACATTGTAAATGCCACTGACTTTTTTTTCCCCTGATTTACAGCAGGTGAACCAGTGACACCGCTTCTGTGAGACTGGTGGGATTTTTTTCCCCTGGGCTGACTGTTGCACAAGCAGAACAACCAACAACTAAAGTGTAATTGCCTTGACTGTCAAGGTAAGCGAGCGCTGAGCTTTCTAGGAAATTTTCTTTAAAATGAGCGAACGCACAACCAAAGCTGGGGAGTGGGGAAAAGGGAAAGCAGAAAAATTGGCGTTTTTTGCTTCCTGCTCGTTACTGTTTAGCAGCACGAACTGTGGCGTTGGCAGAGACATTTTCCAAAACAGCGTTGGTGTTCAGAAATTAAAGTTCGGTGTGAGACATAATTTTTTGCCCCCACTGTTGCTCTTAGGCAAAGGCAAATGATCTTGCAGTGATTCAGGTTGAGAGTGGCTTCAGCATCAGGAAGCTTCCAGATGGTCATTTTTGAGGCAGAGAACTGGCTGGAGGGTGCGGAAGGATGTGCCATATTTCATCCAACCTAAATGCTTGTGCCCATATTCATTGTAATAATAAAGAAAAAATAATCCCTTTCCAAATAGGACTGTGAGGGACAGAGGTGAGCTTCTCCCTTTGTTGCGCTCTTCCCAAACTGCCTCCCAAAGCTGTCGGACACGTTACGGTAAAGACGTGGCTCTGAATGGGCTCAGGTCTCCAGGTCAGGAAGGGTCCCGCTTGTCAGAGGACTGGTATGGGGCTGAGTAGATGATGATGGAGAAACTTGGTTTAAATCCACGAGGTATTTTTCATAAAAGGAAGATTTTTGTGCAACTCGCCAGCTGGTGTGCCCCTTCAGGTTAGATTTAGGCTAGATCCTAATGCTTTTTGAATCCATACGGTCTGACCGAACTAAGTGGATCAAATTACGATCTGCAAAACTCTCCTGATTTCAGTGCTGTTCCCTAATGAAAGGACTGGTTCAGTGTGACCGCTGGTCAAGTGAATTGGTATGTGGCATAAAAACGCGTATCAGATCTGTCCCTGAGACTGTGACATTTACTACACGTTTGGGTACAGAAGATCTGCTAAAAACTCTGCTTTGAGGGAATTTTGACACTGCGGCTACTCATGAATGAAGAAACGAGGACTGTGTCACTTGCTGGTTAACTCCAGTTTCTAAATGATTCATTTGATGTCACACACTCTTTCAGATACGAAATCGGTCTAATTAAAGACATACGTGAAAAATATAGCCTATATAATGGATATAAGGAAAACATACTTTTCCATGTGAGTGGTAAAGCCCGCAGCCACAAATACCTCTCCAGTTTGGTAGCCTCAAAAATGCATCCGCAAATATTATTCATCTCAGTGGTTTGCAAAGATTTATCAGGGGTTATAGCTTCCTGAAAACATCTGGGAAACTAGGAGTTTTGTGTATGTGTGTGTGTGTGTCACTCAGTAAACAGTCACTTTCTTTTACTATAGCCACTAGTCTAAGAGAGCAGTAATTATGAGTAAGGCAGTCCGGAAGAGACTGAAGTGTTCAAAAATGGATATTATGGGGAAAATATAGCTTGATGTTTACAATAATTTCTCCAATTTAAAGCCATAAAAAGCATCTTTCCTACACGTCAATGCGTCTGCTTACCACTTTTTTGTGGGAGAATCTTTTGGAAAGAAAAATCTGTCTGAATTTGCCCCAGATACTTCTAAAATAACTTCTCATTTTGGATGAGGAAGGCAGAATATGTCCACCTATAGCTGAATCCTGAAACTCCAGGAGTTGAGTAAGATGCGTCTGGTATTCATTGATTTTGACGAACAACCACTTCTCGGTTTATGGGTGTTGTTGAATCACTATGTCATATCAGATTTCTTCAGGGTCACTAAGGCATGTTTAAAAGATATGTCTACTAGAAATAAGAAAAAAGGAAAAGTCCCCATGGCAAGTAGGACTGATAGCTTGTTAGAGATGATAAGCACACTTGAGTGTGCTAAAGACAAAGCGCAGAAATAAGCACACCAACCAATACCAGCATTTCTTTCCTGTGTTCACAGAGACTGGAGTGCCATTAACATTACTCAGAGCTCGGGTTTGTGAAGGAACCACAGGATGAGCTACCGAACGACAGTGCTGGATTAAAAATTTGCTGATGATACTCATTTTCTGTCTTTCAATGTCTAGCTGGGATGGATGGTTTATGACGACCGTTTCTGGATGTGTAGCTGTGGAGCAGAGAGGCAGTGATTCCTAGGAACTACCGGGTTTTCTCATCTTCTGTTTTAAAAACAGGTTAAAAACGGGCTGCTAGTAGACTAAACTATCTTCTCCTATTGATTTTCCCATTTTTCTTTTTAGCTTATCCCTTTGATGTTGTCCATTAAGACTCACAGGTATTGCCCCCGATGCCTCATTAATTTTGATATGATGGCCATTTCAGATAATCCCTCATTTAAAAAAATCAATATTTTTTTAGGTTTGTGCCTGTTTCATCTTTCCAGTCCCTTGCATAGATGGAAGTTTTTTTTCCAGAGCACTCTACACATGCTGGTTGAAGATCTTTCCTTCTTACCCCGATGCCGAGCTCCAACAAGATCTTTGTGTGTGTACAAGAGCCGCAAGATAAGACGTGCAAATATATAATGGGTTATTTCAGCTAAAGTAGACTTCACCTGTTGTTGGGGGGTTTTTTTGTAGTTGTTTTTGTGTTTTCTTTTTCTTTTTTAAGTGGTAAGTCTTTTCTCTTTCCCGAGCTTTTTATATTTGCACTTGGTTTACTTAGAAGATAACACTGAAAAGAGTGATTTGGAGGAAATCCATATTTTTCCTGAACTGTTAATTTATCTGAGCAATGGCAAAGCTAGAAAATCTAGGGGACAAGAACAGAAACCAAAACTACCCAACAAAATGCTGCACAATTTCCCAGGTAGGAACCTCCTCTCTTTGCTGTAACACAGATGACGATTCAGGTGATCCAAAGGTCAACTCATTCTTGATGCTTCCCTGGAACCCAGCCAAAATCTATTGATGTTTATCTCACGGACTGAAAATGTAGTGCGAAGATATAGAGGGGAATGGAATCAAAATTTTACAACCGGCAAAGGTGGATTTTTGGTGAAATTTGAGTCCTCGTAGGGGTAAGGTTGGATCTAGATTAGTCCACAGAAATCTTATAATACAAAAGAAAATCAAGGAAAAAGGTAAATGCTTTTAGACCCACAACTGGTAACTTGTAAGATACAAGCCAAAATCTAAGTCCTGGGTTAGTTTTTGGAAATGTGGGATGCTCTGTTTAAAGATACATGAGCATGACTTTGATAGAAGAATACCTTAAAAAGGGTGCTTTATACGATAGAAAAGGGCTTATAAAATAATAAAGGCATCCCCTAAAATAGAAAGAACAACAGCAACATAAAACACTCATCGTGCTCTCAGTGCGAAGTGAGAATTTGCACTCCTAACCTCCCACATTGGATCTGGGTCTTGAATAGCGTTTCTGTTTTCGGCTGAGCTAATGACAGATCTGAAGAAGTGTCAACACTGCAACCGAAAAAGCCCGAAGAGGCAGGAATGTCGTTCGCAGGGGAGATGGGAGTCATAGCAAATACTCTTTTCAAGGTTGGTTACTCCTGACTAATGGCATGTCGTTTTCAGCAAGAAAAGCCAAAAAAACTTGCCCACAGGCAGCGGAGTGCTCCAGATGAGTCCCATGCCTACCCCAAGCAGCAGCCGGTGAGGTAACACTGCTCCCGCTCCCTGGCTCCGCTCTCCTCTCCCGCTGCCAGCCCCGGTTCAGGCTGGGGTGTTTGCTTTAGTCAGGGGTTGACATCACCTGCGGCCGAGGAATCCAGCCTAATTCATGATGG
This sequence comes from Stercorarius parasiticus, assembly GCA_013396915.1. Lineage (NCBI taxonomy): Eukaryota > Metazoa > Chordata > Aves > Charadriiformes > Stercorariidae > Stercorarius > Stercorarius parasiticus. Next base: position 904,100 of record VWZL01000149.1, read on the forward strand.
CTCTATGTGTCATGTTCTCTGTTGGCAGGGGGAATTCATCTTACGTGACTTTACCTTCCAAAAGGTCACCTGCGCTCCCCCTCCCCATCTGTTTAGAGATTGGCATCGCTATGCAATTCATCCCCGGTCTCTTGGAGTCTTAGTCTGGGATGAATCACCCTCCGGACATGCCTATTTTTCTTCAGTGGCTGCAGAGATGCTGATGTTTCCAATCTGGATCTCAGTCTGAGATGGCGAAAATTAGGAGAACTGAGTTGCTCAGTGCTGCAGGTGGTGAACTGGAGCAGGCAGTCTGCTGCAACCCCATATTTTTCTCAAACTGGCATAAATCAGGACTACTATGTGGGGAAAATCTCATCCTGAGGGCAGTGAAGTGAGTGAATAAGGGAAGGACTGGCAGGTTGAGCACTTCTTTGGTTTTCTTCATATGTTTTGGTTCTCCATATTGCATGGTCCAATGTGTGCTTTCTGCTTTCAGTTCGGTGTTGAATATGTTGACAGTTTGGAGGAGTTTGGGCTGGTTTAGTCTAAAACAGAGGAGAGCTCAGCCCAAACTCCTGCAATTATTTGAGTCTAGATTTTCCTATGTAAGTCCAACCCGCGAAAGACTTGTGTGGAAAAGAGGTGGGTGCCATCTTTGTAGGCAGAAGGTGGAAACAGGGTATTTTCCCGGCCAAAGAATGAATGAATTGCAAAATGTCTCACCTGTGAGACACTAAAATAGGTTCATTGAAATAAGTTACATGTTCATTCTGGTGAGTGAGCTGGAGTTTCACAAACGTGTTCATGCTTTCATGAGCTGACGATGTCAGATATGATCTACTCTAAAATCCTTATCTTTTCAGACAAAATGTGTTGTTCCCCCCCAAACTTGTCGGTCTTGCTACCTGGGACACAGCTTTCCTCTTCGTTACAGAAGGTAAAATAAAACTGATCATGACTTTTGAAACCTCAGCCACATGCACTGAGCAGAAAGCAAGTTGCCAAGGGTCTCAAATCCAAGTCAGAAGCTGGTACCATGATGGATGTTTGCAAACAAAAACAAGAATGAAGATGTTTTTTTTTTTCTGTCGTTTCTGTATTTTTCATTTTGTTCATTACTAAATATTTTAATTTCCCTCCCTTCTTCTGTGACTTTCAAAGTTCAATTGCAAATGAGAAATCATTTTGAAACCAACAGATACTCTTTTCCCCCAAAAGTATTTAATGAAGTGTGCTCCCTTTTTTCATAATTATTTCAAGTGTTGATCAGCCGATCTCTTTCAAGAAAGGAGAACAAACAAGACGTCCTTTGAAATATCCCCAAGGAATACCCACTGATAGAGGTATTTGTTGATGTGAGGAAAAACACGCCGTTTCAAAAATATTGCAGGCATTTCCTCTTTCTGCGAATTTATTCCTGCTTGTGGAAAACAAAGAAGAGAAATTCAAACTGGTGCACGCAGGCATCAGGTGTTTGCTATGAAGCATTTGCCAGCAAGGGACAGGTTTGCAAAGGGCATCGGACTCCTCCAGGAGACCCCATGTAGAAGGGGAAATGAGGTTTTACTCAGGTGTCCAAAAAAGGGGATTTATTTCTAAAAGACCAGTGACCTGTGGCTACATGAAGATATCTTCAGAAATCCAGTCATTATTCCCAGTGGGAGCTCCCGTTTCTCAAGAGCTCTGAAATTCAGGCTGCTTCATTTTTTAGAAACCTAAATGAGCACTTAGCGCTTCTGAGATTCTGGCCTCGGCCAAACACACTGTAGCCAAGAACGAAAGTTATATGAACTCAGAAAGAACAAGCCATCAAGTTAACCTTTGGTCATCAGAAGAATGTAATCCATTTTAAATTTATCCCCCAAATCCAATTCAGGATTCATCTGCACTGAACAGGCAGTACATCGGTGAAATATCTGGGAAATTCATGAATTAACCAACCTGAAGTCATTGCTGGCAGTAGGATCTTTGTGTGATTTGTGCCTGACAATTTGTAAAGACCAGAATCTGTCATTCAAACCTGGTGGAAAAAGTTTTTTGGTGGGTTTTCTGTTTTGTTGTTTTTTTAAAAAAATTCATCCTAAAGGAATTTTTTCAGCATAGTGATTGGAGCTTGCTTAACTTTCTATTTTCCCCAAAGAGTTGCTATGGAAGATTGAATTTAATTGATCTAAAAGCAACATGAGTGAATGCTAAATGAATGTGTTTGGCAGCAGTAAAGAAAAATAAGTTTGTACGGAGGGAAAGGAGGCAAAAATCCTGATCCTCATCTCTTTAGCTTTTCTCCTCTCCGTCCTCCTGTATGATGAGTGATACTATCCCATGCCCATCACATCATTGTCCATCACGGGACTTGAGGAAAGCTGTATGGTTGGTGCCATCCCTGATGGAGATGCTGTCAAGTCATTGCAGAGAAAAGCCTATGTCCTTACTCAATTTTGTTCACCACCTCAGGGTGTGACTCGTGACTACTCCAGAAATTTGGTATGTCTCTGAACAACCCCCGATTTGGTGGGTTTGGACTCTAAAGGATGTCTGTCATGCCCGGAGGTCTTTGAGACACAGCTACTGAAGGGTGGGTTTCCAGCAGGGGAAGAAGTGAGTGCTAATACAATACTGCCACCAAGCCGGAGCCTAGATGTGTTGAGAGTTTTGCCTAACTCTTTTTTTTTTCTTTTAGGGGGGGTGGGGGACACATTGTTTCTTAGCCAGTTGCCATTAGCTTCAATGGGAGTGGTACTAGCTGGAGGTGGAGGGGCCTTTTGAGGACTGTAGAAAAGTGAGCAGGGGATAAGACTGGAGCCACATTTCATTTCCCCTTCCTTGTTCACATAGCTCTTCCATAGCACCGAAAGAAATAAATTGCTTCGACGTCACTGATGGAGTAATTTGCCTCTCTCGGGTTTCCGCCCATTCAGAGAGTGGATGAGACGGGAACCGATGGTCGTTCATACGGCTGTTGCCCAGCACCACCAGATGCTGAATGTCAACGTTAAACCTCACCAGCAGCCTCCATGAGCAGTCCTGAGACCTCCAGCTTGGGCTGCTGTGGTGTTGACGCTCCCAATGGGTACCTGCGTGTTTTAAACATACAGTGAGTTTAAAACGCGGTAAATTAATTGGCGTGATGCTTTTTGGAAAAATAGAAAGAAATTTCTTAAACTATTTTTATTGTATGAATAATCACTAGACAGACAAAATATTTCTCGGTGGTAACAGCTGGAAGAACCAGTAGCCCCTCACTATACTGTGAAGGTCACAACACTATAGAAATGTAATATTTATGGTGATAAGAGATACCTGAAAATGTCAAGAGACATTTTGCTGCTAACTGTATCACAAATATCATTCAGTGATATATACCATAAGAAATTGCACCCAATAAAGGAGGGAACTGATGTAATAGACATCTGGTCTAGATAAATTTGTCGTGTCTGCTGTTGTAATTATATGCTAATGATATGATTTCACACTGCTTATAATCTCAGAAGCATACTGTTTCTAATTATATATTACTCAGAAAAAAGGCCCTACTGGCTTCTGACTTTCAATTATTGTTTTTATCCAAACACCCTCCCCCTAAGTAGGTAATTTTACAGCTACAGTTGCTTCTCATACCTGAGAACCACCTGAACGTTGGTGGATTTACGCTCACTAATCCCTGCAAGGCCAGGAAAGAGTATAATTACTGCTGCATTTCAGTTGGAGAAAATCTTCCAAAGAGCGGTAGGGCTTTTAAATGTGCTTCTAAGAATAAAAGAAGAAAAATTCTGGGCCAAAACCACAGTTCGTTGCTTAAGTGCGCCTCACCATTTTGCATAGCAACAAATCTTTCCTTCAGTTTTAGTGTCTCGGAGACCTCTCCCCACGTGCAGCAGTGTTACTTCAAAAACCAGCCTCCGGAGATCGATGTGCAGCTGCCATAGGTTGCAAACGTCTCCCACCACTTACCTCGCCAAAGAAATGTTGTTTCTGGTGGCTTGCTTCTGGTACTTTGTGTTCTCTCGCAATTAATCAAAGAGTTCTTATCTTTTCTGCACTTCATCTTGTTTAACAAGCATTCCCCAAAGCAGCCGAATTTTATTTCTAGGAATAAGCTCGTTGTCTTATTGGGACCATGTGTTCTTCAGAGCTTGCCCTGTCCTCTCTGCAGTACGCATGAGAAACCATATTGTTTCATTCCCAGAGCACTATCTTTGAACATTCATGCTATTTTTATTAAACATAACTCTGTTTTTTTTCCCCCTTCTCCCCTTTCCCCTGCACCCTCCAGCTATATCCAGCCTCGCTGAGTCAAAAAAAGAATAAATGGAAAACATTAAAGAGGCTTATGTCCATATGGAGGAGGATTGACATCGATTTGCAGACTGGGAATGCTGTGTTATATCGTCCAGTTTTGCCTTTGGTTATCCGTACACTGAAGATGCCTGTGCAGGTGAGTCAATGCCCGAGCACCCGAGGAAAGGACAGACGCCCCTAGTCTCTCCCCTTGCTGTAAAACCAGTAAGGTGTTTTGCAAAAAGAAGCGGTTATCTCCCTATGCAATGCATTGTGGTCAACTCACCTCCGCGAGCATCGGTTTGGCAGCCCAGAGGGAGTGCTCTTCCCCTCTTGCAAGACTGCTTGCTAAGGCTCGCGTGCGGGGCGCCACTTCCCCAAGGGGGAATATTTGCTGCTGTTGCCAGCGGGGCTTCTCACGTGTCCCAGAGCCGGGTGGCTGCTCCCCCCTTGTAGCCCCAGCAACAGCATGGGCATCTGTGCTTAGCATCTGCTCCCCTCCTCCTCTGGGTGAGAAAAGGGAGCAGTATGGGACAGGCAGATGGTTTTGTGCTTCCCTTATCTGTTCTGGTGAAAGCTCTTCAAGCCTGTAGGTCTACCTAATTGGGGTTGATATCTCTGAACCATGTTGGAGCTGCCTTTACCTGTGGTCAGCGCTTGGCCTAGGAAGGACCTGAGCAACCCCATCTTTTCTCTGCACTGAGAGAAGTTTAGAAACAGGTGGTAGAGAAAGACCAGAGCCTGGCTTGCATCCCACCAGGTCTCCTCTCACCCCAGAAGCCAGGAGTTTCTCCCAGAGCCTTGTGCATTCAATGTAGTAGCCCTTGTTTGACCTGGTCAGTTTTTCTCAGCATTGGCACATTGCAGGGAGGCCCAAAACATCCGCATGCAGCCCCAAGACATGCATAGCTGTAGCTGAAGTATCTCCTTGAGAGCTAACATGTCTGTGCCCCATGGGCAACTCAAGTCCTGGGAACAGTGTCTCAGCAGAAAGCTGTTGGCCAACCCCACAAATCTCCACTTTCAAATCTTTCCCTACCGTTGCCCCTCTCTGTGAAGGATTTGAGATTCCTCCTGTCCCCAAAGTGCTTCTTGTGTGCTCAACAAGTGTTTCCACCACAGACCGATCAAGGCTGATGTGTGGCCTGTGGACACCCTGGGAGATGCTGTTGAGGACAGCAAAGGAACTGCAGGCTCGCTGTCATAGAATCATAGAATCATTCAGGTTGGAAAAGACCCGTGGGATCATCGAGTCCAACCATGTCCTTCAGGGTGTCCCTCAGATTTCTACATCTAGCACTTGCTTTAGGTCAACTGGAGAGAGATCTCTCCCTAGATCCCCAACTGGGCCACTCTGTCAGGTTAAACCATTGAAAGGTAATGAAGAAACCAGCTAGAGACTTTCTTGGCTGGGACAGGTGTCTGCTTCATTGCAATAATGAACCGTGCTGAGCAGATGTGAGGGCCCCTCAAAGTGAGCTAGATTTCTTCTGATGTTAATAAAATGCAGTCCCAGCCTTGAATATAGATTACAGTTGAATTGCAGCTGTGACTCAGAAAGTGACGTAAGAAACCGAGGAAAGGAAAAAGAAGAAACTGTTCAACCCTCAGCAAAGTTTTGGTACTCTTCAGGGCTGCTTTTGCGCTGGAGTGGTTTGGAACAGCGTGCCGACATCTGTTTGAAATAGATGGAAATGCCATGTAGTATCACTCCAAAACCACCTTCCATAACAAGTCAGTGATTATCGATATGGATGGGATGTTGAAATCTGGTCCTGAACTATGAAGTTTGTTCTGTAACCTTTTCTCGTTCCCAATACCCTTTTCTCATTCCCAGAATGAAAAATGTCCAAGCGCATCCCCACTGCCCAGATTTCTTTGGAAATAAGTCTTAACTCTCACTTTGGACTGAGAGATCAAGAGCTTCGAAGGATGTCTAAAGCCAATGAGCAGGGGCAGGAGCTCAAATGTCTTCTCCCTGGGCTACAACTACTCAAAAGCATGGTGAATACCAATATGGCTACTTTAACTATGAGAAACCCATACAGCTCCCCCCTGGAACTGTAGAAATGTGAGAACTCCTAGCTGCGATAGCGGCAGAGTGCTGAGAATCAGGTAGGATCGTGCCTATAGCGCAGTTCAAAAAAATGTGCCAGATCAATAGGCATAATCAAGACTGACATTGAGTAAGAGGCCAGAACGACTAATCAGATGCTAACTTAGCTGATGCTGGCATTACTGAAAGCCTGGGGGCATAGTCCAAGGATAAAAACATAACGTCTTATCTAACCAAGGAGTCATTTGTGCACCACTAGTTACAACATGTACTTAAAAAAAGAAAGAAGGAAAGAAAAATATCCGTGGCACATGAAATTATTTTATGCCCCAGAAATGATAAGAAAATAAAGCTAAGTCTTCCTGCACCCAATCTTTATAGGGGAAAAGCCTATCTAGAGTTAACCCATGGCAACCTCCACTGTAAGTCCCCAGGATATGGAAAAATCCTTTTTAAAAAAAGAAAAAAAGTAAAATGGGGATAAAATCAAGATGAGTATATCTAAGACATTTCAAAACTCAGTTTTGGCGTATCTCTTGCTATTTGGAGATTGCTAGGATACATGGGGCCGCCCTGCTCCTTGGTTCAGTGAGAGTTCAGGCAGTCTGGCAGTCCTTTTGGCCAAGGCTCCTTTTCTGGCAACACATCTCCCTGTTTCTCAAGACTTTTCTTTTACTCCAGATTCAACAGGATGTTGAACTGGATCTCACAGAACAGCTCATGGAGAGGAAAGGTCCTCTGACACAAAACAACGTCACTGGAGAGGGAACTGTAATGTCAGGGAAGGCATCTGGAAGATGAAACCAAGAATAAACTAAGCACTTCAAGCTATATGGCTTTGTACGGCTGTGTTTTGTTTCCAGTCTTATGCAGTACGGCTCATGAGTCTTAACAAGGAAAGAACTCCAGTGCAAAATTCAGTAATTTAAAAAAAAAAAAAAACCACAACCAAACCACAGTCCTGTGGGGAAAAACTGGAATTGTATTTCCATAACATGGGCCTTTCCCAGAAAAGCCAGGCACAGGTCAATGTGAAATGCAACACCTCATATCTGCAAGGGAGTCTGCCCGGTTCCTTCCAGCCTTTTCCATTTTCATCATTTGCCATCACTTGAAATATTCTGCCCTAACAACTTGCAACCACAACCGAGCTCTTTCTCAATGGGAGCTCTGGGAGACTGGGGCTGCCTGGAGTCAGGAGGGAGAAGATGAAGGTGACAGGGATGGTGAGTGCTGGGTGGGAGAAGTTACCTCCCCTCTGCCTATAGGGCAGGGTGAAGCCACGCGGCCTCATTTTTCCCTTTCAGGAGTAACTCAGGGTGTGATCTAGTGTGCAGGACTGTCGGTGTCTCATGGTAATGCCTCAGGTTCTCAGTGTTGGCCTATCTTGACGGTCTTCAGCCAGTGGTGACACTGACTCATTGTCTTCAAGTGACATCATTTGGTCTTTTCCCAAGGGCTCGTAGCCGAGCAAGGTGACATCGGCACAGGTGTTATTTGATGTGACCACCGCTTTGCCCTGGAAGAACACGCATGTGCGCGAACACCTCTTTGCAGCCCTTTTCAAAATGTTTGCGCAGGAACAGCCATAAACCGGGCTGTATTGCCCCGAAGATGCAATCCAAGTCGTTTGAGTCTAGGCCTTATCTACATCATATTATCAGGACCGAGAGAGCACAGATGCACCCCGGGAAGGGAGGGGACTGCGTGCGCTAGAGGGAACGGCTTCGGCCCTTCTCTCCTGGCACGGGGAGGGGACTGCGGGCAGAGCTGGGTAATGATTTGTCATCGCAAGGGCTGGGGTGTCTCTCTTTGTGGAGGAAACCTTGGCCGTGATTGACAGCAGGGCTGTTTTTTGCCGCTTCCCTCGCTGTTGACAAGTAAGAATGAAGCTTTGTCAGTCCATCATGGACATGGATATGCCAGATTATGTCGACTCCTTGGACTCCTCTTATACCATGCTGGAATTTGACAACCTTCGGGTGCTCCCAAATAACACTGGTGAGATTTCTGTTTGCTTCCTCTTGAATAACCTCCACTACCTTTCTTATAAAGCTGAACACCCAGGAAAGGCAGGTAGGAGGTGTGGGGCAAAGGGTGGAAGGGGGAATATTTAAGCAGCTGACCTGTCAACTTGTGTTGCTTGGGCTGAAATGTGACCCCTTCACCTGCCAGTCCTATTTTGAGTTATTCTTTTCCTTGATGGGCTGAGCGTCATGTCCTGAAGAGCCCACAAGGTATTGTAAATGTTGGTGGATCTCTTGATGGCATGCTATAGGTTTGTCCCCCTGTATGACTTACGAGAGGAGTTATTACTAATATTTCTTCCTTAAAATGTGTGTTTCATCCCCATATATGGCTTAGGTCCATATTTAATCCCTGGGAAAAAAAAAAAAGTCATCTTAAATGGCATTTTTCTATTACTCAGACAATACACCATGTGCCCAACTGGGCACAATTTAACTTAAATTGAGAAGCAATATTCAAGTTGATACTTGCCTCATATTTTTTTCTGGCTACGAAGAGTGTCTAAAAGCCTTTACAGCACACAAAGAACTTGGCTGCAAGGCGTGAATGTTTATATGCAAAGACTTCCGCTTTGTTCGCAGAAATAAAGCGTATTACATGCTATTGAGGTTTTGAGCAGTCAAAAGTACTCTGACACAAGCGAACACTTTTCTGTTAAGTTAACCATTCACTGTGTGAAAAATAAAGGGCATTTTAGTCATATAGCATGAAACCAATCGTGTAACCGAAAGAGATTCCCACTTTAGCAATGCCTTTGGAGGGTTTTGGCAGCATTTCATTTCATTTGTTAAGAAGCTTAGTGAAATTAAGATGGGATTTTCAGGGTCTCACGTTCGCTCGTTAGCTGACTCATAAGAAAAAATCAGAGTTTCAGTAGGGCTGTTGTCTACAATATAAAATGATTGGACTTCTTATTGTGGCGGGACATGGAGGGATGTCAGGAGGCAAGTTAAAAGGCCCAATGAAATTTGAATTTAATTTGACTTCAGGAAAAGTTCCATCTGTCCCCAAATAAAGGATTTTCAATATTTTTTTTTTTTTGCCAGCTCCGGATAGACTGGATCTTATTTCTTGTTCTTGCAGAAAGGTTTCCATCTGCCATCCTACCCCAGAAATGTTATTTAACACCGATGTTTCTCTCCGTCACTTGCTGCTGAACAACAAGATATTTTTTACTTTTTGGAGTGGTGCAAGTTTCCTCAAAATTCAATATCATTTTGCAAATTAACTCCAAAAGCTGTTTGGGGCTCTCTGTTGTTTCGTGCAGTGGAACTGACAGGTTGAGTTTTTTCTGAAGTTTATCTAGAATCAGTATTGTGTTATTTGTCTAGCTGTTAATGAGTAACTGGTTCTCTCAGGAACTAGCTGTTTTGAAATTAGCTTGTTTGTCTTGGGTTAAGTGTCCTCTTCTATAGTTTGTAAAAATAACTTCAAAAAAGACCTGAAATGTTCATGCATGGAAGTATATTGCTCATCAGCTGAGTTCAGTTCCTATAAGTAACCCAAAGTAGCAGTTCGCGCAGATACTCTGTAGTTTCTGAAATATTTTCAAAGTTGTTAGAATCAAGAAACAGTCTCATTTTTGGTAATTCTTAAAGTTATACTGTGCTGTTTTAAACCCTACCTTTCCCACTGTGCAAGATTATTCTGTATTATTTCCCCTACTAAATGTAATGGCAGTTTTGCCCTCTATATAAATACAAACAGGAAAGGGTGCAATATTTATTTCACTGGACTCGGGATCGTTTCTTACATTCTTAACGTGAAAATTTGAACACTTTCAAATAAGGTCATGCTTTCTTAAAACCAACTGTTTCCTTCTTTGGAATATTATTTCATTAACATTTTGAGTTGATTAATGGTGTGGAGCACTTCCGGTGCTAAGCTTTCTGCTTCAGGAAGCTGCTATCCTTCTGGGATTTCCCAAGATATATATTTTGGGTTTACCACCTTGAAGTAGCTCATAATTGTCAAGTATTTTGAGATGAGTTTGAGACAAAGAGTAGAGTCCATTATGGGAGTGGAGGAGGAGTATAAAAAATTGTCTGTTTTATATAGAAAGAATGGCAAAAGGAAACGAACAAAAATCAACGCTAATCCTGTCTTTTCTTTATAAAATACGCGTTGTAACCGCAACAATTTTCCCATTCTGTACAAACTTGTTTCCTTTACCTTGGCTGGCACTGCAAGCCATGTTCTCACTTGGTTTTTATGTGCTGTTAATACCCATTTCCTCACGCTCTTGTCAGAGTTGTCATTTTGCTTAAAATACGAAGCATTATTGAAATATTGCACTAATTCTTTAGTTGCGTGTCGGCAAACACTTTCTCTCATGGCGGTGCTGGGTTTCCCATCTCAGCACTCAAACTCCACGCTGATCCTTGGGACTTGGGCACAACGTTGGCGAAACACCGTTCCCAGCCCCGCCGCAGTCTAACCCCATTCAGGTCTTAAAAAAGCCATCAAAGATATTTTGAGAGTGCCTGACCATGCCCCAGGCTGCACGTGTGCTTGTGAGGAGCTCTGGCCTTTCTGGCTGACCTCTTCGTCATTGTTACCAGAGCATTTGGGAACACTAAATCAAAAACTCCCCCTCTGTTTGCTAAAAGCTCATGTAGAAAGTGATTGACCTGCACATGGCCAGGGCTTCAGTGCTAGCCCCGCTTCAGCCCTACATTTGTATGCACAGGTTTCGCAATGCTGGAGTTGGCCACCAAGTTCGACTGCATGCATATGCCCTGAAACCTGCATTTATGATCTCTTTACATCCTAGCCCAGCACATGTAATTAGGGGATTTGTTAGCTGCAAATTATGTGCACGAGAGCCACGAGCCAAGACTGGCTTGGAATTCTGGGTAGATAAGCGCAAAAGCCATTCTGGAGAGTATTGCAAGGTAATTCTCTCATACAGTGTGCATCTAGAAGAGATGTAGCCAGTAACGTAACTGAAAGGAAAAGCAGCAAAGAGGCCTGCAGTGATCAGGTATTGTGCAGAGCTCCAGCTCTGAATGGAAGCCAGGTACCACTCCCCAGCAGCATCCTCACTGAGACCAACCTTACTGTCATTTCTTACCACTGTAAAACTTGGCATCTTCATTTCAGCCCTGGTTAAGCAGTGACTTGCGTACAGAGACAGCAGGTAACAACAATTTGTATGCATTTTGGTTGCGAGCTCGGTTGACCCTAAAGCTGGTGAAGCCACTGGAATACTTTCATCAGCCTTAGATAGGCTGTAGTTCCCAATCCACGTGCTGCTTATATATAACCCGCAAAAGATGTTTGAAACTTCAGATTTTTCTGCCAGTGAATGTCCAGGACAGTCCTAGTGAGGAATCTGGCCACAACCACAGGTCTTCAGCTCATCCTGGGACCCACACAAGATCAAGATGAGTTATGGTTTCTTCTTGGAGAATGTCATCAGTTGCATCTCTCCAGGAGAAATTTCAGAGGCACTGTGGCATGGTTTAGGAACTGTTCTGTTATACCACGGTGATGAGAGACTGGTACACGTCTCTCAGCATCTCTCTCCAGGGTGGTGAGGACAGTTGTGAGCTTGTTTCAGTTGCTGTGAGCCAGCTGGACTCTGACCAGATCCATCCTAGCAGCCCTCGAGCCCATCTCAGCGCGGTGCTGAGCTCCAGGTGGCAACCCCTCTAGAAAGGCACGTGTTAAATGAAGCTCTGAGCAGGTTATCGCCTTGCGTCAGGCAGGGCCGAAGCAAACAGTCTACAGTTTTCAGCTGATTTGACAGGCAGGCGACCGTGCTGGCAGGGATCCTGGCTTTCCGCTGCCTTTCCTAGCAGTGATCAGTTCAGGGAAAACCCAGACATTTCCCAAAACTGGGTAGGTTTGAAAGCCCCATTGAAACAGTCTTCTGATGCCTTCGCTCTTCTCTGAGCTAATTCTCACTTGGAACCCATCATCAGCTGGTGATAGGATTTTGTAATTAAAATTAATCGTAATTAACATGTGCGTACCGGCTTAGGGCTTTCCTTTTCTTTATTTTTTTTCGAAATTTCTGTTCACCTCCAACCAAGCTGAAAAGGACACGTGGCTACCTAACAGGGACGGAACTTTCAGCGATGTATCTGCTCTAACGCAGAGCCGCCCTACTCAGCTGTAGCCCGTGGGCTTGTCTGTGTTTTCATGGGCACAAGCGAGGACAAAATCTGGTTGCTAACTTTCACGGGGCCCCACATGCTCAGTGCTGACAGCCTTTCCTCCAGTAATACTTGGTTTAAGACCAGGTTATTAACTTCTTCCTTATACCAGCAAGCAGCTCCTCACATATCCTACTCACATGAGGGGGACAAAAAAAATCCTCTCTGGTGAGTAAAAGCTTTTCGGCATCAGGGAACATTGTGCAATCTGGACCCAGGATGAATGGTCCATTTGAGACCCAAACTGTATGACCTTGGCTTGATTCCTCTGAAGTCAGTGGAGAAAGCACGAGTGGAGCGAAGAGAAAATTGGCCTTTTTTATCCTTATTTTTGTTGTGCAATTTTTTTTTTTAATGGAATCCAGCGCGCTCCGCGCATTTGTTTATGGTCATATGCTCCTTCAAAAAAATAAACGGAGCAACAGATGCACAAATGTTTAGCCGTACGGTTACCCTCGAAGGAATATTCTAGTACAGCTCATTTAATACTGAGTTATCAAGCAAAATAAAATGAAGAACCAATGTAAAAAAACCCTAAAAAAATCAATGTAAATTACCATTAAGCACCTCTGACGCAGACAATGTTCCCGAAGGACCCAAGTGCCACTTACTGAAAAATGTCAGAGCTGGGAGCATCTTACATGGATTTTGGGAACAGGTAAATCTCAGTTCATGTCATGACCTCGGAGTGATTTTGATGCTGTCATTCATTCTTGTCTTGTTGCTCCCATCGTGCTACAACCTACTTGTTTATTCATCCATATGTTAGAAGGTGACATAGAGATCAAAAGAGTTTTTTGAGGGGGTGGAAGAAGTCTGACCTTTGCATTTGTGAAGTCTTAGCTAAAAATGTCTTAGTCATAGCCTTAGCTAAAAGACTTTGCAGTTTTTGAAAAACTAAAGCTTTACTGGCTATTTCTTTTTTGGCTTTTGATTACAATTTTCATTGCATAGCAAATATTTTCACTATAAATTTTTGATGTGTATTCCTATGCAAAAATAGCCTTCTCTCTCTCTCTCCCTCTCTCTCTGTGTATGTACGTGTTGTGTGTGGATTACCCAAAGCTATTTTTATGCATTATGCATTAGAAAACTCTCTCTAGACAGTCCAGATCAGATGGCAATCCTCCCCTTTGAGTACTTTGCTCTAAGATTTGTCATTGCTCAATGTTAACAGCAGCTGAGCTTTTCTCATCACCGCCCGTCTCTTCTGCGAGGCAGGACGCGTCTTGTCCCAGAGGCTTTGCTGAGGTCACCGTAGCACGAGATCGGCTCCCCTGGAGCGAAGAACATTATCTCCCAGAGGTGTGATAAATTCATAAAACCGGCCTGCAGCAAGTGCCCAGGTCAGGACAGACTCCACAAACATTCCTCCTCTCGGCGAGATGTAAACACTGTCATCTGGGTCTCCTCAAGTGTCTCCCTTTTTTTTTTATCCCCCCCCCCCCCCCCTTTTTTTTTTTCTTCCCCAGGCTCTGCCTCAAATTAGGAGGATTAAGAGGGCAGCAAGTCTGGTGGTTAAGGCCAAGGGAGAAGTTTAAAGGGGAGTTTTCAGCAGTGTATACACAGGCCAGGCAGGGGCAGAGCTATTCCTGCCCCAAATGAGTGGGTACAAATGGAGGACATGACAGAGGGCATTCATATGACCTAATTTTAGGTCCCTAATTTAGAAGGTTGATCTTCCTGCACTCCTCTCTTGCTTTCCAGTGGAAAGCAATGAGCCTCTTCAGAGGGCAGTTCAGAGCAGGAACCAGACTTAGGAGAACTAAAGTGACCCCTGTGGGGGCTGCTGTCTCTGTCTTCCAGCTCCAGAGAACCTCTCAAGAGCAGCCTTTTAGCTCCAACGCCTCTGTCATGCGTGTGAAGCAGTCCATCCTTCCTGCCTCTGCTGTCTCTTCTCTGCTTTCTGTTTATTCAAGTTAATGATGTTCTTTCCATTGTCTGCTGTGGGCACCAGCTTTGAACCATGTTCTCCAGGTGTCTAACAGAGGAGGTGGCTCCCCATCCCCCAAAAGCATATATTTCACATCCAGGTAAGGTTTCTCTGCATCTGTCGAGAAACCTAGTGGTAATTGTTAAATCCTCATGAGCATGTTGGCTTACGCAGCTTTTGAAATCTCGCTGTTGACTGAAGCAAAGGAAAACACCAAATCAGAAACAAAGCGAGTGAGTGACTTTCAGTTGAGTTTGAGAAGAGCATGTCCATCAATCTGGAGGCCTTACTAGCGACACATACTGCGTGTGCGCACATGTGTGTGGGGCTCGGTCAGCGCGTGCCTTGCTTAAAAAAACCAACTTGCTGCCAGCAGATTCTGGTTTCCAACACAGAGGGGTCTAATAGTCCCTGTTCTCTGCCCACAGAGGGGTCTAATGGTCCCTGTTCTCTGCCCGCAGAGGCCATCACAGCCGAATCAGCAAACACCAACCTGCTCACCAACGGCATCAGCTCCCTCTGCTCCATCTGCGGGGACCGGGCGACCGGCAAACACTACGGGGCATCCAGCTGCGACGGCTGCAAAGGCTTCTTCAGGAGGAGTGTCCGCAAGAACCATGTCTATTCCTGCAGGTACTTGCCATTTCTGCAATAAATAAATACAAATTATTGACGCTGTAAATAATTTGGAGTGGAGAACAGGTTGTACGCTGGGGCCCCTATCCCAAATGCCGAATCACCATGCCGTGAATGTTAAGGGTAATACTGCAGGGTTTTTTTTATGGCCAGAGGACAGGAAGTCAAGGATTAAACTAAGTCCTATCTCATCTTGGACCCTGACACCTTTTGTGGCACTGAGCAATCCATTTGGCAAGTTCATTGTCACTGCTTTCCCCACGGTGTAAATCAAGGGAGACTTACAGACCTGAGGTTTGACTGGTGCGTATAATACGTTAGTACAGATTCTGGGTGTGGAGTGACACCACGACCTTGTCCAGCAAGGGAAAGCCAAGGCGGCAAAGGACCAAAGCTCCAGAGATTTCATGTCAAACGCAGTCCTTCTTGATTTTCCTGGTAAAAAGCCACAAGCATCCAAGAACTTGTCACCTCCAAAGCCTCCACCTCCCCCTCAGCTTCTCTGTTCTTGCGTTGAAATACATTAAATTATGTACACTGACATATCACTGATGATTTTACAATCATTCTGAGAACCTAACGTGGACCAGCGATGATTCACGTCCCCTTCGGCACACAGGTATACATTTGAGAGATTTTTTTCATTTTTTTTTTTTTTTACCAGGGGGAGGCTATAAATTAAACAGCAGCTATCTTGGTTGACCTTAGAAAAATGGTGTTTATTTTAGCACAGGAGGAAGGGAGAAAAAAACCCAAATGCACTCAAGCCCTTCATGTCTAATTAAAACCTGGAAGTTTTCTTTCTGTTCCAGAGTTCTTCCTCCTTTAGGGGCGTTCCGAATTTTTGTAACACGAGTCACCCTGTTTGTTCAAAATGCTCCTGGGATCCTTATCACTCCGGGACACACCAGCCATGAAAGAGACCTGGGGTGACAGTAGTGTCCGCCCGCATGGTGCCCATCTCAGGAACCGTGGGATCCCTGAAGGAGGGGGCAACAGCTACTACTGGTTTCTTTGACGTTTTGCCTCTCAGTGTCCTGGGAGCAGAGTTGTTGCCCCTCCCCAGGAATCCATGAGTCTCTGTGATATTTGGCAGCTCGGGGAAGATCCACAGCATCGAAGCCAAGCAAATGGCAAATGCTCGCTTGTCTGCAAATCCTTATTTGGTGAGCCGCGCTGTATTTAGCCCAGCTCGGAGCTCTCTTGTTTATCGCAGACGTGAATTCCTTGGAAAGTCTTCGGCCCTTTGTACCTTTGGCTTTTTACCAGTCTGGGAAACTGCCTCAGCTTTTACAACCTAATGATGGTCCCGGAGCAACCCACGTCGTCTTCTCTCTGTGTGGCAGATTCCTCTTCCTTCGTTTCACCCACCATGGCAAGAGCTGCCAAGTCTACGTGGGCCACCCCCTTGAACAGCATGTAGATTCCTAAATCCCCCGTTGAAATGCATAGGAATTGGGAGGCCACGTGCCTCAAAACTAGGCTGCAGGACACAAAAGGGCTTGTGGCCCATAGTGTAATTACTCTACGCAAAGCAGGGTAGTGTTAACGAGTGGGATCAAACGAGCTCCAGCGCCCAACACCCAATAACTGTTTGAAAGTGGGAGATGGAGTTCCTGCACCGCCAGGCACCGGCACAACTTGAGTCACAGTCACGCTTTCACAGCCAAAACCATCACAGTCCTTGCTGGGTGGGTGGTCTGAAATCACTGCGCGCTCAGCTGGCGGGAACGGCGGTGGGGAAGAGGAGGAACTGGGCCAAGCCAACGTTGATTCAATCCATTTCTTGCAAACCTTTGGCGCTTCTCTGTGTTCGGGCAAAGTGTAGCTCAGTGAGGTCTGGGGCTGTGTTTGGGGCTGCTCGGGGTGAGTGGGGCACAGATGCTGGGCTGGTTGCTCCATGTTTTATTTCCCGTCTCCCCAGGTTCAGCAGACAGTGTGTGATAGACAAAGACAAGAGGAACCAGTGCAGGTACTGCAGGCTGAAGAAGTGCTTCAGAGCTGGCATGAAGAAAGAAGGTAGGTGCAAACAGACATTTCAAAACTGCCTGCTGCCGCCTCTGGCTCCACTCCCACCGCAGAGCATGGTGGAGAGCAGCAGCAGCAGCGCGGGCCAGGGGAGGCGATGCTCATGTATCGCAGTGAGAGATTTCTTGTTGTCGAAGCTGAAAGCGCCATTTCCTGTCTTATCAGATAGGAACTTCAGTTAGAGCCTTGTGACAGTATTCACCCATCCTGGGAGGCTGGTCTCTGGGATACTTTTGTACTGGAAAAGGGATGGGCTTCCCTCAGGGTTTAGTCGGTCTCTAAGTGCTTCACGACAGCAGTTTCTTTGCTACCTACCTGCTAGTGCGGCTCCTAATCCCAGCTGTGACCATCTCAGCGAGGATCTGTCACCCTCAATCTCATAAATGCCAACAGCTGACTACTGCAGGGTAGCGTTTGGCAGTTGACTGGGCTGATGCTCCTGTAGCTTGATGCAACCCTTAGGGCACGGTACAGCCTGAACGCGGTGCCTTACGGCACGAGAGCGGCTCCTCCGTGGCACAGGGCACACAAGCAGCGCTCCAGGAGGCAGCCAGCCCATGTGTCCCCCGAGCTGGGACCTGAGTCAAGAATAAAACCCTTTGGTAGTGCTGTCCTCCTGGTGGCTGTAGCACGACTGTAGAGCCACTATTAGCACTAGTACTGAAGGGCCAATCCAACGTTGGCTGATGCCTTTTGTTGTACTTCGCACTGGCTGTATGGCGGGGCATTGTAGAGCATTGGGGTACCAGTAACCATCGGGAAGTGCCCTTCCAATGCACCAAAGGAAACATTAAGTGTTACAGTGCCTAATGCTAAGCAAGAGAAAAACCACTTCTGTTAAATGATGCCTCACCTCCCTACAGCCAGCTTCCCTGGGGAAGTTTGGGAGCTATCATAGCAGGTTGCCCAGAGAGGAGGTGGAGGCCCCATCCCTGGAGACATTCAAGGCCAGGCTTGATGAGTCTCTGAGCAACCTGATCTAGTTAAAGATGTCCCTGCTCACTGCAGGGGGGTGGGACTAGATGGCCTTTAAAGGTCATCTTCCTTCCAACCCAACACATTCTATGGTTCTATGATTTCTGATCTCTGATCGTTCAGTGTTTGCACAGTGGGAGAGCATGGAAGATACTATTTTACTCAGTCCAAACTTTCTGGATGGAGGCTGTGATTGTATACCGAGTGCTTGGCAAAATGGGGGCCCAACCCCCAACAGATGGTACACCCCCCTGATGTGCAGGTGGTTGGGTGATGGTTTCAGCACTCTTCACCCTTCATTTGTGCTGTTTTCCAACCCACAAACAGCTAATGGGTCAGGGAGCTAGAAAGGAATTTGGGAGTTTCTTTCCATGCCAGCAAGTTAAACACCCCTTACCCAAGGGGTGAAATCACAGTCCCACTGAAACCAAGGGGAAATTTGTCACTGATTTCTGGTAATTTGTAAGATTTCACTGGTGATGAAAAAATCTTTCCAACCTTCTGACCATACGTTTTCCTGGAGAACAAGGGTGTCTTGCAATTTGGCATAGGTCATGGATGTAGCAAAAATGCCTGCTGGTTTAATTTAGGAGAAACGGAGTAAATACAGCAGATGGAAAAAACAGCCCTCAAAATCACAGACACCAAACCGAAGCACATCTCATCAGTTCTGGGCGGGGGTGGAGACAATTGTCAACGCAGCAAGCTCCGTAGCTTGGAAAGGCTGAAATCTGGTTATCAGCTCCATTCGTCGAGCTGAAGCATGATTTTCATTGGGTTTATGGTAAAAGTTATAAAACCTTGGCTCATGCCTTCATTATTGATTGCAGCTTGATGGAAGATGAGTCATTTTTGAGTTCCACATAGTCACATTCTTTGACACTATTTTATGAGTGCACAGTCAGGTTCTGTGGGCTCACAAACCGTTCACGTGTTTGGTTAAGGAAGATTTTTAAAGCACCTTGAGCAACTGCTTTGCAGAAATTAGCTTAGCTGACCAGGCCTGTATCCAAAGCTTGTGTGCAGGACGGTGCAAGAAATTTTCTTGCACAATTGTGTGCACAAAAAGAACACAACTGTTTGCTTTAGGGTGGTTCTAGATTAATATTAAACAGTGTTGCGAAGCACTAGGGGAAAAAGAGAAGCCGTGTCTTGGGATAGAGCGGTGGGAGGATGATACAAATGTTTGTGCATTGTTTTTTTGCTGGCATGCGCCCATTCACGTTGGGAGGCCACAGCTCCGCAGCTCAGTGCGTCCCGTTGTCCCAGCACTGGCACGCAAGAGTTCGTCACTCTCTTTTTCTGGCACACCACTGTTCAGCCAGCCCATATAATAGCAATCAGACTTTCCAGGGTGGGGTAACAGCATTGTTTGTTCGCCGCAGAGGGGAAGAAGCTGGAGACCATCCTTTTCCCAGCCTGTCTGGGACAACACACCTGGGGTGGGGTTGGCAGGGATGTGTCACCCTCGCCCGCTCCCCACCGACCCGCTGCTTGACGAGGGTGTGTGCAGTATCGGAAAACTCGCTGTTCCCCAGGAAAACTAACCGATAAACTGGAATTTTGGATACAGAGTGATTTTTCTTCCCCCCCCCGCCCCAGTCTTCCTGTGCTGTAAGACGTGATGTGACACATTTGGATCTTTCTTTTTCTCTCTCTTTTTNGGAAACAATTCTAGTGGATAATTTCTATTGGATTGTCTATAATATCCCATAGGTATTGGGTGGGTAGATAGATAGACAGGAGCTATATTACCTTGCCTGGTGGAAGGGATATTTCTG
Organism: Stercorarius parasiticus; assembly: GCA_013396915.1. Classification (NCBI taxonomy): domain Eukaryota; kingdom Metazoa; phylum Chordata; class Aves; order Charadriiformes; family Stercorariidae; genus Stercorarius; species Stercorarius parasiticus. Next base: position 923,957 of record VWZL01000149.1, read on the forward strand.
CCTAAAGAAAAAGCCATAGGATGCAAATACCCGAGCTAGCTTTAAGCTGGCTGTCTATAGGGGCAGTGGCGTAGGTGCAGGGCTGAGGGGCACAGCACGAGCGGTAGGTTCTATAGGGCTTTGGGGCAGTTAGGCAGAGGTTGAGAAAAGCATCACTGAGGTCCTTCAGATTGTCTTATTTGCGCACTCTCAACTTGATCCTGCTTTCGGAAAGGACCAGGACTGTCCCACACATAGGCCCGCTGCCGCCAGGCTTGTGCACTGAGATGGGATCCAGGTTCCATCGGCGCCAGCGAGAGCAAGAAAGGGCCAAAACTTGAGTCTTGTGGAAAGTCCAGTCCCCAGATTTCCTAGAAATTAGCTCATTCAGAAACACTCCTATCCCAATTACATTTTTGGTATCAATAATTCACTTTAATAACTACAAGTAAACAGTCACTAAAGTTGGGACAAAGGGAGAGAAAAAAGGCTCGCCTGAACACAAACCCCTTCTTGTCTCCTGAAACGCCACTATGATCAGGATTTAAGATTTTTACAGGAGATTCACTCCTTCATTCTTTGCATTGTGCTTGAGGCTGGGACTGTACCACTGCGTGGTCTGGGTGTTTTGGGGATTTTTCTGGCTATTCTCTCTGATTTTCTCTCTTTGCAGAGGAGAAGGTTCGATTTCTATTGTTTTGCACAATGCTACCGGGCAGGTTTTTGGTCACTACAGCATCAGTGGGTGAGGAATGCACTAGATACTTAAACAACCCAAAGAAAACAGCAGGATACTATTTTTAGCATCTTACTGAGATCATGTTTAACCTTGAATAAATTAGCAGGGTGGGATTTTTCAAGCGAGCCGCCGGGTCATCCACTGACATGGAGTTGGGTGTCTGAAAATCTGGAAGCCCTTTGAAATGCCAGCACTGCACTGTCAGGATTCGGTTTGCTGGCAAAAAAAGAAAGAAGAGGGGTTAATATTTAACCTCTCATCTCCTTTAAAGTAATTTGTGAATGTGCATGAACTCCTTTATTTTTACGCAGATGTAAAAAGGATTATGGTTGTCGCTTAACAGCCACAACACAGTGGGAGGATTTGAGGTTATTTTTTGGTTATTTTTGTTAAATTGGACAGTTTTGTTAGCGTTTCACAGGACCTCTGTCTCGTTTAATACCTTTTGTTTGCACATCTCTTCTGCCAGCTTTTTCTGGGGCTGCAGTTTATTGCAAAGGTGGATGGAAAAGTTAAAGGGTCTTCCCTGCTGTGAGACAGTCGTAAGTCAGGCCTAAAGCCCACGAAAGGATTCAACGTGCACGTACCATGGGGATTTATTTGCAAATAAAATAGACCACTCCTACAAAATCAAAAGTATCTTGGGGGAACAAAATTATTTGCGCATAGAAGTTAACCAGGCAGCACAAGGGGTAAATCTACCGGTGAAGACACAAACACGGTGAGCACTGGGGCGCTCGCGCCTCCCTCCTCCTGCTCTCTCTTTATGCCATTTATTCATACGTTTCCAGCCCCATCGGCATTAAATAGGGGTGGTTTTGGTGGAATAATAACGGAAACGGCAACTCCCACGTAGGCAGGGCTTCAACCTCTGCAGTTACCGTGGAAAGTTACTGGTTTGCTGCTCTCCCCTTCCGACCAGTGCCCGTGCCCATATTTACTGGACTCCCCAGAGGGTCCTCGTCACATGCCCTGTGCCTATGTGGCAAGGCAGCAAGGACAAAGTGTTTGGGAAACGGGGGTTTGTTGCAATCTCACAAACACGCCGCTGTTTGCTCAAGGGCCGCCGCACGTGCTCCGCAGCCTGCCCGGCCGCCCGCAGCCCTGGGACGCTCCTGGCGAAAAAGGGCGACGAAACCCCTCCGACGGCTCCTCTGCGTCAGATGGAGAATACGTTTGTTCTCCCATCCGCTTCCCACAGTCAGGACATGCCGTAGCGGCGGGCAATTCCCCGGAGGGAGACACGGGCACCGTCATGCCCTCTCTTCGCTTTCCCTGAGGAAAAGCCCGGGTCGGGGCCATGCTGTCCCTGGCCGGCAGCATCACAGGGACTCGCTCCCGCTGACGTCCCCTCGTGTGGGGCTGCAATGTGACCCTTCCCAATATTTCCTGGCTTTGGGAACTGGAGTGCTGCTGTGCAGAGGACAGGATTAGAGAAAAAAAAAAACCAAACGGGCGAGCAAAGCTTTTGCCAGGCGTATACTGGAAATAGTAGTCCCTGGGAGACAGTGGGATCCAGCACTGGGATTTTAGACCTTCCTGCGGGTTTGCTGAGTTTTATTGGCTGAAAAGGCGAGATCGTGTCCGACCCCGAGCATCCTCAGCGCCAGCCCACCCTCCCCGAGCACTCCCGATGCCTCACCAGAAGTGACCTATCCCTTCCCTTTTACAAGCACAATAAATATAGCAATATAATTACCACACAGCCATAGATTAATTTTGTGGCAGGTAAAACATTAACTCCCTTTTGTATCTAATTCCATCGCATCTCGGGTACTTTCAGCGATAACACCCGAATCACCTTGAGAAAGTCAGTCTGTACCATCCACTTACACTCGGAGATTGAGCTTATCAGAGCGTGAGGGAAGCACTGAAATATGTGCCATAAAAGGACCTGGGAGAAAAACAGGTTGAAGCTTCTTAAAGGAGTCCGTCATCAGGGACTAGGACTAGGTCTGCCGAGGTTTGTGGGATTTAACGTAAAATAAGATGTGTAACCCAGTTGGAAAGGCAAAATTGGTACCTTTTCTTGTTAAGTGATCAAAAAGAGCCCCATCACCCCCAGAGATCTACACGGGGGAGCACCTGACATGGAAGGAGGTGTAGAGGGTTGGGTGGGGACTTTTCAAGGACGTCAGCGATGACATGGAGTCGGGTGGGCTTGTCTCTACTCAGTGCTGGATGTTGCCGCTCGCCTTTCTGTTGTGAAGGGTTAATCTGTTCTGAAGATTAATCACAGATTATGGCTC
>VWZL01000149.1:926998-962986 GCA_013396915.1 Stercorarius parasiticus
CCCCCATGCACGGGGTGATGCATGCTGCTGTCTAAGGGTTAGCAGAGCCTCCCAAGGACTGTGGCTGTTTTTTCCTCTGAATTGCTGTCCAATTGCCCCGGTGTAGCATCCATAGCCTGAAAAGCTACAGCAAAGACCTACCGAGATGATGAGGGCACTGGAGCACCTCTCTTATGAAGAAAGGCTGAGGGATTTGGGTCTTTCTAGTCTGGAAAAAAGACGACTGAGGGGGATCTTATCAATGCTTATAAATACTGAAAGGGTGGGTGTCAGGAGGATGGGGCCAGGCTCTTTTCAGTGGTGCCCAGGGACAGGACAAGACGTAACGGGCACAAACTCGAACATAGGAAGTTCCACCTAAATGTGAGGAGGAACTTCTTTACCCTGAGGGTGGCAGAGCCCTGGCACAGGCTGCCCAGAGAGGTGGTGGAGTCTCCGTCTCTGGAGACATTCAAAACCCGCCTGGACGCGTTTCATATGCAACCTGCTGTAGGTGACCCTGCTCTAGACCCTGGACTAGATCATCTCCAGAGGTCCCTTCCAACCCCTGCCATTCTGTGATTCTGTAATACCTATGTGTTTTGCTTCTTTTACAAACGGATGGACCCATCCAGCCCCTTGCATCCATTCAGGCAAGGTGGGCTCCGCCGTGCAGAATCCCTTTGGTGGATGGACCCCAGCATCTGCCCCCCCAGCACACCCGGCTCAGCAGCGAGCGGGTCCCGACTGACAGCAAGGCTGAGCCCCAAAGCCTGGAAGATAAATACTATGCGCCTGCCGATAACGGCAGATATTGATTTTTTGTCGCTGTTGCTTGTTTTCTGCCCTTTCACTTTGTTGGCCTCTCATCAGAGGCCGGTTAAGAAACCAAAGCAATGGTTGGACCTGGGCTGGCAAAAGAACCCCAAACCCTTCCCACCCTGGGTGCGAAACGGTGCCCGCGTCTCCTCCTTTGCAGGAATTCGGAGAAACGGGCCCCGTGCAAAGAGCTATGTTTCCCCTAAAGCAAGGCCCAGCAGCAAGGTAAAGTCTAAAAGAGCGACGGCAAGATGATTTTGTTGACTCTGAAGAAAAAAAAAAAAAAAAAAAGTCTTTGCTGGAAAAGTCTTCTCCAGCGGCCGCTTTTGAGAAAAAACCGCACTGTTTCACATCCAAGGGGTTAACGCAGAGAGTGAGTCGTGCTTTGACAGCTTTGCCTGAGTCATTCGCCTTAAATAAAACCAAAAGGAGCACGGAATCGCTGTACGAAGGAGGAGGGATGTGCTGCATTATCACCACATGCTAAATCTTCCCGCTCCCTCTGCTTTAAGGACCTGACAGCGGCCTTTCCGAGCTGTTCGTAGCCAAGATGTACGAGGTGTCGGGAAAACGCTGAGTCTGCGTTCAGGCTCCTTCCTCCAGCCCCATGTGGGCTTCTTTGCTGCTGGACGGAGGCAATAGGGCTCAGGGGAGAAACCAACGCTGAAAACAAGGTTGGACTAAGCCTAAATTCTGCTTTTTTTTCTCTGCTGCTGTTTTACTTGACGGCTGCAGTGGAGGCGAGTCGGTTCTTGGAGCCTGTGTTGCAAAAATAAGCTGCTGAAGTGCAAGAAATCCCTTATGTTCACCGCGCAGGGTTGATGGAGCGTGGGGTTAGATGTGGCTTGTGCTTCAGGGAAAAGGATGGTTTAAAGGGTAGAACGGGCCTCAGAAATTCAGTGGGGTTTTTTTCTAATTCACTGTGGCACGGCCATACCTTTCTGTTTGCAAAAAAGCCCGGGGCGGATCTTCACTCTGCTGTGGTCACTAGCGTGTGTCCAAGGTGCCTTGGTGTCGCTGTTATTAAACAGGACACTCTGAACTGATTTGCGGCAGCGATTTGCACAGGGTGCCAGCAGAGCTGGTGACAAACCCCGGCTTGGTTTGTTCCCTTCGCTGGGTGCCAGCATTGCCATCAGGGTTACAGGCTCAACGAAATGAGCAGTGTGATGGGCAAGGCTGAGGGAATGGTTTTAAGGTGGGATCGGCAAATTTAAGCTTTCTTCCTTTCTTTGGAGCTTCTTTAATGAGGTGACTCTTCCTGCTCCCCGTGAGTGGTGGAGATGTCCCCTGGTACCACCACCTGCCATGCCTCAGGGGCAGGGGACACTCCAAGGCTGCTCTGAGGTGGAATCAGAGGATGTTTTTTCCAGCGGTGTCGTATGATGAGATGCGACCCCAGGTGCATCCTGCTGCACCGGAGCTCAGGCAGGGAGTCCTCAGGGCAGACATGGCAAACAGGGTATCGGGGGCCAGGATCCAGCAGCACGGGTGCATTGCGCAAGTGAAAAAAGTCAACTTCAAAAGCCCAGACTCCCCCCTGAGCTGCATCAAACCCAGTGGGACCAGCTAACATCCCACAGGTGTTGCTCTGACTGCCAAATGGCCCTATCGCTCTCCATTGCTCCTGCGCTTGGTCGTCCCCCTCTCTGGTGGCCTTTTCCTCTCCCCAGGGACCTGTTTCATCGTATTCCAGCATCCAACAAGGGTGGAGGGTCCTGCAGGCACTAAAGCCCCATCCACTCCTGTTTGGGGACCGCAGGTAACAGCAGCCATGGGTTGTGTGGGAAGTTTCTGGCTAACACAGCCACTGCTCGCTCTCATTTCAGCCGTGCAGAATGAGCGCGACAGGATCAGCATCCGCAGGAGCAGCTACGAGGACAACGGCTCTCTCTCCATCAACGTGCTCACTCAGGCTGAGGCCATGGCACAGCAGGTATGAAACACCCGGATAACCCTCCAAACAAGTACGTGGCCTTCAGCTATTCCACACGGGGCTATGAACTCACTAAACCAACCGGGGCTGGATCTTTTTCTGCCCTTGGATGGCTCTTGCACAAAGCCACGGGGAAGAAAACGCATTAAAGATTTATATCCAAAAGCAGACAGTAAAAATCCTCGGTGCGTTATCAAGACGACATGTCCTGCAAGGGGCAGACGCAGCTTTTGGCGGGTGAGATGCAAGGCTGAAATTCCAAGGGCTGAGGGATGTAGCAGACTGCGGGTCCCCTCTGCCCCCAGCCTAAATTCTTGCCGCACCCCTAAAAACTCATTGCATTTCACGCAGAAGTTTATCCCTCCTTGCTGCACACTCTGTCCTGCTCAGAACATAATGTTCCCGTCATGGTCAATTATATCCTTTCTTGTAACTTCTTTACCGGGCAGCAATTTTAGGGGAGAAAAAGAAAGCTAATAAAATCGCTGGGCTTCAACTGACGCTGATTGCTTTCTTATTTCGTGTTCCGCGATGAATTTCACCCTGCGCGTCCTTTAAATTCTTATGCAAATATCCTTTCTCCACTGAAACATACGGTCCAGATGTTGCGTATTACATGCAGCAATGCGTCCACTTCCTTTTCAAAAAGTATTATGTTTTAACCCTCTCCCCTCAGGCAGCTCTTTAGAGATGGAAATGGGTGGGTTTGTGTCCCAGACAGCTACCTGGGGGAGAAAGGCTGGATGCATGTCATGCATCAGGCTGGCTTAAGGGATTGATGGGAAGCTGAGACCCAGTGCTGCTGGCTACTGCTAGGAAGGGGAATATTAACCAGCTTTCATCCTGAGCCAGCCTGGAGAGTGGGGAAGGAGGCGGAGGAGGGAGGGGTGTCTGTTGGGACCGAGCACCACCTCGTGGAGGCTTCGCCATGGGCTGTACATGGGATACCGTTCACGGCTGAGCCAATGAGCGCTCAACCACAAGAGCGAGCACCTTCTCAGTGACCTGGGGAGGTTAATGTCTGTGAAGGCACGCCATGCTATCAACGAATCGTTGCTATCAAGGGTGATAAAACAGCACAGAACTGGTCCCAGTGCAACCGGGTTGTTTCTCTTTCAGTATTCATCGCTGAGTCCGGTGCACAGCGCGGACATCGCAATGAAGAAGGTTGCAACCATCAACGATGTGTGTGAATCCATGAAACAGCAGCTTCTGGTGCTGGTTGAATGGGCAAAATACATTCCGGCGTTTTGTGAGCTCCCACTTGACGACCAGGTAAAATACGAATGCCTCTTCCCTGCAAAACCACCGCCTTCCGTAGGGATTCCCAGCCATACATTTTAACAGGAGAATCTGACAGTAACACATGGATCACCCTGTGCAGAGCAATAAACTAGCAGGAGAGGAAGAATAATAAAGGACAAGGGAACAATCAAAATTAGTCCAGCACCCAAATTCCCCAGAAATACAATAGAGTTGATCACTTTGGTACACACAAGGATCCAATCAAAAAGGACTGCTTTTCCCTTTGTTGACGCCCGATAGTTGAATATAAAAGCCATTTATTTCCTAAGAACTCAAATTACTCAAGCCCCTCTTTGCTCTTTCAGTCGAAACCAACTTTTTATTTAGCTTGCCATGAGTGTAGCACTTCTGAAAAGTAAAGATATACTAATAATTTCTAGCTCTTCATAGTACTTTATCTGTAGATCTGACGTATCGAAAGAAACATCAAATTCGGCTTAATCTGAACAGCAACAGCTCATCTCTGCTTTTCAAATGCAATACCGTTTCTTTTTTCTCTGCCATCTCCAGGTTGCCTTGCTCAGAGCCCACGCAGGGGAACACCTGCTCCTCGGGGTAGCCAAGCGGTCCATACCATACACCGATTTTCTCTTATTAGGTAAAGTAGTGAAATACACCCCTGCTTTCATAATTCACACACCCGCGTTATTGCCGAGTATCCTGCCTGCCTGAGACCCTCTCTGCACGTCTGCCTTGGGACTAAGTGCTCGAGAAGGTCTCTGGAGATGCTTAAAAAGGAGCAAGCAAATTCGCTGGGACTTTTACAACCGTTCCCTTACTGCTTTGAAATTGTGGATGAGAAAACCCCCCCGAACTGCATTGCCTTGTGTTTGTAACAGAAATCGCCGGGACGCAGGCAATGAGGTATTTGGGTATCAGTGCTTAAAAACGTAGCAGAAAGGTCTATTAAAATTTATAGTGCAAATAGGTATTTCCTTTTCATGCGTCTCTCTGCCACCAAAAACACAGGTGGGATTATTCTTGGCAAAAATGAGAACACTGACCTTGAAAGCCACACGTTACAGAGAAGAGGGAGGAAGAACTTTGTTTAAAAAAAAAAAAAATCGCACCAAAAATAAAGATGCAGCGCCACTTGCAAACGGGTGCTAGGCATAGCAGAGGGTAAAGCAGAGCAGAACGTGGAGCAGGCTTTGTGTACGGTGTGGGTGCACCGACACATGCAAATGAGATAATTAAGGACCAAAGAATGAGGTCCACGGCTTGCTTCGCGATTATGAACCTGAGTATGAAGCTGCACACCGGAATTCTCCTGCACATGGGCACATCTGGCACCGTGCCGCGGGGTGACTTCTGGGTGAGATCGTGTCCACAGAGCTAGAGCGGAAATCTGATGGTGGCTTTCTCTTGTCTCGCCAGGGAATGACTTCATCATCCCAATGCACTGCCCAGAACTGGAAATCGCTCGGGTGGCCACCAGAATCTTGGATGAGTTGGTGAAGCCCCTGCGGGACATCCAGATCGACGACAATGAGTACGCTTGCCTTAAAGCCATCATCTTCTTTGATCCAGGTAAGGTTCCTTCCTGATTGCCAAGCACGGGGCTTGGAAAGGAGTTGAGGGCTCTCCAGTCGGCAGGAAAACCGCTCGGCAGCAGCACTACCTTTCCCCCTGCCTCTGCTGTAGTGAGCAATACTTAGCAGCGCATCAAGGACGTGTTGAAGTGACCCATTCCTGAGCACTTCGCTATTTAGCAAGAATGAACTCCAGCCAGACCAACGTGCAAGACTCTGCAGGCCCTAGAGGAGTTTTGCTGCTTCTGTAGCTTGGCTTCAGGAAAGGCCATCAGTCTGAAATGAAGGAGATGACTGTTAAGGACATATATGCCTTGAGTGAATTATGCATAAGCGAAGTGAGTCAATGAGCAGCAGTGTGGAGCGTCCATCAGGGTTCAGAAAGCAGCATTAAAAACCACAGAGAGCTGGACCGTTCAGATCACCCAGAAATACCAAGGATGCCTGTTAATGGATCTTGCTGGCAGCCAGCACCGACCGAGGGCAGGGCTGACCAGCACAGGCTGGAGAGGAGAGCAGGGAAACAAACACAGGGAGGGAAACGAAAGCTTGTTTTGAACCTTTGCTGTATTCTCATTTCACAAACACGGGGGTTTCTGTCTCAGCCCAGGTTCCCCCCAAACGCTCCTGTTTCTACATGCTTGCAGCACTCCCACAACCCCCCCTCGGTACAACACTCCCGGGCCTTTAGTGTGTTCTGCCCTGTAGCTTGGAGAAGAGATGGGGGGGACAATCCCAAGTCCAGAGCAATGCCCTTTTGCCTTTGGCATCTCTGAGCAGGGAGAAGTTAGAGCACCTTTCATTACTTATTTTTTTGCAGTGTCCACCGATTTGAAATCAAGATACAGGAGTTTTACAAACATGGTCAACTTCGGCTCGCCAAAGAGCCTGCTGCAAATCTGAATAAGGATCACGTTATTAAATGGGGTTTGACAAATTACCTTCTCAGCTGCTCAGTGTCTCACTGAGGCCTCAGATCATTGTGACAGTGAGTGTTGCGCGAAAAGGAGACAGAGGGGCAAGCAGTTTTGGCAGAAAATAAACCCCCTTGCGTTCTAACACTCCTCACCGAGGTGGGAGGCTAGGTGCGGCTAGGTTTAAATTCTGAGTGATGCCCAATTCAGCACTATCAGTCCAATCGCGTTTAATATGTATTAAACTATTACGATTTTGGATACACTAATAGTGGACTGCACCTTCAGTCTAGTCGTGCTCATGAAATAGCACGGCCACTCTTGAATCTTTGGTCGCGTTCGGTGAGAAACTAAAAACGACTAGCTACTTAAACAGTGCAGTTTATTTAAGCAACAGATATACAGGTTCTTAGGATTGCCGGTGATAAATACACTGTCTGCAAAGCACGTGCGAGTTAAAGTATGGTTATATATGTATGAAGCGCGCGACTAAGTTATAAAATACAGCCTGCCTATAAATGTAGAAAAGAGAGACTCTAAAGAGATTTTCTAAGTTCCCCGAGAAAGCATTCGGTATAATCTAAGTCTTACCCAAAGGCGTCCCTGTGGGGGGGAAGAGANTCACAAACACGGGGGTTTCTGTCTCAGCCCAGGTTCCCCCCAAACGCTCCTGTTTCTACATGCTTGCAGCACTCCCACAACCCCCCCTCGGTACAACACTCCCGGGCCTTTAGTGTGTTCTGCCCTGTAGCTTGGAGAAGAGATGGGGGGGACAATCCCAAGTCCAGAGCAATGCCCTTTTGCCTTTGGCATCTCTGAGCAGGGAGAAGTTAGAGCACCTTTCATTACTTATTTTTTTGCAGTGTCCACCGATTTGAAATCAAGATACAGGAGTTTTACAAACATGGTCAACTTCGGCTCGCCAAAGAGCCTGCTGCAAATCTGAATAAGGATCACGTTATTAAATGGGGTTTGACAAATTACCTTCTCAGCTGCTCAGTGTCTCACTGAGGCCTCAGATCATTGTGACAGTAAGGGGCTGTGATTTCATCTAAAATGAAAAAGTGTGAGGCTCTGCAGAAGTGACATTCATTCATGCTAACAAGTAGGCATGTCCATGGAGTTACACACTCACATACAATAATTGGTTGACTACTTTGTCTGATCTCTTGGCGTGACGGTCTCTAAAATGTGGTGCTTGTGGATTCTTTGTAGACAGTGAAGGAAATGGTCCGGTGAGCCAGAAATCTCAGTTTTCGATAGCAGGAAAGGCAGGAGTGGAAAGCTGTAAATCCCGGCCCTTCGTCCTACCCAGAGTGCACATTTACTTGATGATTAAGCAAAACTGGACCGGTGGTCCATGAAAAACAGATCAACCGCAGGTCAAAGACAGGAAATCAGGACAAGAATCTGATGCTGCAGCGGGCGTATTTGCAACAGAGAGGCACTAAACCTGCAGGGATTCAGTGGCAGTAGTTGGGGCTCAGGGTTTTCAGGTGGAAATTCCAGGCTATTTCCTTGGAAAGACACATACAGTTGAACTTCTAAATGCTCCCGCTTCACTCATGGCAGTCACCAGACATAGCCATCTGAAGGAAGCTCTTATTTTTTTACTATTTCCCCTCAAATTCCCTATACTGTTTCCCTGTTCCATGAGAGAGATGAAATAGTGGCAGCCCAATGCTAGTCTGTCAGATGAACTTGGAGACTCTGAGAGATAATTGGCAGAGGATCATCGGCATCTCATCCTTTGCCTTCTGCACAGGCCGGCTGACAGGGTAACACTTTCTGGTTACACAGATCAGCAATTAACCTCATTTTTTTCCCCCTCCCAGACTGCAAAGGCCTGAGCGAGCCTGGGAAGGTGAAGAACATGCGCTTCCAGGTCCAGGTCAACCTGGAGGACTACATCAACGATCGCCAGTACGACTCCCGAGGCCGATTCAGCGACATCCTCCTCCTGCTGCCCCCGCTGCAGAGCATCACTTGGCAGATGATAGAGCAAGTCCAGTTCGTGAAGCTCTTCGGTGTGGCCAGGATTGACAGCTTGCTGCAGGAGATGCTGCTGGGAGGTACGAACCCTGCTCAGAAAGGACAGCAAAGTTATTTAACTTCAAAGCCATTACGGGGCTTCACATCTGGGTTTGAGTCCTTCTCTGGAGGATGTAGGGTAGAGAGAACTTGGTCTTGGGAGGAGGGAGGTGAAGGCTCAGGTTGAATTGCAGCTTGAGCATGGGTTCTTCTCACTCCAGTCCAACCCCAAGACATTTCTTTCCAGCCTATCTCTGAAAATGAGACCTAGGGACAGCTTTATAGAAATGAGTACACTCTGTGGTGCTTCACACCAGCGGGGCACTCGAATTTTAGGCAACCTACCAAACTGATGCAGTTTCCGAGAAGACAACACGCTTTTTGTTAGCAATATGCAAAAGTTATAACTATATGGGAAACGCGGATACGAGCAGTAACTGGGACACACACAGAGACAGATGAGCCGTGCAGTTGGATGTTAGCCGACACCTCAGCCATCCCGGGAGGTTGCCCCTAGACAGTGGGAAGGCTGAGAGCGAAGAGGATAGCGGCGCAGGAAGGAAGCAAAGACAGAGCCAGGACATTAACCCCCACCCACAGAGGTCTCCCACACGCTCTGAAAAGAAGAGACTCAGCCCGGAACACCCAGCTTCTCGGTAACTATGCAAAGAACGATGTCTTTTCCCACTTCCACTGCAGGAACCACCGTTGATCTCCAGTACCAGTCGGGACCTCCCAACCTCAACCTGGAACAGCTGCCGGGACCCGTCCTCCCAAGCAACATGGGCTCTGTGATTCACGCCGCTCCAAACCGTACGTGTCCATTTTTACCCTATTAGTGTCAGCATAACGAAGGGACTGAATTGCAGAAGCAGTCAAGAAAAAGACCTTTCGGTTTATTTAAGCATTACACTTGAAGCAGAGTTCACAGCCCCCCCTTGCTGACTTCCTTACTACTGAGTCTGGAAACGTGCTTCCAAAAGAGAAGCTGAGATTTTTTTTCACGTAAATAGCATGATCCAGAGGGATTTTGAGATACTACTTAACATCACAAGATTAAAAAAAAAAAGAAATCTAGATTGGTGACAGCGTGTTTCTATGAGCGTAGGCAGTGCCGGGAAATACCACAAAGCAGCGCACACCGTCATTAGCGGCAAGAGTTCCCCTACGTAGAGAGTCCTGGTTGCTGTCAACCAGAACACAATATGACCTGAGTACAAGACCGTCTTCAACCACTCTGGGCACTGCTGCTAGGCAATGGCTATTTGTTCAGGTATTTAGCCACTGTAGTAGTAAACGGGCCATGCTATTAAAAAAAAAAAAAAGAAAAGAGCAAAAGTTGAGTTGCAATTTAACAACCGCTCCCACGTAATCACAACGTCTTGCGCACAGAGTCTCCTCCTGCCAGTTATGGTCACCTGCCTCTTGTATATTTTTGATATTTCTCAGCCGTACAAATGTTGGCGTCATGTATTTCAGCCTCCTTTGGTTTTTTTCTTAAGCCCCCTCGCAGCAAGGGAGATCTGCGAGCTGCCGTGTTCTGTAAATGAGGTGCGGTGGCCAGCAGGTTGAGCTCTGCTCTGATGAGGAGAGGAGGGATTAAAAAGCAGTCGGGGGCATTTCCCAAGTGTAAAACGCTGAGAGGAGTCGGTCCGTGCCTATCAATCCACCCTGTGCCTCACCACAAGCCAGGAAGGAAGAATGTGCCTGACCACGCCTGGATTTGGGATGGATCCCCCTGCCCCATCCCCCAAGCTCCCGCTCTTTGGTTTGCTGCTTTTATTTGGGCACTGCTCTGTTGACGAGCATCCAGGTCCATGTTAATTCTGTTTCTTTTCTCTCCTACAGCATCTCCTGAAACATCCCTTCCATCTCCTTCTACAAGCACAGGCAGTGAAGACTATAAACTAGGCTCTAGCACAGGACCCAAGGCCGTAGCGCAGCTCTTGCCTCAGACAGTGATACCCAAGCAGGAGATTTTATAGGGAGAGGTGGAAGGAGAAGCTGGGAGCAATGTGGAAACCGTGCTGAAAGTGAAATGGGCCCTTTCTCTTTGCAGAGGCAAAGCACAGCAACCCCCTGCCCGTAGCCGGATCTGTCGGTCACACTTTTTCCCGTCCGTGAGTCGAGCACCAGGTACCGGAGCGCAGCAGGAGCCTCGCCACGGGTCTTCCACTTCACAGGCGATTGGGGTTAATGCTCTTCTCAGTAGGACCAAGACTGTAAGCTCTTTGGAGCAGGCCTTCCGATTGCAGTCGTTATCACCTAGCTCGGTGTGATCACGAGCCTTTTAAAGCCTTCGGCCGCTATCTTCACGAAGCCAAATGCCTTACGCCGCTCCTGGTAACCGTTAATGAGTACAGCGTGTCTTGAATTGGCAGTATGAAAAGGTCTATTCCCATTAAAAATTTAATTACACTCCCGTTTCTCCTGCAGCATGTTAAGCTTTAGGAAGAGTGTCTTAATAACCCTTAGCAGCCCAGTGCTTTCTCATCCCACAAAGACGTGTCTTGTTCCACATGGACCAGCTAACATTTAATGCCGGTCAGTTGTTATATGTGATCAGGAATGCCAGCGTTTGGTTATTTTCCATAATTTCCAGTATACCTAGAGTCCAGTTGTGAGTCGTTTGGTGCGTCCTCTACTTTGTGTGCGCATCGAACGCAGCTCCACGACGGCAGCAAGGATCTCTGCGTCAGACCGTGAACCCCACAGCCGGCAGGAAGCTCGAGAAGCTCTTGACTTCCCAAGTCACGGCTTTGTACCTTCTGCAAACTTTTATTGCAAACGTATTTGGAAGAAGCAACAGTCGTAACTAAAATGCCAACCCCCCCTCCCCCTTTTCCCAGCACGCAGATACGATTTTGCTGTCGTTTTCGATAACTTTGCAACATCCGTAACCTAAACTTCAAAGTTCTAAATTAGCAAAAAAAGGGAGAAGCAGGTCTCCTGTGAGGCAGGGATTTTAAAAAATGTTTGTATTTAAAACATGAGGTGCTTCTGCACTTAACGTAAAACTTCATCAGCAGTAGGTGACCAACTAGTAACCCCGTTACAACCATTTAAAATGATCCCAAGAGGTGACTATACAACCTCCAAATTCCCTAAAGCGCGGCCGCTGTGGTACGGTGTTTATTTGGCATAAATCGAACCTCATCAGAAAGCAGACTGCTGGACTTCTACAAAACTTACCCTCATCTGCCCAGAAGTCCAATGACCTCCATCAGACACCTCTTGAAGGGTTCCGGGCAGCCGTGCTGAACGGCAGGACGCGACGGAGGCTTCTCAGTTCTGCCACGTCGCACAGATCTCTCAACCCATGTGTGTCCCCAGTCGGTGGCAGAAACGAGGCGACGGCGCCCAGCCGTGGCTTTTTGAGGCTTATTTCACTAACCCCTCGTGACAGGCTTCGAGGTCCTCGGATGGAGGACACTATGGAAATGCGATCTTATTGACTGAAGGAGAAGTTGGGAAGAGCATCTGACCCTTCCCCACAAGGGGAACGCGCTGTACTCGGGCTACCTTTCCTTCATCGGGGAAACACTTTAGAGTTGCCATTCTACAGCAGGAGAGCCGTCTGACAGCCACCGAAGGCTGGGTTGAATTTCACCCAGGATGAGAGTGTTTTATTTTTCGACTGCCTATGATGAATTTGATCCGACATTCTATGCTGACAACTTCGATTTGAAACAGCTCTATCTGGGAACAGCTATAGCAGGAAATCGCTCCTGCTGCCTGACAGATGCAACTGTACTTACCTAACATTGCTTCCAGTTCCTCCATCACACAGATTACACTGCTTTTCTAGAAATTAAATGTACATTTATACTCATTAATGGTAGGAAAATAAATCTACGGGGGAAATAAATTTCATGTTCTCGTATTTCACATGGCCAGTTTGCCTTTTTCCTTTAATTCAAAACAAAAAGTTTTCAGTTTTCTCTGCTGACTTCCCCAACGCAAATACCTTAAGGATTTCCACTTTAGGGATTTATTTTTCATAAAAAAGAATCAGCCATGGCTGCAAAGCCCAGCTTTCACTCGAGACTGATGTAACTAACAATCTAAGGTATCATCTGATAGAAGAAAATAGAATTGTCCAGGAACAAGTAGGTATCAGACTCGGCCTCCAGCGTTCAGCAAGAATAATTCACCGTCTGACAAGGGGCCTGTATCAAGGGCCAGAACAGACTCACAGCAAAAATCTCTTTCTGGCTTCCCCGTGTCAAAGCCCGTGCTAAATTAAACCAACGTACCTTGGAAGAGTCCATTTAATGAGGTTTCCGCTTTATTGGAATCATGATTTTTGTTAACAAAAGAAGTTCAAAGCCATCATTTAAAAACATTTGAGTTGTCTGGCGAGACGCCAGCTGCTTTGTCAGAACACCGCGAATTGCGCACCTCAGGTGATAAAAAAATCTTACCTATTTCTCTGTAAATTATCCATCGCCTTGACAATTATAACATTTTATTAACGTCCAATCTAAGTCTTATTTTAAATTTATCCCGCACTACAGCATTAAGAGAAACGGCAAAAATATTTGGGAGGTGCAACGTTACCCTTAAGTTATGAAGAAACTAAGACTGTGACTGCTTGGATGCACGCTGGCTATTTTCCAGAGCTCTATTTGGGTATGACATGAGTAACGGGCATTTACAGCAGCAAATACGCTACTGCAGGAAACACTGCAAAAACTGAATGATAGTACTTCTCCACGAAGAAATTCAGAACACACAAAAAAGAATGAATAAGTGACAGAAGCCCCAAATAAAAAAATAAATAATCTAACCATCTCATCGCTCAAGAAGCGCCGATCCCTACTCAACCGCGAAGTACATCGCCTGAATTGAGCTGCTGCGCTGTTCAGGGGAATAACACTTAAAATATCCAGAACTGTAATGCTGATGCATTTCACTTAGTGTCATTAAAAGAATCATTTTACAGTCCAATTTCTGTATTTCAAAAGCTCTTACGCCACTTCTCTTTCTCCAATAGCATTGAATACATTCCCACATGAACACAGTGCCAACAGAAAGAAGTGAGAACAATCACAGAAAACCCAACATTTCCGCACAGGATAGGCATAAAGAGGTCCATAAATGAATTCTCGCTTGTCACTGCTGCTGTCTAAGACTTCAGAAAGGGTTCATGGAACAACCGGACATCACTTCTAGAAATTAAACAAGAAAATAAAAATGAGATGAATTAACAGGATCCATCTGCAGAGACCTCTGTTCCAGATGGAGAGCAAACAAGCTCTTCCCTAAAATATACGTAAACACAGAACAGCCTAACTGTAGCGGCATGCAAATATAACCAAATCATTACCCTGCTTCAAAATACAAGCAGCAGTGGCACAAAGTTTGTACGAATGTATTTGGAGCTGTTTTCTCCGTAGAAACAGCAGCGTACGGAAGTGTGATGTTACACCCAGGAAAGGTACCAAAGTATTTTTTAGAATTGTTGCAAATGGGAAACGAACTGTTTCCAGTCCCTCCATCCTTTCCTGCCTTTGTAAACCTTGTTTCCTCCTTGCCCTCACCCTCCTTGGGTCAGTTGTTCTCTGCTGACAACTACCTGAACTGCTGCTGTCTAGGCTGCGCAATTGGCTGTCTTTGTATCCGAAAGTACAGAATTAGTGGAAAAAGTCACTATTTGCACAGAGAAACCAGCAGTTAGCATAGCTTAAAACCCTAAAGATGCTACTCTGCTTATTAAATTTGGAGCAGTATCATCTGCTACCGGATACACGCGTACACACGAATTACAAGCCAAAGGATGCAAGACAATTACCCTGAAGTTGTTGTACCCTAAACGTGTGTGAATATGCACGTATATGTGCAAAAAAAGTGACACACAGAGCAGAAGTTAATCAACTAAGACTTCAATTCATGACTTTATTTTTTACATTAAAAAAATTACAACGTAACAAGGGTTTGAAAAGCCAAGTAAACCTGATTTCACACACGCACACACTTGCTAAGTCACAGGGTTCAACCGCTTGAAGTGACGTTTTCTGATTTCCATCAGGATATTTTATTAAACAATATACACATTAAGAGCCTCATGACAAAGCCAGACACATTTCTTCCCAATCTTTAAGATGTGCAACTGAGCATGCAAAGATTCTTGTGGAACTTCCAACTTTCCCCTCAGTTACACGAGACGTAGGTTTCGTTCATTTGACTGCAGTTTCATCAGATGTGTCCACCTAGAAATTGTCCAGCGTTACACATCATCGCCCCCAAGCAAAGTGAACATATTACATCATATTGCACAGTTTTGTTCGCAGGGCCATAGATAATAAATGGATCCCTTAGTAATCTCACCCACCCAATGGTATAAAACCCGATGAAGCTGGAATCAGGATGCCACAAATAGTTACAAAGAAATGGAGAAGCGGGTTCACTGAAAAAAGAAAGTATAGCTTCCGTAGTACGTAAACTTTTTAACGCAAGATTCTTCAGCACGTTGAACCGCTTGAGGTGGGACAGATCCTCAGTGCTACCGGCAAAGCAAAAGCACGAACAGGACAATTTTAAGGCAAGTCCCAGAACAGGGAGCTATTTACTTTCTAGGCACGATTTCAAGCTATGCATCAAGGCTCCTGCTTTATCCTTTACATTGTCAGTAATTTATAGAACAGATGAACAACAATATAAAAAACAGTCTAAATGGAATTTTTAAAGAATCCACTTTTAGCTGAATTTCATTACTTGCAGCTTGTATTTCATTACCTGCAGATTTATAAACATCTCTTAGCACTACTGTTGTTTGTCAGGCCCACATAAAGCAGTTTAGAACTATATTGCTCTCAATTCTTTAAAGTAGTTTTGGTTGGCAAACGGTTAAATTCAAAATAATCTCTTCTATTGCAGGTATTTCTACATTTAAGATCGGTTGTACTTGAGAAAGAGGCAACCTCCTTCATTCCTCTCACGTCTTTGTTCAAGGAATCATTAAGTTAACAGCTTTCCTTCTATGCAAAGTCTGTACAATAAAAAAAAAAGGGGCAGAGCAAGATCTTACACAGACAACTGTTTTCGGTTAGTTTACTCCAATCCGCGGTACATTCATTTTAATCTCACACAGGAGGATACAGTCACTGGTCCCGCTGACCCCTGCACAGAGGACTAAATACAATCCTCAAACACCTACACTTGAGTTCCTCTAGAATCAATGCATTAAGAATTGGAGACGCATACCTGAGGGCACAACTCGGCCCACAGACGTCGGTTAAACGTGTTGTTTACTGAAGATTTAGAACTTACCTAAAGGCCATACGAGATTAATACTGCCAAACACAAGACATGCTTTTGTGAGCCTGGGAAGACATTTGGCAGGGGTGTAACAGTGCCTCTGATGTGTTATGCTGTTGTGTGCACCAGTCCTTTGAATCACTTGCATATGAGGAATGTGTGCCTGAAGTGGGACACAAGAGTACAGCTCTGTTTATTAGGACAAACTGAAATATAAATTAAAAACTGAATAAACCCCACTATTCCCTGAAAACTGGATTTAGAAGGCTAGGTCTCATTTGAGATCAACTTTCACCATAACGCTCCTCCTTATGATTGACAACTGCACCTAAGTATATACTTTTTTATAAAAACACACAGGTAATTCCCCAAACATTTATCAAATAAAAAGGGTTTAACAAAAATGGGTAATTAATCTCATAAAATAAATTACAGTAGCATGACAACATTTGGCTTCTTTAGTGTGACCACGTGCTTTTCCTTTGTTATCTTGCTGTTAAGACCGTTAACAGATCCAGTTCACGTCTCTGAAAGTTAATGAGATGTCTGTGACGATAAACGTATAAAACTCTGCTTGCTACAAGCAAATGTCCGGTATCAGTTTCACCTGGTCACAGATTAGATGTAGACAGCCTTTTCTGGCCCCAAATAAATATTATATAGTATTCTTGCAAGTTCCAGCATAATTAGACTCAAACAGAAAACTCAGGTCCTCCCTTCTTTGCTCTGAGTAGAAGTCGCCTGATTCGAAATCCTGCAAAAGGATTGATCCACAGGAGAGAAGGCTGACCCCCAAAGACAGATTTCATTCCTTCCCAACGTAGTCTCCGCTCCCATGTTGGCTTTTCACTCTTCAGTCTTTCAATCTCCTGTATATAAACCGACATGCAGTGACGTGCTGTTAAGTCCAAAGATTAGTAAAGTCTAATTGCAGTTATCAAAACTGATGACTATTTTGCATTCTTTTAATGTATAGCTAGTGAGCTGATTAGTTTCTTACTGTTTTTTATTTAGTAAGGAAGAAATAAGAATGGTCGATTTAGCCCTGTGGGTCCAGGGCAGAAGACTTAAAACATACAACGTATACCAGAAGGTTGGTCTACCTCTACCTCTCCCCCCCACCCCGTCCCCAAACTAAAAGGCAAAATGACCAGAAAAGCTGATGCTGAAGTAGAGGATCTGCACGCAATATACCCACACTAGCAGTTGTTTACTCAGTTAATGAAACCAGGCAATAAGGCTTCCAAGAAGGCTTTTGTATTGCAATTACTGAAGCTAGGCTTGCTCTCCCAAATGTTTTATTTTGATGATTATTTCTGTACTTGCCACTAATGAAGGTTAGATATTTACCAATTGTTTTTCACAGCTACTCTTCAGTACAGAAGTACACTTCTAAACAGCCTGATATGAGAAAATTCTGAACAGCCATAAGATGCAACTTCCTTACGCTTCCAGTCAATTATTTGTCACACAACATCCTCTCAAGGCTTTAACACTGTAGATCTAAGGGCAAGGAGGCCAAACGTCCAACTCATGGTTACAGTCTAATAAAGTATATCAAAATAGAGTAAAGTGCGAAGGGTTGACACAAGATAGCTAGTTTAAGTATAAACCTGAGAAAAGCAGTCATTTCTCGCGGCATATATCAGGAGTTTGTGACAGTTGAGAAGTGCAAGTCCAAACTGAAGTCAGAAGCTGCGTAAGCTTTGTAATTGAAAACCAAGTTATAAAATTTATGTCAGAAAAGCGAATAGCGCAAGAACTTCTGGTAGAAAGCAATCCCCAAGAAAGTATTTCGAAACTTACAACTGTAGAAATGAAAAAAGATGATCTATTTCAGGTTTGGGGTTTTCTCCAAAACAAGAGCCTCCCCTCAAGCAAACAAAACAATATCTAATCACATCTTCCTAGCATAATTGTTAAAGCTTAAAATACAAAAGTTGAGGTCTTTACCGTTTCATCGTTGCATATGGAGTGGATTTGGGTGCCAAACATAACTGCAGTGAAAGTGAGAAACAGAAAACCCTCAAGGCACAAGAAGATCATCAGGATCACAGTTACAGGTGGGGAGAAGTCACTGCATTCTGTGAAAACAACACATGGAGTTACAAAAAAGATTTAAAAATGCACAGAGCATGTTCATACTGAGACATCCCCCCTTCAACAAACAGCAATAAAAGCTAAATATCTGACACTTGAAACAACATTTCACAGTTGTAACAAACTTCTAATTTCTAGCACTGCAGCAGCTTTATTTGCTGTCCAAGGAAAAAAAGAATTTAAAGGAAGTAACACTTTTGCCTTCATATAAAGCACGTGGTACTGCATTACTGCAATCCTGCCTCAATATTTCAAGGATATCAAATAAATGTTTGCACACATATAAAGATCAGAGCAGATGGAAGTTTCATGCATGACAAACACTGTAAAAACCATCGCCACTGTCAGCTCTGACTGGCTAGTTAATCCAGATGTTCCATTTTGTTGCCATTGCTTTATTATTATTTTTTTAATTCACCAGACAAAGTAATCAGGTTCTGACTTACACTTACAGTCACATCTCTGGAGATCCTCTTATCAACTAATTAACTCAATTATAGTTAAACAAAGAAAAAATGTGATAGTATGCAGGAAGCAGAGTGTTTCAAGTAAAAAAGGGACTGATTCCATCCATTTAACGGAATATTCAGCAAAAAACAGTTACATGGATTCCCCTACCGCTTCAGGTACCAGGAAGAACATACGATCAACCATCTTTCATCAAAAGTGCAAGATCAGAATGAGCCCTGGCACACTGGACCACTAAGAAATGCAAGTCAGAGCCCTGAACAAACAACTAGGACAGTTCAGGAAATTTCTTTTTTGCAGGAGCCCCACAGTTGGCTCCAGTAACTGAACGAGAGAGAAATTTGTTTAAGTTTCAGCTGTTGTTCAAAGAACTGTGGTGGGGCACACAAAGCCCAGCTGGCAGCTTCAGGTAACGTACTGCTGAGGTGGCTGAGGACCAGCTATCCGTTTCCTTCCTATTACGGAGGTGGTAAATCTTTACTATGTGGAAAGGGAGTGAGAAAGCCTTTGAGAGCCACAGCTCTTGCAGTGAATGACTATATCAAAGGAAAGAAAAAAAAATTAACAAGACAAGAGAGATATAGGTAGAGACATATGAAACATTTTCAGGACCTCACTTTAAAAAGATTGAAATCCCAGAATGTTTCATACACGGGACAGAAACAGGTGGAATTCCATGACTTTCTCTTAATATCTACTAGATTATGACAGTGAAAGTTAAGTATTTGCTTACCAGTCCACTGCCCTCGGACACAGGAGAAAAACTGAAACCCACACAGTACGAGCGCATGAGCTGAAATTAGGGCTATATACATCTGGAAATAAGAGAGAGTGCTTACTTTTGAGGTGCTGCCAGGTAGGAAACCAGACATTCCTTTCAGCCAGCCTTCACCACTGCACAGTGAATATACTTTCCTATTTCAATTTTTAATTCAATACAATGATGTAAAAACAAATTCCAATTAAGTTTGAACGTAAAAATGTGGGCAACAATGACAATTTAAGGAATAGCTCCCTAAATCACAGAACCATTCCACTAATTGTTACTAGATAAAGTACAGCAAAATTAAGATAGTTTAAAAGCAACAGTACTTTACAAGATAAAAATGAGTATGAGTAGAAATATATTCCTGCTTGGAAAATATCTTGCATAGAAAAAAAACCCAAAAAAACAACCCAACACAAAAAAAAAGTGACCTTAAGCCATAACTCAATAGTAAGAACAAAAAAAATTGCTATAATCAAGGTAGATTCATACTGAGATCAAGCTGCTCTTGATTTTTGCTTACCGTAAACAAAACAAAAAATCTCTGATTTTTCTCCCCCACGCAATTATTCACCCATGGACAGTGGTGATCCATCTTTCGAATACATCGTTTGCAAATACTAAAGTAAAGGAAGAAAGACTTTTGTTGAGAAAGAATACTTCGCATTCTAATGTAGAAACAAGGATATCTAGTGGTCATCAGCCAATGTGCTGAAATCTACTTTTTCGAAAAACCGCAAACAGTGATTTTACTGATGTTTTATTTGCTCACTTAAAACTCAGCTTTCACTTGTTGTAAAACTGTGTAGGTAACTGTGTAGATAAGATACTCTTCACATACAAAACCCAGTATTAATATGAGCACTATTACATCTCCAAACACACAATCAAGTGAACGCAGTAACCATGTCACACTTCAGCTCTTCAACATAAAACAAAAACATTGAAACTATAGGCAGCATACATTCTTTACATATTTGTTAACGAATACTTAAACACTACTGTTCTTTGCTAGTCTTGCAAGTAATTACTTAGTTTCTTCCCAGTTTTGAGTCAAGGTTACTTCCAGAAAGAAAAGTCAAATATTTCAGTAAGTCCATTTTACATCTGCTAGTCCATACAGCACCAGTGGGCTCATTTCTCTTATATTCAGGTCCATCTGCAGCCACACATCAACAGTTATACATGAGAAACAGAAGAGATGTAACGTGTGTTGAAGTTCTTCCATAAATCAGTAGTTTAAGTCATGCTGATATTTCATTTTCCTAGCTTTGTACTTAAGACAGGCACACAAAGTGTTTCAGATTTTCCTGCAGAACATCCAAAATATTAAACGTTTTCATTTCAGCAGTTACAAAGTCTAAAAAATGCAGGCACTATTATTCAAAATCTTTTGTTTTCAATGCATGCTTGTTTATGTACGATATCTATGAGGGCTGCAATGAGAAGTGAAGAAAGGGGAGTGTGCGTGTGTGTGTGTGTGAAATCAATACTCCGAGGCATAAAATAATTTTTAAGTCATCACATATGCTTGATTATAAGATAATTCAGCAAGAGGCAGAACACACTCCTGTGCAGGTTATATGATCTTCCACTGTTCCTGTGAAGCTCCCTTTGCCCTGAGCTATCATAACCCAGCCCTTATGTTCCCACCGCCTCTTGTTTTACAGACATTAAAGACGATTCATCCTCTGATGCAAATTACTTTTTAAATACTGCCAGTTACAAACGAAAATCCCAATACTGTAACTAAACACTGCAACCACTCTCTAGTGCAGAAGAAACAGGTATCATTCTCGAGAAGGCAGTCAGAAGGCTCTCCAACAGATTTTCATTTCACAGCCTGCTGACTGTTCAGCCTCTCATTAATTTCCCATGCTCTGCGGGAAGGTGAGCTAACTCCAGTCACCACAATCCTGCAAGCCTCCTAATGTAACACAGAATATATACCGTCACTCTAAAAAGAATATTAATGTGAAGAATGAGTAAAATCATATCCAGACTCAATCAAGCCAAACAGTGGAGGATGTGAGGTGGGCAGGACACACTTTTGCTCATTCAGTATTTCTCACAAGCCCACGCAGAGCTCTCCAAGACATCAGATGTCTGGAACTTTGCCTTCATTTCTAATCTCACACCACAATTCAACGAACACTTCCAGCCAAAAAACTCACAGGAATGCTTAAAACAGTGGTTCTGCCTTCTTCCTACCCCCATCACTTGTATTCTACTCCTTCCCTCCCCTGTCCAAGGCCAGATGTTCATGTGGCAAGAGTTTTGGGAAGTCATTCCACTAGCTGCAACCTGGGTCATTTCACTGTGCATGAACACTCACGCCTACACAAGAGGCAGGAGCACTATGGTAGTGAGAACAAGCAGCTGTGGACGAGGGAAGGTCTTCTCCAGCTTGGCACTGCTGCTGAATGCACTCAGGCAACTGCAGGTTCAATTACAGTTTTGAATGCCAAATATAACATTCAGGAAGACACAACTAATGGCTTCGGAGAAATTGGTCTGGAGAACAGAAATTCACAGGAAGACCGATGCAAACATCTCAGTGACTTGATTCTGAGTAACAGTTCCCCACACACAAATGCAGGCACTCCGAGTAGGCTAGAAATAATGACAGCTGTGCTCCTTCACTGAACATGAAATAGCATTCTTCCAGGATAAGCCTCGTCCTTATGCTGAAAATGTTAACTGCTTAGTAAAATCTCAATTTAATGTATTTTCACTGAGGCTAGATATTTAGCTGTAAATAAAAGTTTCTTGTTCTTTTTCCCCAACAGTAATGTGTATTATGAAACTATTTTTCTTCCTCAAAAGAACTTTTGCTGCAGTGTTGCACAACAATTTTCATAACTACATCATGAGAGCCTCTTCTGTTAATAATTTACTACTCAAAACACGCATTGTGGCTTTCAGCGTAACTATTTCCCAACAGGAACCAACTTCAATTTCCATTTTCAAGTCTCTTCTATCAGCAGATTGCCACTTTGACTACTTGGGACTAGACCATCCTTTTAATGTCCTTGGAATGGGTTTGTAAACCAATAAAATATTGGCAGTATAATCAAACAAACCTTTTTTCTATTCGGTACACTTCTGCAGTGCTAAATCTATGGCAAAGAATCAGATTCTGGTAGCTGGTCTATGCAGTATGTATTCAGCATTCAAAAAAATCACGGAAGAATCTTTTGTTTTACTTCAGAAAAGTTAACAGCAACTACCAGTAGCATGTATTTTATGAGTAACAGAAACAAAGGCAATTAAACCAGATATCCAACTGCTGAGAAAAACATGACAGCAGGCTTACAAAAGGACAGCACATACACTTCCAGGCTCTGGCTTTCTCTTTCGGATGTTCTGGGAAGCCAGCTAGGCACTGTGCAAGCATTAAAACGCACCCTTTGCCCTTACGTGAAACATCTCACAGGGTATTTTACCAAGGCACAGAAAAGTAAAACAATTCACAAGACCTGCAAAGCTAGGTCCCTGAACCAGTGGTGAGCGAAAACAAACCCTTTGAAAGTATCACAGATTTCCTTTGCTGTAGACACTACCCACTCTTGCTCTGCTTTAACAATAAATGCCTCTCAAATTCTTGATATAAATAACGTATTTAAAGTCCCTACTTAGCTTATTTTTATTCTTCTTCCACGAAAAAATAATAATTTTTCCAATCAAGACTGCCTTATCTGGGATCACAGGCTACTGGAACATCCAAGGTGATCCAGTGCCTGCTGAGGACGACGGCCCAGATGTACCCAAGGGACTCTGCAGGGCACAGAGCTGCAGCGGCTCTGGGCTCTCCAATACTCCAGCTTCTTTACTCATATATAGAGTTCAACATAAGATGTCTTCATTTAGGGCTGCTTCTAAATTAGCAAATCCTATCGGGACCATGGATGTGGGAAACACTTTACAAAGATACCTGCAAAGTCTCCGTAGGAGCCAGCCTAAATCTGAGATGAGAAAATTAGCAAGATCCAACCTACGCTCAGCACAGGCTCTCAGGTGTCCCTTCACCGCATCCCATGGACACAGTGCCAGGACATCTGAGCAGACTGCACAAAGCTGTTCTGGATCCTCAGAGATTAACAGTTTATATTCTGCCACAAGAAAGCAGCTGCATTGCTACCACTCCCAGGGCCATCCAGCAATTGGTACAGCTCTGTCCATGTAACACTCATCTAGAGCTAATAAAGCCAGCCGGAACCAAACTCGTTGCACATGAAGGCAGACCTGGTATCTGCAAAAGCCAATGTACAATACAGATAAACTAACTGAAGATAATTCTACACTTGACTATTTATACATGAAACTTCTCCCTTCACACTCCAGATACAAAAACCCACTCACATCTGAGAGAAGTGCAAGATTTCAGTGCCAAGGCAGAGTATTTATAATGGAAATAGCTCCTCAGCCATAACTTTCACACAGATAAGTGTAATACACCAAGACATTTAATTTAGAAACCACAAATTTACAGAATAATTTGAGAGCCATGACAAGGCTTCACTCTGTTCTTTTGATGGGAACCAACTCAGAGACTTTTAAATTTAATATGCCACACAATTCAATACACATCACTCCTCACACCTAGAGAGAGCCACCAGGAACATTTACATATTTATGTAAGTCTTAATTATGCAGGCATATCTATTTTCAACTCTCACACAATAAACATTACAAATGCATATCCACAGTGCCTGAAAAAGTGCATTTAACCAATTCCGTGTACAACTTTGGGAAAATAATCGGCCAATTCACACATAACTTCAAGCGATGCACTATGAAGACAAGGCGACACAAACTAGACTATCACTTTAGATAGTTTAAAAGTAATCTGTGTTTTCTTAGTTTAAAACTGCAGGAGTCATTTCTTAAATCAGCTTCTATCAGAAATTTCCTTGAGATTCTTCCATTTGCCCTGCATTATCAACAGTATGGCACAATAATTAGAATGATGCAGAGGAAAAAAATATTCACAGATCAAAAAGTATTTAAGGCACCACAGCATGATTATTTTTAAAAACTCTCGAGTCTCTTGCTTCTTTCCCCTCATCCACATTCATTTTTGGCCACAGTAAATAATATTTATAAAATAATCTGCAATGTATGAATTCAAAAGTTTACTGGATATCAAAAGAAATTTGCGGGAAAAAAATTAAAACAAATATCAGGAACGATATTCCAAGACTCAGTATGCGTAACTGGTTTAAAGAAAACTCTGACGTACCTGCAATGGTGCGCACGTTCAGGTTTGATACTACAGCACTTTGGACATTTGTAGATCACTTCTCCTGGTTTCAGTTGCAAATTATCCATGTATTCTTTAGTGGCATTTCCTTTGGGTACAGCCCCCTGAAATCATTTCAATTAAAGGAGAGAAAGCTTCTTAAATGGTATGAGAGTGTTTAAAAATACATTATATAGACTTCGTACCAGTAATCTCAGGATAATCGCTGAAATAAGGTCATTTACTCAAAGCTACTTTTCCATAAGTCTGAATAATTTCCAAATGAATAAATTACCTCTGCTTGACCTCAAATTCAGTTTCGCTTTGGCAAGACTCATCTCTGGCCAAGTATTAGCATAACTCTGATGGAATCTGCTGTCACCAGCATACATAAAATGAAGCGGAAGACACATCTTTACATACAGATAGAAGTATTACAGGTACAATATTTGCTGAGAATTTAATCTGAATGAGCACTACTAAAAGAGACGTGCTTTCTTACAGCAGTATATGTTAATTGTTGCAATGTTCAGATATTAGGCCAAGCCATCCACAAAAGTTAAATCAGCAACAACTACTTGAAAGATATTATTTCAACTCTCCAAACCCAAGATTTAGCCACCTGCCCCACGTACACAAGCTTTTGAGAACCAACAATCATTGAAGGAATTGATACAGAAGAAAAATAATTCATCAGGAAAAGAAATCATTTTTTAGCGATCAGTTCTCCGAGCTGTTCACCACAGAGCTGCATTAGCAGCTGTTTCAACACAATGAGGAAGATGATGATTGGACAGGAATAGCAGGCAGGACTGCTTCTTCCAGTAACAATTTTAATCTAAAGCTTCGCGAGATCAAAATCTAACTTTGGATTAGTAAGAAGAAAATAATGGAAAGTAACACTGCCACCTTGCTTATTTATAGAGTTAAAAGGCCTATCTGTGATAAGAAGCGATTGTGAAATAAACCAGGATGTGAAATATAAGTGGAATGGCCTTTCTGTAGCAACTCCTCCAGCCCAGCACTTAACTTCAGACAGGGATAGCCTTCTCCAGGTTGGCCAAAATCATCTGCAACATTCTATAATTATTTCTCATTCAAAAAGAAAGCCCACTAGCAACATCATCAATTTACACAGACACCTTAAGGAAGTTTTTGGGACAGAATTAACAGAGCAGCAGGCACTTCAGATTCAATTGCAAAACACCTCTCCACTTAGACAGAAAGGGTTTTTTTTTTTGCCTCTTGCCTGGAATAACAATCTTGTGTTTGTATTGCCCGAGACACAGCCCAAGTTCTGCCCCAGCCGAACTCTTTGGCTAAGTGGTGCTTCATCTTTGAGCCAGCTGGCATTTGCAGGGCCACAAACTGAAAGAGTTTCTTAAACACTCACGTTGTATTGCTGAAGCGTTTTTTGCAATATGAATGTTCTCATTGAAGTTAATACTTTGGTGTAAACATGATGAATTATCTCAGAGAGAACTCCTAAAGCACAAATTTATCTTGTTCCAGGCAAATTTATGCTTATAAAACACATCTCACATTCACCTATTCACCTCTCACTTAGGACAGTAACTTCACGCCCTGATTTTAGTATTTTGCTGATAGAAATATGCTCATTTTCAAAAATATCTTTCATAGTCTCAGGCTGTCACCAATTCCTTTCAATGAAAAATCTGTTTTTATAGTTATAAGAGTAAATTTAATTCACATATGTTTTTCCCTTGAATCTTAGTTTCTATAACACAGTCATGTCTTCCATGCCGGGAGTCAGCAGGAAAGGAGTGGAGGGAAAAAAAAGGTAGTGATTCATTTCAATTTCTACCGTGTTTTATCCATAAAGAACAACATCGGTCTAGAAAGACACACAGTTTTATGAGGACATATTTTTAAGCAATCCATCCTTAAACAATTAACTTTGTTAGCTGTCACGGTCTGTAGAAGTCAACATAACATTTCATCATTGGGTGTGGGCTCTGAAGTAAATCAAAGGCCTAGAAAACATTAACTACAACACCCTGCTGGTTTGATTTTTTTTTTTTTTTGAACACTCCCATAACTTCTATATACACTGTTACTCTCAAAAAATTTGGAGAAAATGGATGTTTTTCCTCTCACCAGATTTATTCCCTAAAAAGAGTACTAGATTTTAATACAAAATCTACAATTTCGTCTCTCAAACTCTTGCATTGAAGAATAAAACTCCTAAGAAATGAGTACTTTCAAGACCTCCTACACCTACACTGTTGTAATGTGGATGCAACTTAAATCTCCTTTCCCACTGACTCCAGATACCTAAACACAGTAATGCATGAATCATGTAGGACAGTAGTTCTTACTTTATGTCAATATGTGACTGAGGTTTTTCAGCATGCCTACCTCTAAAAATTCTTTCATGTGCCATAAATGGAAGATACATTTCAAATGATATGACAGGATGAAGCTACAACATCTTATGAAGTTTTGAAAATATATCTGACAAAAAAAAAAGAAAAAGTAGGACAGAAAAGACTAAAACTTTATTAGCTTCTTCAGAACCTGGGTTATACTTAGCAAATAAACCGTATTTCTCATGATCCTACCTCTCCCTTATAAATTAATTTTATATTGCCTGCTCCTCAAGTTAAAAATTATTTATGGATTCATTAACAAAACAACACAAAAAGTACAGACATCATCCCTTCAGCTTGAGGGTTCTGCATCTAACACTACTTTTCCTAGCAGGAGGAAGCTGATACCACTTCTCCAAATTTCTCTGTAGACGACGAGCGACAGGAGAGAACAATCCAATGTCAAGGAACGATCGCATACTTACTGGATCAGTTAGCATAGTTCTCAGATGCGATGACAAAGCTAGTACTGCCAAGCAGTTAAAGAGAACACCGTTGATCACAGAGTACCAAAAGTCTTTGGAAGGCAGCAACATGACAAAAGTCACTACGAAGTCTGCATAGACAACCAGAAGCCATGTCATTATAGCACAGACCATACCACAGCCATCTCGGATGAACCAAACCCTCTCTGCCATGTCGGCCTCTGAGGAAGAGGAATCGTAGCTGTCATTTTCAGCAAGAAGCGGGTGGTGCTCAACATCACGGAATCTGTGCCCTGATGACTGCATGGTTTTCTGGCCTTGCCCTGCAGGAAGCACGGATACCATTATTATGCATGACGAAACTGGAAATACAGGTGGCTCTCAGTTTTTATTCGGGTAAGATAAAACATATCCAAGTTCAAAATAGATTACTGAGATATTTTTTCTTGATCAAAACCTGAACAGTTCTATGACTACATAAAGACGAAATATTTTTGTAATCAAAAGATACTCGTCTATAAAATTTAATCAACAACTTTGTAAGCCACTTACTGAGTTTTATAATCCCATAGTTTTTTTTTTTTCATCATGCAACTTCAATGCTTGACAAAGGGATTTTAGAATGGTTTCATTTCCATCTTGGTGTGCCTGTAAATCATTCTTGCCCTTTTGTTAAAAATGTAACCTCTTTCTTTTATCTCATATTAAAGCCACAAAGTCTTCATTAAATGACAGCTCATGTCTCTCGGAAAACAGCAAATTATGGCACCAGACCGTTCACTATTAATACTGCTCCAGCAACCCAGGAAGAGCAGAAGGAAAAAACAGAATGGAAATAAGGCTGTTGTAGTACATTGTTCACAACCAAATTCAGAGCAAATAAGAAAAAAAGCTAACTTTGTTGACAAAAGTGCTATTGTGTTGAAAGAACCCCGAACCTGTTACAAAGTTATATTGTAATGGTCTCAGCTCAGACCAAACTGAAGGGAAACAAATGGTAGTGGTTAAATTAGCACGGCAATGGATTACATGAAACAGATTTTCAAAGAACACATTAATTAATTTCATGAAAACTCTTTTAGGGCTTTGTTGTTGTTCCAATAAGAAACAAAAACAAGACCTGAAACCTTAATAGTTTTCATGAAAACAGAATTATTTTCCAGACATGTCTAACAAGCAAAGATACAAAATGGCAGAACTGAAGTGCTATCAACAAACAGGAGACAAATTAAAGCTTAAACATTATGCATCAAGAATAGCCTGCTACTTTAAAAGTATACGGTGTTCTAAAAATCATATTGATTCATGCTATTAAAGGCTATGTCTGAGAGAAACTTGAAAGCATTTATATTGATTGATGACAGTCATGCAGAAATCTCCGTTTTCACCCCTTATTAATGATAGCCTATATATGACTGTTAGGAATTATGGCACTTCAGTTTACATCCCGAGACCCTGAATATATGCCTTATATCCTGAGGCCTTGATAAACATATTCTGCCTAGTAAATCTTTCTGATTCTTAAGTTTTAATGCTAGAACTAGGCAGGAATAATCCAAGAGACTAGATGAAAACAAGTATATGCAGATTGCAGTGTAGAAATCCCAAAGTTACAGTGAAAATAGCTGGCTGGGATACCCATAGGAGACAGTTAAGTGTGGGCTGCATTGTGTTTTCTACACACAGGTTGGGGTTGGGTTTTTTTTTAACAAAAAAGTCACCTCTCCTACCAGAATGCGGCTATTAAACCATGGATAAAAGCAATCACACACTAGAAAAAAACCTTAGAAAAGAATAAACTTCACCTCCCTTAAAAGCAATTCAAACAACTTAACCTAGAGAAGTAAAGGCCCTTTCTTTTGGCTGCTTGAAGTTATTCTAATCTTTCTAAATGCTTACAGTTAAAATTACAATCTATGCCAATTAATTTCAATAGCGCTCTGGGATATCAACCACTCCTTGTGGTCAAAACTTGAAAAGTCAAGTTTCATAAAGACTACATGATTAGCAGCTGGAACACGAAGATAACTAGGCAAATCAGCTATTTCATCAAAACTGGGTATATAAAACTTCTAAGAAATATCATTGTCTAACCTTTTCTCTCTCTCATACGCTCTCATTTTCTCTAGCATACAAATGAAATGGAATAAAATTACTGTATTCATTTAGTTTAACTGTATTAAAGACAATCAAGAATTTTTTTAGCACAACAGGAAAAAAGCCCCACGTACCTCACAAATGTTTTGTATGCTATTCTGACATCATGGCCTTCCTTTGGGCTATCCTAGGCTATTCACATAGTCATAATCTGATGTAATCTGAAAAGACATCATCAAACTGATTAGTAAAGCACTCTTGCTTCATCAGGAAAACCACAAATAATATACACAGATAGTAGTACTTTGAAATACACTGCATGTACTTAAAGCAAACAAGCTGCTGATCAAGAACAAAAAACGTTTAGATTACGCTATCAAAGAACAAACTCAAAAACTTGAAACAGTGTTTCAAGGAACATTATATCTGTCTCGTTCGTTGTTTTTTTTAAGATGAGTTGGATATCCAGATTTTAGCATTAAAAACTAATGTATCCAAAGACCTGCTTATTTTTCCTGTTTGCCTCTCCTGTATGACTAAGAGATAGACTATGAATAATATTACTTGATTGTCTTCAGAGCTTACAGCAAGGTTTTTGGTAGCAGATTTCTAATAACAAGCAAGCATGCCTACCAATATTTTTATAACTGTAAGATAAGGTAGGAAAAAATTGGTTTAACTCTAATTATTAGACCAAGCTATGGTCAATTTAAAATAAAGAAGCTACTCACTCCAGAATCTGTATGTAAAAGAAAATGACCCACAACTATGCCAAAGGGAATACACACTTAGAAAGTTCTCCTTGCTAGAATTACACCATGTAGGCAAATAATTACCATATATGATCTATGATATATAAATCAGTATAAGGACTGAAATGCTAGCACAAGCCATTCTAACCATGCTTAATGTTACAATACGAATATTCCATGATCTTGAATCACATTCTTGCCTTTTCACAAGGATGTAATACTCAAATCCAACACAAACTGCGCGAAGTAAGAGAGCATCAGTAGTTTTTAAACGTGTAGAAGATTTCCTTTTTCATAATGAAAGAAGAGGAGGAACTTATTTTATTTAGAAAACCAAGTACTTCAAAGCTTGGAAATTTTAGTGGTTAACTTTTGGAAGTCACTATGTGGCATTTGGAGCAGGGCTGCAGCACAAAACCCTGAGTTAGATGTCTGCTTGGGGAAGAGAACAGAAGAGGTGTGGGCCTCAATTTCTAACTGGGAAAGTTAGTGACCACACGCATGCTGCACAGAAAGCGCTACTGCACTGGTTTCTGGCAAGTTAAGTTGGGACCCCTGTTCTGCACAGCAACGTTGACTGACATTGCCATTCTCTCACCCAGTCCTACTGCTGCAAACTGTGACATGTCTGGCAATTAAATCTCCAATACGTGATCAAGGAATACTTTTTTTGCTTTTACACAATACAGAATAAAATGACTAGCTTGGAGTAGGAATTTCAAACTTGCATCTGATTAAAGTTGGCTAAAGAAGTACCTAGGTTTATTTCTTCAGTTGTTTTATTTTCTAGTATTTAAAATAAGCTTTGTAACATGGAAGCTTCACTTTTTTTTTCTGGAAGGTTAATTTAAATTAATATATTTTGAGAGTAATGTAAGGATTATGACATTTAACAGCCATAGAAAATACTAAGCCACTTACTTCTAAAGGAAAGCTTCTGAAACTAGCTTGTTAAAAAAAAAAATTCCAAATACAGCATTACTGATGGAGTTGTTCAGTATACAATTTCAAATTTTCCCAATTCAAGTGTAATTATACCAATGCAGACTTCCCTTCAAAATTAGAAGCCCCTTATCTTATTTGAAAAAACTCATATATTCTATTACAAGCCTAAAAGGTAATGCAAAAGCTTATTATGCATATATAACTGCATGAAGCTACCGATTGCTTTCTGTTTTGCTTTATAAATAAGCTTTTACACTTTTATTAAACAAGTTTTCACAATATTGTGAAATCTACAATCATTAAGTTGTCATTGATGTGGCATTTTGAGGAAGCTAAGTAGAAACACACAAGAAGACGACAAGTTGAGTGTATCACATTAATTTGCAGTGTCACCCACCCATTCTCTGAGTTGAGGATGACAAGCAATCGAAGACGACATGCTAAGCCTCTGCAGGTGAAATATTAAAGTCAGAGTAATCATTTGAAATTGTTAACAGAGAATTCATTGACAAGACAGGGACATGATTTGTTCAGTCAGTTCCCTACTCCTAAATGCAATTCTGTGCAAGATTTCAGTGTTTATCATAGCCTCATCAGTTATGGGTTTACATGGAAGTGCCACCACGGTTCAGATTTTGCAAGAATAATAGATTTAGTCATTCTCATGTGATTTCTCCCTTCCCTTCCATCTCCTCTGTGTTGTTCTCCTCTCCAGCTGCCTACAGCATTAGCCCCCACCTTGGTTCCCTTCAAGGGGAAGGGGATCAATGTTTGAAAAGCACTTAGACTTTATGAAGAGCTAAGCATCCCCACTGAGATGCTCACAGCTTTCCTCTAAACTATTAATTTATTTGCTTCAACACCTGTCCTAACCAAATTTACATTGAGTCTTTGTTGTATGCTTAAAGCACAAACCTCCAGGACAAAGCACAACACTTTAGTCTCTAATACACCAAGGAACACGTTTAAACATCTTTATCTAGCATTGGAAGATAAAATTAAATTATTCAATGTTTCATGAAAAATGCCATCTATTTGCATAGGTCATTGCATTAAACCTAATCTGATGCCATTCTACTCTTTGGTGTTGTTTGAAATTCTCAGATTGAGAATATCTCATCTGACCTGCACTTCATTGCTAATGAAATGTAGGCCCAAAATGCAGATATATATTGGAATAAAAAGAACTTTTGAAGAAGTTACATGACAAACTCATGATCACTGGAAAGACAGTACTGTAAAATGACCGTGCCTAAGATGTTTTTAGCTTTCTAATGGGGCTAAAGAAGATCCACTGCAACAGCAAATTTCCCTTCTCTAAGTTTACTGGACGAAGGTTACCAAGGGCACCAGGAAGATGAACGATACAATACAGCTATTGTATCATGAGGCCCCTGCACTGTCAATTAAATTAAAAAAAATGGGGTTAAGTACAGTCCTTTTCCCTGCTATTTTTTGAGGATGAAAGGAAAAACACTGTTGTAGGAAAAAATTTAATTCTTTATTATTAATTCTTTATTTCTCTTTTAAACAGATATATAGATAAGAATTTATATACAGGCTAAAAATCCATCAACTGTCAAAGCTTAAATGTTTTTTTGATTGCTTTTTCCTTCAAGCTGTACAACGGATAGTTTCTAAGATTCCTCATATTTCAGTTACAACACAGTAAAGAGAATGCTTTTATTTCAAAATTTCTGATTGCATACTGATAAGTCAATAGTTGTAGGGACACTAACAGATACTGCACACTAAAATAATAATCCCACAGTGCTTGCATACGATGGATTTAAATCCTACCAAGAAAGTACAACATCAATAGCAAATCAAAATCACAGAACTGTAGTCTCATTAAAAGGCTACAGTCTAAACATTAACTTCAATAACTGCAAAAATTTTAAGTAAACCAAATGGGCACACCTACTAGTGCATCCAATTCCATGGGCAATTTGGACCATTCATTGCTAACATAAATATCCATCAGATAATGTCTAGACGTAATCACGCCTAATTTAAGTGAGTAACCTACTTTTTTATTGCTGATACCTGCAATACAAACTGCAAAGCCGTTTAGTAAGTAAACTGTGGCTTCTTTCAACTTCTCAGTGACTGGTCTAGCAAACTACCTCACAGCAAACAAATAAAACTACTCCAATAACTACTTCAACCAGTAACTGTACTGAAAACCCTTTAGCTCAGCCCCAGTAACAGCCTAGCTCTGTACAAGGAAACTCTGCAAGATACTAGGGTTTCAAGGCTGAACCTTCTCAGCAACCATAACACGTGTAAGAACTGCTAGAGTAGCAAGTATTCAGAAGAACTAGTCCATCAACTACAACCCCAAGTTAGCCCTGCCAGACTCAGCTTTTGCTGTCTGTAATTACAAAGAGATATGCCCAATTTCAACAATCTGGGGTGCACGTAACACAATGCACACAACTCTGGAAAAGAGCAACTGAAATAGCTTGTGACAGCAACACGACACCACCCCAAAGTGTTATTATCAACTTATGCACAAATCTATCCCACACTCTCAGTGACACAGCTCATCATCTCTCTAAAACCCTGTTGCTTTTGCTCTAACTTAATACATTTTCTACCATATTTGTCTCATTAATTTCTTGTTTAGGCCTTGTAGCCCTTCTTTGTATTGACCCGTATCTGCTCTACTGCAGGCATACAGTGACACTTTACAGTGCAAACATGTAAATAATGTGATGTTGTTTATACACAAACACCTGGCAACAAATTCAAGAGACAATCTTCAGT
Source organism: Stercorarius parasiticus (assembly GCA_013396915.1). Taxonomy (NCBI): domain Eukaryota; kingdom Metazoa; phylum Chordata; class Aves; order Charadriiformes; family Stercorariidae; genus Stercorarius; species Stercorarius parasiticus. The sequence goes on from VWZL01000149.1 coordinate 960,729, forward strand.
AAATGCATATTTAACACAGTCAACTTCTAAGCTATTGTAGTGATTCTCCTTATGCCCGTCTCTCACTAAACAGCAAGTGTCAGGCCATAGGAAGACACTGGAATTGTTTCTTTTCATGTCTGAAAAGGGGATATGCTTCTAAATAATCTCAGAAAAAAGGGATATAGAAGTACTGAAGCACAAGTATGGATGTCTTACTGGAAAGCCGGTCATCTAATTCCTTATGTCCTTACTCCAGTAGCATCTTTATAAACATCTTCAAAACACAACAATGAGAATTCAGGGTAAAACAAGTTAGGCAAAGTGAAAGAAAAAAACTATACATGTCTTCAGAACACATATTTATAAAAAGTATTAAAGAGCTTTGCTATCAGCAATAAACCTGGTACGATTTGCGATATCATGTCACTTTTCCGTAAGTACCAAATAACATCCGAGATGTTCAGCAAGGTAACTTTTTGATAACAGATTTCTTCCCCCACAGATGTGGAAGTCAAAGAAAATATATTCCATGAGACGCTGGTGCCCAGCAAACATATACACTATCCGATACACGAAGAGTTCACTGAGCTACAACAGCAAGGACAGAACACTTCTGGATTAAAGAACAACCTTTACCTGAGAGAAGGACACGAACACAATCCATGTGAGTAATGGTTGGGCTTTATATCTTACCTATTTTGGAATAGGGCCACAAACTCAAATTCAGATTAGACTACAGAAGGCTAGATGCTTAAACCAATATCAGTATTATTACGTGGAAACTGAAAATTTTACTCTTTCGCCAATGTCAATTGGATGCACGACATTCTACTTTACAGTATTATTTTTTACTCTAATCTTTGCATTTATCAATATACTCTATATCCTCACACTCAATTAAAAATAGGTTGGGTATCACATTTACTGATCGCACTGCAATATCAAGCTGGCAAGCACATTTTTCTGTCAGTTAGTATATCCATATCCACACGTGATCCTTCCTTCCAGGTTCCCAAAAGTAATGTCATAGATCAAAGCTGAACTACTTTCACTAGCAATTCTCGATACCAATTAAAGGAGTGTTAAAGCCTTTGTTTCAATGGTTCCTCACATCAGACACATGCAAAGCCTCACATTTCCTCTATATTCTTCATCTTCAGCCTTTCAACTGCTACAAAATTCTACCAATTTACTTTTCTTAAAAGTTCTACGTCTTCATAAAAGGCATAAAAAAGAAATCCATCAGGTGTATATGATACAAAATATAATGCTTTAGAGCAAAACCGAGGAAGTTTTAGAGAGATGAAAAGTATTATCAATTTCTTTCAGCCACAAAAAGCTTTCAGCTATTTAATTGCAAACTAGAACCACTAAAATTTTACATCAGTTTCATCTACTAATGAATCAGTATGGCTCTACTTTATCAGTAAATTTTCAAAGTCAGAGAGCACCCACTTCAAAAGATCCAATTTAAGCCTGTTAATGTGAACAGTCACAGTGACTTCAACCTAATTATGTCTTCATCAGCGCGAACAGTCACATCACTGTAATTCAGCATCCCGATACCATTATACAACGTATACGTAGTATAGAAAATAGTGAATTATTTCCATCAATGATTTCCCAATCCGTTTTTGACGGCATGGATTAGATACGTGCCGTGCTGTACCAGTCGACCCTCTCATTTTCCCGAGTGTGAACTGTCTGCATTCCCGCTTCCTGTAAGCGCTGTTCTTCCCTCCTGGAAAGAAGGAAAACTAGCACTACATAAACCAGCCAAACTCCCCACAGCAAGTGCCAGGACGTTACTGGGAAGCGTGGTGTGTCAAATGGCTGATGCTCCCTCAGCTCCTTCCAGCTTCCCACGGCGGCAGATGAGACGCCACAGCACAACTGTGCCGGGGCGCAGGGACCCTTCCACGCACTTGTTTCCATGGCTGCTGATTTATTTTTGTTTAAATAACCCGAAAAGAGGGAGGAGCACACCCAAGACCTAGAAACACCCCGTTAAGGACGGACACCCAACACCGGCCGGGACGGAGACCGACGGGGCGCCCAGCCCTCGGCCCGGCCTGCCCCAGGAGAGGAGGCTGAGCCCCGCTAACCCTTTCAGCGGGCCACCGGGCCTCCGCGGGGAGGGAAAGGCGGCTGCCCTGAGGGGAACCGGCTGGGTGAGGGGAAGGTGGCCCGGGGGTGGATTTACCTCAGCGGCGGCGGCCCCGCTACCCTCAGAGCTGCGCCTGGCGCCGTGCCGCCGGCGCGGTGGGGCGAGCCGG
>VWZL01000149.1:968545-992386 GCA_013396915.1 Stercorarius parasiticus
CATATCCCTGCACCCCTTGAACCCCCATACCCACATTCCCCCACAACACGCATTCCTCTTGGAGCCGTACCCCCATGGACCCACACCACCTCCATCTGCAGGACCCGCATCCCACAGGGACCTGCACGCCTCCCTGCAACCCAGCACCTTGCGGCGCCCCCCGGGACCTGCATCCCTCAGGAACCCCCATCCCCTGCGTCCTGGTGCCTGGCACCCCGGTGCTTGACTCATAACGCCTCAGGACCCACATCCTTTTTCCTCTTTCAACACATCCCAGGGAGGGCAGGGTGGGGATGTCACCTTGCAGGGAAAAGGATTGCCGCTAATCAGGCCAGCTGATATTGGTGGGGAAAAGCAGACACACTATGGGACACAGAAACCTTTCGTTTTAACACGCTTGGTGAATTGAATCTAATTTTCCAGGGGTACTTTTCTGCTTAATAAATAATAAACCCTCTGTCTACAACCTGTACCTCGCTTCTGTTCATGTACCACCCTGGCAAAATACTGTGCCTGACAGGCGGATCTGGGTGGGCTTTGCTGCGTTATTTGGGGAGAGGGGGAAGCAGGAAGGCTGATGAGATAGGATTTCCCTTGGCTTTCCTTGCCTTATCGAAATTCGTCTTGCAGGTGCCAGCTGAGATTTTGGATCCTAAGTAATTTTTTGTGAAAAATGAACTTCTTCCTAACATTTCCTGGAGCCTTCTGGGAATCCTGAAGACATATTATTTAACAAACGCACTGAGGCTTCTGCTCAGCCTTTTAAAAAAGAAGCTGTTTTCTCTAGCTTTTCCTTTCTGCTAATTAAGCTGCTGCTTAGAGCGTTTTGAAGTGTTCTGCCGATCTCGACCAAATTGGATAGGGCAGGAGTGGCACCATCTTCCGAATCAAACTGACGTGCAGAGTGGTTTGAGATACAGCCAAGGGGTCTGGGCTTTCCTCTCTGCTCCTCCCAGCAGCAGCGCTGGAGCAACACCTAGAAGGGAGGTCTAAAACCGGACCTGGAAAGTACTTCCAGAGATGATGTCTTTGAATTTTTGCGTTGGCATCCAGTAGGCTCGATTTGTGTGTAGTTCCAGATCCTGTGCCCTCAAAATCCCCCCTCATCTGTACGCATGAAGGGAATAATAAGTCTGATTTCAGATTTTTTTGGCATTTTACGGTGGGTAGTTTTTCAGAAGCAGAACTTCATCCGTGCCCAAAAAACGCATACATAAATATTAATTTCCACATTCCAACTTTGAAAGTTCTCCACAAATACATGAAAATATACATCTGAATGTGAGGCTGTGGACTTCTGTGCCTAACGGTTTTTGAGATTGGAGCTGTAAACCGGCCCTACGCCAGCCCAGCTGCTAATCATGCCAGTCAAGTGCTGGGTTTCTTATGACTTTCTCCCTTTCTCTTCCTTTTTCCTTCTTATTTCTGTTTCCCTTAAGTATAAGTTGTCTTAGATACTAGATAGTTGTCTTAGGTACTTGGATACTAGATGCTGGAGCTAGGTGGGGAAACAGCATGTTTGTGGCTCAATTTCTTCTTCTTGAGGACACATTTCATAAGGATTTTAGTCAAAGGAACTTCTCGCTGCAAAATAATCGCCTCAATTCAGGTAATATTTGAGCTTGTCCATGGCTATCGTGCAATAATTATGTTCCCTCTCTAAAACTGCTTCTCATCTGCTCCCTCTCTGCTTTCTCTGATGAGGGAGTGGGCCAACGAGAAAGGAAGGATGCTTTTGTGTCGATAAACGCGGTGAGTGTTGGATGCCAGATTAACTACATGTTCTCTGAGGACGTGGACTGTCCTGTCTTGTGAATGAGGCTTCACTGCTGCCAGCAAAACTCTCTAGCTCTTCACGGGGATGCCTGCTATTAAATATAAAAAGTGAAAGTAAAATTTGATTCCTGAGAAAAACACCCATGGAAAACAAAGGATTACTCACCCTCTCCCCCTCCCTTCCTGCCTGCAGCTGGAGCTGAAATCCGTTTCCCTTTCCCTAGGCGCTGGATTCGGTTTACTTCACTGGCTTTGCAGAGACCAACAAGACCTTTGTGATTGCTCGTCTCGCCAAACGCCCCAACAGGACCTGTGAGATGTGGCTCTTCCTGAGGGTGGATGGAATAGGAGAGTTTGAAGTGAGTGGTGGATGCGGAATGACGTTCAAGAGCAGCGCTTAACTCCTGCCTTCAACCTGTGTTAGGAACCCGAGCAAAAATTAATCACAGAATGGTTCGGGTTGGAAGGGACCTTAAAGATCATCTCATTCCAACCCCCTGCCCTGGGCAGGGACACCTCCCACTAGACCAGGTTGCTCCAAGCCCCGTCCAGCCTGGCCTTGAACACCTCCAGGGATGGGGCAGCCACAACCTCCCTGGGCAACCTGTTCCAGTGTCTCACCACCCTCACAGGAAAGAATTTCTTCCTAATATCTAATCTAAATCTCCCCTTTTTTCATGCCCTTGCATGTTCTCTGCATCTTCACCGTCCTAACAGTACCACATTGGTGCTGTGACTGAAGACAGTGGTAGAACTGGCCAGATTACTGGTTATGTCTCGTTTTAGGAGTAGGTGTCTGACACTCATTCCCTTTTTCCCATAATGTGCACAAAACAGAGCATATTTTCTGAAATATGTCTTGGGAAGTCTCCCAGGAAGAATTTGAGCATTCTGTCTTTTTGGTAACGTGCAGCACGTGGTTACTAAGTTACGTTGGGTGGTTATGGCTGATTTTTTTCCCCTTTTCTAATGAATGAAGACTATAAAAACCATTGTGGAATTGCCTCTCTTCAAAGAGAAAGTATTAGAGCGTTGTATGTACATCTCCTTCATTCTTGCTAAAAGGAAGGCAGTATTAATCATTATTTTGGCCGTGGATTTTATTTTTTGTTAATAGCTGACTGTAGTAAAGAAGGAGGGAAGATCTGACATAAATCCCTTTGCAATCCACTGACTATCTTTACGTCCACAAATTCGTTTTGCTAAAAGTAGTCATGACCAGAAAAAGCAGGAGATGCCCTATTTGCCGAAAAACAAACCAGAGAAGATGGATTATAGAAGCGCATTATGTGGTTTTCTAGGAATATTTAGTATAACAATACTACTTTGGGGCTTTGTCATTTCGAACTGCCAGCCAAGTTCAGGACCTTCTTAGATCCTTCCCTACAGCAACAGGCGTAAGCTCTTTTTTAGAAAGGTGGCAGCTTTAGGAAACAAGATGTATTTTTCAAAGAGCAGCTGAAGAGCTTTGAGAGCTTGCATGCCCTAGAAATTTACATCAGTTTAGTCTAAAAATAAATTTACCCGCAAAGCCCTGCACCAGAGTGACAGAGTCACTAACGCAAGGAGCTGAGCTCTTGCAGCGACCTCCCTGCGCGCCACTAATTCAGTTGTATTATCTGAAACAATAATGTATTATCTTAGAACTCAGGTGTTTTAGGTGCAATTTCCCTTCTCTAATAATCTGATTGCCTGAAGCAGCTACAACTGAAAAACCAATTCAACCAAACGTTCCCCCTGCAGAGGACCGTCAGAGCTGGAATTCACCCGCGTTGTATCCCCACAGTTGTATTAAGCAAATGTTTTCCTTAAATGTCTTTTTAGCACCCACAACATCCAAACATGATGGTGAGTGATGAATCGGAAGAGATTTGGAGTGGAGGAGGGCTCACTATTGAATACCTGGAGCCCCAAAGTCGCTGGAAAATAAGCTTCGATGGATTACTCAGGTACTGCAGCACCCTGTGGTTTCATTTATCTCCACTGAAGATGAAGGGGTTTTGAGCACTGTCTGGCAATATATTTAACCGACTTGAACCAAAAGCTATTCGGTAACAATAGCATGCGTTGATTTTCACGGAATGAAGGTGCAGCTAGTAATATCTGTGTCTGGCGTAGGGTTGCAATACAGCATTGCTATTCTACCTTAGCGCACAATAGCCCCATTCTTCTGCGGTGTCTTCTGTTGCGTCCACTTCCAAACGCGTAAGAAACATTTTGCCGTTTGTTTAGGAGGGTTACAAAATCGTAGCGCTTTGCCTTACAGAAAAGGACCCTACCGACAGCAGTGGAGCGAAGAGGAAGGCGAACTTGTACCAGTTAAATTCTCTTTCCAGTAAGAGCATTTCACTTTTGCTCCGGGATGCATAGCTGAGTTCGTGGATAGAGATTTGGTTACTGTTTTCAAAGGGTCACGTGCACAAAGTCACGCATGAAGCCCTGCCTCCGCTTTCTGTTTATGGGCTTCTGTGCCTGATGTCTGATACTTTTGTCTGATACAGACCTTTTGTCTGACAAAAAATGATTTGCCGTCGAAGTAGCACGGCAGTCCTGGAGTAATGCTGCATTTGTAGCTGTGAAGAGACGATGTGAGAGAAAGCAGCATGCTTTCGCTTGTGGCTCTGCCCTGCCAGCTTCCCTTCCTAGGTAATCCGTTGAGTCTTTCAGGCTGTCGTTGCTCTTCTTGGCTTCCTTTTGAAAAGTCATAACATATTACCAATGACAAAAATCAGAATTTTCCAATGATGATAACACACAAAGATTGCCATTGCCAGAGTAGCAAGTGCACAACTTGGCCTAGTACCACCTGAAAGCTAATAATGTCTCTTATTTTTTTCCTCCCCTTTCCCTAGTTGGGAGAACTTCACGGAAGTCTTCAACTTTAGTGTCGACAGTCACCCCAGCACATTTGCACGTGCTTTTGCCCAGGAACCGTGGACCATCGAGTTCTTCCAGAGGGTCAAAAAGTGAGAGGCGAGATTAATTTCCTCTGGGGTTAATAGTCATTTTTCTGCAGATCTCTTCAGGGTCTGTTGTGTGCTGTTGTAGGTGATTTTAGAAGGTGGGTTTCATTTGAAGTGAGCTAATAAAGGCCATGGCTCCTGTCAGGTGTCTCCTGGTTTCATCGCTACATCAGACCTGGTTTCATTACTTCATCTAAGGAGGATCCTGCACACAGACGGGATCTTCCTGATGTGTGGGTGGAGGGACCTGCCCACAGTTTTGGTCTGTAAAACCTTGAGCATTGGGAATATTTCTTATCCTGACTGTTTTTCATTGCGGACAACCTGATTTGGGCCACTTCCAAAGCCGGTGCTGCAGGTGTAGCTAAGCAAAGGATGGAACACAGTCGTGTGAAAGGAGGGCTAAACTCGGTGTTTTAATTACTGCGCAAGCTTCGGAGAGCTGAAAATACGGGAAGAAAAAATGAGTATCAATAGCGTGTTGTCTAAATACAGGCAGAAAATATGTATACCGAAAGTGTATTGTGCTTGGCGATACCTGCTGACTTCTAAGCAGCAACGGGTTGGCAGGACAGCATTTTGTCAAACGGAGGGAATTTTTATAGTCTGTCAGGGTGGAAATTTGTTGCCGTTTCATTCTCAGGTGTCTCAGAGACATTATTAGCGATAACTGGAAAATGTAAAAGTGGTTGCTAATGTGTAAAATCTGGCATAGCCGTGATCCAGATGCTCTGAAGTCTCTCCTTCATTTTGGAGTATAAGTCTATCAGATTGGCATTGGAGCCGCCTTGATTTTGCCTTGTTGATTTTGCCTGTCCATTTACGCTTTTCTTTCTCCCAGGCAAAGGGAACAACATTTCCGACACGAGCAGTGGGGCCAGTCTGTTGGAGAAATTGAAATAAAAAATCATGAGAAAACGCAACTTTCCCTCAAAGGCGTTCGGAGCCACTCTTACGGTAACAGCACCAGGAACAATTCACTCACTTGGCTGCCTTCACTGTAGCTGGTACTGGCAGGGCAGTGGGACTATAGATTGTCCTTAAAAATAACCAATTTCATGACTGGGCACAACGTTAAAACATTTCATAGGAAATACCATTAATGTTTTGGGGACACGCATATGCTTACCATGTTGTCAATTACTGGATATTTCTTTATCCAAAGTTAGGTTCAAGTCGGGTACTATTAGTTCACTTTTTCCAGCAATGGTGAACTTTAGGTTGGGTGATTTTGTTCTTTTTTTTTGCAGGTATCCGGGACTGGTCTGAGATTTACCGTTATGTCATGATTTTGGCGCACTTTGAGGTAGGTATTAAGATGACGATGTGCTACTTGACCATGAAAATGGAGGCGTTCCTGAGCTTGTCAGTCCTATTTAAATAACCAGAAATAAGGCATCGGGAGCATCCGTGGTGGGCAATCAGAAGTGCTAACCGGTGCCATCATTAGCACGTATCGGTGTTGGGAGCCGCTCTCAAAAGCAGAGCCATGTGTGTAAAAACTGAGATTTTGCTACACTGGTTGAGCCAAAAGTTGTTTTGGTAACTTGAAACTGCTTGTTTTGGTGTTTTTAAGAAAAATCAGACAGGCAGCTTTACAGGACACATTCTCAGTTGCCGCAAATACCCAGCACTTAGTGGAGTTGATGCAGTGCTGATTCACACCCAGTGAGAGCCTGAGGTGCTCGAAGGCATCCTAAGCCTTCGTGACAGCAGTCAGCAGATATTTCTGCCTGTGCTGAGCTCTAATTCTCTGCTTTGCCGTTGTGGCTGTGCCGGAGGAGAGCCAGCGCCGTGGCTGCTGGGAGCACACAGCCGGGGGAAACGCTGAATGCTGGCGGTACCAGCTGGCACGCAACCCCAACAGATGGTCCCGAAATGGCATCTCCTTTGCCAACACAGGCGTGAAGGAATCTAAACTCTCTATTATAGGCAGAATTACAGGAGGTAAGACTGCATTCAGAATAAAAGTTCTTTTCCCGGCCAGCACAAAACCACACCTTGGAAAACCCCACGTATGTGCAGATCCAGTAGCTGTTGTGATTTAACATATGGCTGCGTACCTTTTAATAAGACTGTGCTTTTGCGCTGTAACATGTACAATCAGGTAGTAACCTTTCCCTTTTCTTCATCGTTATTCAAGCCTTAAAAGGACTGCTGCTCTTCCCCTCCTAATTAAAAGCTATCTGTGACTGTTTGCTGAGAAGGAATTAAAGTTTATTGCCAATTGAAGTTTGGAGTCCTCATACCCCGAGTGTCTGTACGTATATAACATCACAGCGTAGGCTTATATTTGCCTCAGAGCAGCCCAAGTGGAGCGTGAAGGGATTCGGACTCAAGGGTGGAAGAGAAATGAAAAAAAACCGTGAGATTCCAGTTCCTTCTTACTTAACATTTTTCCTATGTGCTGTTCTTGGACAGAGAATAATATAGGTTAGAAGAGATGCCTGATGAAAGTAGGATCAACTTTGACAGGTTGCCCATCAGTTTTGAACATGGCTGGCTGACGTCTCTGCATGTAGTGTTTCCCACCTCCTCTTATGCCTGCTTGCTGTGGGCTTTCCGTTGTCCTTAATGTCCTTAACTTGTCCTGCTTTATATTCTCGGACTCTCATTTGCAGCCAGAGTTTCGTGGAAGACGTATTGAGAAGATTTAAAAGTATAAAGTCATAGCGCGCTGCATAACCCGAGTTGTATCTTCTTGGTCAAGCCAGAGTACGATCCACGCAAAGGAGCCCACATGAATTAGACTGCTTTTTCTTTATTGCTCTCTTACAGGATGGGACTGCGGCACATTTAACCGTTATCAATATGCCAGCTACCACAACTAAGTAAGTAACCAAGGAAGTTTATGCTGCTAAAAACAAACGTTTTACAGGTGACAGAAGTTGCTCTGCAGGATGTCTATATGCACATTCTTGCTTTGAACCTGTACAGCCCCATTTCCATCCACACCTTCGTGCTCCCCACTCCCTCCGCCCAATTTTCCATTTGCAGTTAGTCACAAGGACAGCTTTTACCTTCAATTATTTCCTTTCCATTCAATTTCTGTTTGGCTGATGGCAGCTGCCTGCCTTACTATCCAGATGATTTAGAGCTACAAATTGAGCACTTCCAGCTATTTAGGAAGGTGTGTCCGTCTGTAATGGGGCATTCCGCAGGGAGCCCTGCCTTGCTGACTGCCGCTTTCCTCATCCAGAAGCTCAAAGACCAGCGTTCATGGCCCTCGGACCGAGTGGGACCAAGTGACCTGCCTGTCCCACCACAATCCATCCTGCAAGCTTCATCTTCCTTGCATGCCTGGCTTCCCCCGCCCAGCATTTGCAATATCCCACAATAGAACCTTTTTTATTGATTCCTGCTGCTTTCCAGGCATGAAGGCCGTGCTCAGCATTGAGCTCCCCTGGAAGACCAATGTGCTGGTCCGTTTGAACTTTGGTTGGACTTCAATTCTGCTCCGTTTCTTCCCCCTTCAGCCTCGCTGTAGGTTACGTGTTTTTCCCCGATGGGAGGAAGGCTGGCATTGAGTGGTCCAACGCCTCGCTGGCTGAGATGGCCGATGACGGTGTTATCAAGGATGAATACGGAGTCAGTTTTACTGCTGGTAAGCTACGTGCAGCCCTGTATCTGCTTTCAGCTTTTTGGCACGCAGTTAATTTAGTGGAGGAGAGACTACTCAGTAAAATTCCTTGGAGCGAATTTGAAAGCTAAACGCATCCTCTTACCCCCTGAGAAATTTACTTCTGCGCTTAAAGTTAAGTCATATGCGTGGGGTGTCATCGGTGAAACGGGGCGGGGGGTGTCCACCGCAGGCAACTGTGTCAGAGGGAGAGTTACAGTTTCTACTTGTGATGACTGTAGCTTATGATAATCCAGATAAATGACGTGATTTTCGCTTTTGAGGCGTCAGAACATATGTTATGAGGTGGATTCAGCTGCTCTGGAAATACGGCTTGATCAAAGATTTTACTTAATTTAGAAACCAGACGGGGAAACTATTGCTGTTTAGAAAAGCATGAAAAGAAACCATGTAGAATAGTAGGTCTTGGGAATTTTTGAGATAAAATACTGTTGAAGGTTGGAGACTTTCTACCCTTTTTACTCTTGTCAAAGGTGGCAAGTACTTCGATGTTGCTGCAGCGCTGGATAAGCAGGCTTGCCCCGTGGTGTATAATGGCCTGACTGGAAGAGGCGTTTTCCACGAGTGCATTGCGGATTTCCAACTAAACGGGTCAACGCCAGGCTGGGGCTTGGTTGAATTTTATTACAGGTAAAACAATGACGGGCAAGAAGAGGTAAAGAATTCCCATCCTCCTCTATTGACCTATGTGGCTACAGCTCCATAGATATTTGAAGCATAAATGCACAGATTTTTTTTACCTGACGGAAAGAAATGTTCATTTAATGCTTAATGTGTTTATTAAGTTGGCAAACACGATATATATATATTAAATATATATATTAAAAGAATGATTATGCAAGCACTTCATACATGAAGACAAACCATGGGCACTTGTTCAGTTGTTTGTTATATAGGTTTATGCAGGATTTTATACAGATCCCCATATAGGTTTATGAGTTAGTGGATCGTCCATTCTGGAGACTGGCTTATTTAGGCAATCTGTCACGTTATAAAAATAATGAGTCCTCTACCCCAAACAGCAGGCTAACCGTTTACGGGGTGAAATTTGCTCACGCAAGTATTTGTCAGACTAGAGCACAGAACAGATAAATGATCAGAAAACCAACAGAGGAATGCCTCTTCTAGGGGAAAGGATTACATCCACAAAATATGCGCTTCTCGGTGAATTGCTGTTTCTCCTGCCACGTGATTATCATGGTCTTTTACTGGAGCTTTTTCCCTATTGAGTCTGTTCTCTCATGAAAAACGAAAGGCAAGTTTGGTTGTTTACATTTAGTTTGCCTTTTTAAATAAACACTAATTTCTTGGCTGTCGGAGGAAATGCCGTAGAGGACTTAGTGCTTAGAGATACAGCTTAGTGATGGTTTTTGTCAAGAGTTAGGTTGATGGTTGGACTAGATGATCTGAAAGGTCCCTTCAAACCTTGGCGATTCTGTGATTCGATGACTTCCAGAAGACTGAGAACTCAGCTTCTTCTGAAAACCAGACACATTTAAAGCGCATAAAATAGACCACTAAGCCCCTAAACGCCTGCTGGTTGAACTTGAAAGCCGTGGCCTGTAGCTGCTGCCCGCTACCTGCTCCGCTCCCTTCACCGGCTGTCAAAACCTGCATGGTGGAGGAAATGACCCAGCACAGAAAGTCTCTGCTAAAACCCAAACAAGGCGCCCTCGGCAAGTCCGGACAGCCCCGGACATTTCTAGATCTGCCCCAGTAAGGCTTAATTTGGCAATGCCGACAAAGTTCCCGTAGGCTCCCATCTCGTATCTGCTTCCAACTCAAAACCATGTTAGAAATTAAAGGGCGGGTGTCGGGTTCTTCCCCCTCGCCGCAGAACGCCAGCTCAGCATCGCTGCTCTTCTTGCAGGGACGAAGCCACCCAGCTGGTTCCGAATTTGCAGCTTGGTTCAAAAGCCGAAGGACCCAACCATTCTTCTTGGAGCCCTGTGACTGACGGCTCTCCCCGGTGAGCGTTTGCAAGCTTGGCCCAGCTTTCCAAAAAAAAAAAAAAAAAAAGTTATTCTCTGCAAAATGCACAGTTTTGAGTGTGGAACTCATTGTCACAGGATGCTGCGGAGGTCGAGGGTATAAAAGGATTTGGAGAGAAATGAGATACACTGGGGGTTGGTAACCGTGATGGTCTGGAGGCGATTTAAAGGAAACCTGAACAGCTGATTGCAGGAGGACTGGACTAGGAGGGATCGCTCTACGCTCTGTCTTTTGGTATTTTTCCTAAACTGCCAGCTGCTCCCCACCATGAGGACGAGGACACTGGGCGAGGTGGATCTCCGGCCCAATTTAGCAGTTCCTCTGTTCTTTCAGATTTGTTTTTGAAATAAAAGCTCTATCTTTCTGAACTCTCTGGTTGTTATAGTCATTAAGACATGGGAAATAGCTATTACAGGAGACTACACTGATTTGATAGTCTTGTGTGTAACTGTATGAGAGCTGAACTGGAAGAAGTAGGAGAAAGCGCAACTAAATGAGGTGTCCTCTAGGAACAGCATTAATGGCCAATGAAATAAGTGATACAAACACATTTTTCCGTTGTCTGAAGCAAAGCCAGGATCTGGCAGTCCAATTTAGAAGACGTTCTGAATTTCTCATCATTCACTTGCATTTAGATGCCATATTAATCACAACATCCGTTAGTCACTGATAGCTGCTGGCCCAAGGTAACTTATAGTGCATTCCCTGCCTAGATGCTATTAAGTACTGAAGATTAGATATGATTATATGATAAGATATGAAAATTAGACATATACTTCAGATACGTCAAGAAAAAATAGTTATGTGGAAGATCTGAACAGAAGGAATTAAGAAAAGATGCCTCATTCTGTATGCCAGGCAGCAATGCTGTGCAACTGCTGGGAGCATCATAAGGGTAAGGATCATAAGGATCATAAGGGCCTACAAGAAAGCTGGGGAGGGACTTTTTAGGATGTCGGGTAATGGTAGGACTAGAGGGAATGGATTAAAACTAGAGCTGGGTCGATTCAGACTGGACGTTAGGAAGAAGTTCTTCACCACGAGGGTGGTGAGACACTGGCCCAGGTTGCCCAGAGAGGTGGTGGAAGCCCCATCCCTGGAAGTTTTTAAGGCCAGGTTGGACGGGGCTCTGAGCAACCTGATCTAGTGGGAGGTGTCCCTGCCCATGGCGGGGGGTTGGAACTAGATGATCTTTAAGGCCCCTTCCAACCCAAACCACTCTATGATTCTATGATATGTTATAATAGTTCCTCCACCCCATTTAAGAAAGTAATGGAATCTGGGTGCACATATATATATTTATAATCTCTGCTTCGGTTGATACTGGAGGAGACTTTAACAGACTTTAAAGAAGACTTTCTCCTTTCTGAGATCTTACACTTATTACTATAACAGCATTACATGCAGAATAGGTGCGTGACTGTAAAATCCCTGTGTATCACAGGAATGACTGCATGTTCAAATTTGGGATGCGTTACTGAATAAGGCTGGGATGATGGAAGCAACAGCCTGATACGATGTAACAGGCTGATTTTGTCAGCAGCCTCTTTGGCAGCCGTGTGGTAGGGTAGAGAGATTCCCACTCCCTAATTTATAACATTGTCCCTGTTCTGCATTTGTGCCTGTGAGCCGTACCCCACCGAACGCACAGGTTTGGGGTGCAAGCGCCGTGCCCCTCCTTGCACCCCAAACCATCAGCTGTGTGTGCGAAGCAGACTTAGGATTGCGTTTCCTTGGGGATAGTCATTGACTCGGAGCTTTGGATTTTAGCCGGGCTTCTCCTATAAGTACTTCTCTAGTTACAGTGGATTAAGAAACGCATTCTTGTGAGCCTTGCACAAGTTTAAAGATGTCTTAAATCTGCCTGAGCGCTGGAAGTCTCAATGCAGCGAAACAGGGAGCTTCTAAATTACTCGAGACAATGGTACTTTGACAGAAGGGAAAGCCTTATGCCTCTTTTTACACATAAGAAATCAGTCAAATAGGTAATTTTAGAAAGGTTAGAAAAATAGCGGCATTCTACATCCCAGTTTGTTCCTCCTAAGTCCGTAGCTTGTCTTGCTATGATCTCAGGAACAGCTGTTCCTTTTTTCTGTGGAGTTTTTGTCATCTCTCTCTTTCCTTTTTGCTTTTTTTTCCTTGAAGACCACAACATTAACATTTAGAAAAAGGAATATATAGGCACATCATGAGCAAAGTCTTCGGAGGTGTGCACTTCTGTTGGATAATGGAGATAATGAGAAGGATTGTTAGTTATTACTCTGGAGTGATAGTTCCAGAAATTGCTGTAAAAAAATTCCCTGTCCAGGCCAAAAATTAAAAATCCATCCCATCAAGGAAGGTATTGGTCTGGCTGTTTCCGATTTGCAGAAACTGGGCTGCAACTAAGGATACTGGGGGGCAAATGGTAGGTATTTCCCCCGAATCGTAGCCTCTGAAGTTCATGTTTCTGCAGTGGAGGAGGCAGAGGAGGATGACGCAGCCTTCATCGCTCTCCTTTTGTCCTCTTTACTTGTTTCTTTTGGTACCGGCGGATGGAGAAATAGGGCACTCCTGAGTTCAGCTTGGAAAAGTTCAAGCAGGGTACAGAAAATGATTAATAAAGTTTTGAGCTGGCAGGTTTATTTGCCAGGTGATGAACTACTGGTACGGTATTTCAGCTTGAAGGACTGAAAAATTGACTGTCGGGGGTTTTCTCCCTGGATTTCAAATTAGTTTATAGCGAGCTTGTGTCCAGGACACATGGAATAACTTATTTAATTTAAAATAAATCTACCAAGCACCACGCTTTGACCGTATGAAGTGGTCCTTCTCTTGCGGCTCCTTTCTCAGTGGAAAAATCCATCTTGGGAAATGCTTCTGCAGCCCAAAAGCATTAATTTTGAGCAAAAAAAAAGCAGTAAATGGAGGTAAGTCCTGGCCAGAAATGAAATGTAGCATATGATCTGCTCTCGTCCGGCATGAAGGGAGGCAGCTGGAGCCTTGTTGGGATGAGCTGCTTTCCAGCATCTGCATTTTGCACGTCTGGGAGGAACTGAACACCTGTAATTCCTGCTGCTGTCAATGGGCCAGCGCCTGACACGGCAAAATACTCGCAAAAAATACTTGCACGTCCCACTGGAGCTCACATGCATGTTGAATTTCAAGATTCAGGCACTTATAGAGAGGTCATTTAAAGGCTGTCAGCCCCAAACTAAGTATTTCCCATCAGTCTGGCCTTGGCTACTGATGTCTAGAATGGTAATTATTTTACTAGGCTTATTTATTCTCCTTCCTTTGTGCAATCTTTCATGTATTCATAGCAGAGATATAAAGGCCATTTTCAGTGACATTGTATTTCACTGGTAGAAAGAAAGGAAGAAAAAAAAATCTTTTTTCTGCTCGGATTTATGTTCTAGCTTTACGGTTGGTGAAGCGAAGTGTAGCCCAGGGAGTTCTGTAATCTATCAAAAAAACTGCACTATATGGCTGAATTATCCCTGCAAAGCAACCAATTATTTCAAAAGTAGACTTTTCCCTCCATAAGAACGCACTCAGCAGCCAAATGACTCAAAGACATTCCAGACAAAATGACTGATAACCACCCACTCCCTTCTCCCATTTACTGGAACCCCGACGGCCTCACGCT
This sequence comes from Stercorarius parasiticus, assembly GCA_013396915.1. Taxonomy (NCBI): domain Eukaryota; kingdom Metazoa; phylum Chordata; class Aves; order Charadriiformes; family Stercorariidae; genus Stercorarius; species Stercorarius parasiticus. The sequence continues at coordinate 982,545 of VWZL01000149.1, forward strand.
CCCTCTTGTTTACCATAAAAAGCCACATCAGTCTTTCTCCGTCCAAAATCGCTCTTCCCTAAACTGTAGCTCTTTCATTGTTGCTGCTCTCCTAACTGTAGTTGGGCTCAGAGCTCAGGTGTCTGAAGCAGGGCCTCCGAAGGGATCTGCTCTGGGGGGCTTTTTGGGTCCTGCCCCCCTGTTTTGAGCTATTTTCCTTTCCTGGTTGAGACTGTAATTAGTTACAGCATTGATTTTTGCTTTTATTCAGCCCAAAAAACTTTACTAAAAACATAGTGCAAGTGAAGTTCATTCTAATCTGGCCATAAAATTTTACGAGGGATGTAAATCAAAGGGAGGAGTGGCAGCTAATGCTCTGGAACACTTGAGCCCTGTTCAAGCTTTCTCAATAGAGTTAAATCCCTCCAGGAGCAATTAGCCTAACAAGCTGTTTGGTCCACTTATAAATAACGTCACCGATGGAGACGTCTGGAGGTGTCTGCTCTGTGCATAGGAGACTTTCTAAATATGCTGAGTGGTGAACGGCTTTTTTTTCTTAATCCACAGCGGTGGGGTGGAGATGCATATCTGACATGTCCCAGCAGCTTCACTCACATATTTATCATGTTTTCCAGGAAAGATAAGAGAGGGGAAAGTAGGAGTGCCATGCTCTTCTGGTCTGTCCTGCATTGCTTGGGAGCTGTGCGTGGAACGGCATGTCCTCAGTGCTGAACCCAAATGCTTTGGCCAAAGTACTTCAGAAATGGCCCTGTGCAGAATAAACCTGGAATTGTTCATAGCTGAAGTCCTTGTCGCAGCCCCTGTGACAGCTGAGGCTGGAGAGGGACTTCTGGTTGCTGTAGGTGCTAGAAATGGGATTTGCAGAAGGAGGTCCATCGGATGCCATTTGAGCAAGGAGATGTTGCCAGGGGTGAGGGTCTGGGTGCAGCCCATGGCTGTGCCGGCCCTGGAGGGCTGGGGCATGGGGGAGTGAAGTTCTACCTCTGCAGAGGATCTTTTCTGATCGTATTTGTTGGAGGGACTTCGACAAGGTGGAGACTTCTTTGGCATGTGACCAAATGACTTTGGTTCCTGTATTCAGGCGCATCTTGGCATATCTGGCCCCATGACCTCAACTAACACTATAGCCTCATTTTCTCCTTCAGCTTGAGAGCTGACCTTAGTTTTCCCACCTGTCCCGCTGGCTTGAAGTGTCTTCTTGGTTTTTTTTTAATGATCATCTGTTTGTCTTTTCTTTTTCTAAAATGCGTTGTACATTTCTAGCCTTTGTGCTCTTATGATTATGCAGCACGTAGAGAGCTTACCCCATAAAACTGGCTTTGTAAAATGCTAATTAGAAGTTTTCAATTGCAAGGATAAATAACTGCCCGTATCGCTTCAAAGTTCGACTTTTCAAAATAGGGCTGAAAGGGGGCCTTAGGCAATCTCTGCCTAAGCATGGACCCTGCCATTGCTGGAATAAACAGCCACACAAGGAGAAAACAGCACTGGATAATTACAGTAGCCTTGAGGTGGTGCCTTTAACCATAAAAAAACGGAGACTTTGATAAGAAAATAAACCTCAGCATAGATGCTGTCCTGGTTTCAACCCTCATATGACTCTGTCATTTGAGTTTGTTCACCAAACCCATCAAATTTCCATGTGTCAGGAGGCATGGAAAGTTTTGGATGAGAGGAAGAAAAGGATGGGAAAAAGATGAAAGGCCTTTGGTCTCCTCCTGTTTGCACCTTGAAGGGACAGATCAGCATTCTGCATATTGCATCCACTGCAGAAAAATGTGCTGTTGTGGGCAACTAAATATGCTGATATCTGCGTGCAAGTGAAAATGGTGATTATCCCTCTCAGAAGATGTTCTACCATAAAATCTAAGTTGATTGAGGCCAGGTTTGGTCAGGTCCTATGGCAAGGGGCTAGGATACAACACATCCAGATGGGACTATGCAGCTCAATACCAGTAGGATAAAAATTGGCCTGCTCAGAAAGCCCAGCGAGCCGAGGTGCCAGGGTAGGGCACACAATGTCGTGGGTGAAGGTGTGGTGCCAAGCACACACCTCTGGTGACATCTGCCATATTGTGTATGTATCTATAAACAGGGCAAAAGTGACCATGAGGACATCAGGGACCTGACTTACACCTTTGTGCAGGTCAAAAATGCTATTCGTATTTTTTCTCCACTCTTACGGCCAGGAAAGTCATAACTATTCAGGCAAGGAGACAATGATGTTTCTTACTCCCATCACCCCTTTCCCTTGGAAATGGCAATTTTTCCCTTCTGCAAAATGACCCAAATTGTGCACAGTCGATACATTTTGATTAACTTTTTAAACCTTCCTTTTGGATGAAGCACGGGAAATTCCACTGTTGTCAATCCTAAATGTCCTCCAAGTAAGTGCTGGATAATCAGTTGGTAAGGAGTTAAGAAAAAAAGTAATTACGGGCCCCTAAAGTTTATGAATATTTAATAGCGTTTTGCAGAGATGAGGAGTGGGAAAAGCTCTGAGGTTACACAATGTGCTGTGCTGCTGGTTGTCTTTACTAAAGCATCCAGATCTCAATGTTTCCTTTCCCAGTCTTGTTTCTGCTGTTATTCTAAGGCATGTAGGCTTCTACCACATGTTTATAAGCTGATAAAACCATAATGTCAGGAATGTTTTCCTTCCTCTATTAGATTAACAAAATAAGTGACTTTTCAGATACAGGCCTGTTTACCGTACTCCACACCGAAACAATAGTTGTGAATAGGTGTCGTAACTCACGGAGAGGTGAGAAAATAAGAGCTGCTCAGCATAAACGCCGATGTAAGATGTATCTGTGCATCTCAGTGCTGATGAGAAATGTTCTGCTCTCCTGACACGCTCTCCTCACGGGACCCCCGGTGTCGCACCACTGCTTTGCTGGGCTGGCAACCCTCAGCTGTGGCAGGAGGGGTGACATAATGTTTAGTCCAAATATCTAAGAATTAAGTCCCATCAGGCATGACTGAGTCCTCCTGCAGCCACTCTTGAGCAATTCATAACTGTACGTGTCAGGTGGCTTTCTGACGACGCGGGGTTTGACTCCCATTAAGACAAAACAGCCACACAAAAGACTTTTCATAATGAAGGACTATTACAAATGGTCCGTAATGAGATTTTCCCAAAGCCATAAATATACTCCTCTTGATCTCTCGTGCACTTAAGACAGCCGTGCGTTGTGTGAGGCTTTCAGAACAGACACCGACATAGAGAAGTCTTGGGGATGGGGAAGAGCCTTGAGCCATCAGAGCCAATTACACTAAAGTCCCAAAATACATAAAGCATTTCATCAAGGGAGATCAAAGTGCCTTTCATGGGAAGGAACCGCTACGGTCTGTCTTTTCCCCATGGGAAAACTCTGGGGAAGAAATTGTCTGGCCAATTCTATAGCAGCATTTTTTAAATGTTAACCCGAGAGTTTACATCCGTCGCAGCTTCCCACTCGCCCTCACAGCCTCTTGTGAGCTCTGCCCAGACCGACATCAGCCTTTACACATCTTGGGGTGGGACATAGAGCAGGCGAGATGAAGAAAAGAAGAGGGGGAAGTCTGCAAAAGAAACAAAACGCAGCCAAACCCATGAACAAAACACGTCAGCATCCGCTGTAGATACCTGGTGTGTGTTGCATCACATAAACGCTGTGCAATCACCTCCAGTAAAAGAGCTGAAGGAATATTTTTGCAGTTGCGTTGCTCACTATCAGTTGGAAGTTGTTGCTTTGGACTGTGAAGAGCCCAATGGCTGCAAAGAATCCTCAGTTTTAATATATCTTATGAATATACCATGATGGTGATAGTGATAGCAAGGTTTTTCCTTCAAATCACTTCTAGTCTTTGGGTTCCGTAGTGACGACTGGATCAGCTCGAGCAGCACAGTTAGCATTATCTGGATATTTAGTGGAGCGCCTTGTTCCTGGATAATCTGGTAATCTGGAAACGATGGAAAAGCACTGAAAAGAGTGATGATTAGCTCAGTTATCCCTCACCTTAATCAACTGTGTATAAAATGTTCCTTAAACTTTATTTCCATGTTGTCCCATTTGTCTCAGAGAGAAAAGGACGCAGTGGCAACGCGTGCAAAAGAAGTCCAGCTCTACACACAAACAAGCAAGGCGTGGAGTGAGGCTCACAAGAAGACTCAGGGTCTGCATTCACATTTATGATCTCTAAAACACAGTAGTTTCCCATGGACAAACCGGCCCTGATATTACCAGAATACTAAATGTTTCTGCTGTGATTGGGAAAGTGAACACTAATTAGGTTGATGGACTTAATCCGACTAAAATATCTGGTTCTTCCGTTGTTCCACCTTTTGTTGAGTTTCCTTCACTGCGACCAACTTGGGCTGAACTCTCAGGACACTCGTTTTGCTCTAATAAACACACAGGAGTTACCCATAGGCACCTAGTGAAGTCCAGCGCTTTGCTGTGTCCAGTCTCTGCTGACTAAGAGGACTGGAAGTGGTTAAGTGGTTATGGAGTTTGGTTTCATCTCTTGGATCCTAAATTTGGCCAACACTAAGTCCTTGAAAGGCTCATGTAACATTTGGGAAGCGCTGGAGCACAGAGAAGCTCTGCTGATGTTTGAGGCTCTTCTGTAATGGGTATAAGCTGGACGATGAAGACCTATTTCCAGCCATCTCTTTCTCCCTCAGGTTTTCTCAGCTTCATTGATGGGCTGTGATTCTGCACCCTCTTTTACATGGACTTGACTGACTCCGTCTCAAGGAAAAAATACCAAATCATGACATGGAAACTCTTCTCTGCATTTATTTTATTCAAATCCTGCATCACTCACACCAGAAATCTGGTTTAAATGCTATTTGTTAGCATTACTGAGCAATATTTCATAGAAAACAATATAGTTTATGGCACTCCATTAGTTCAAACTGACTGCGAACCCTGGGCAATTTTGTGCAAGCACATGGACAAACTTGTGCCAGGAGCGGGAAAGCACCCGGATGCGTTCATTGCCTTCCACGTTAGCTGGAGTCGTGTTGACACAGACACTCCTGGTGGAAAGATCCTCTGCATCTATGGGTGATGCGGTCCCAGAGGAGAGCGTCCCCTTGGCCGCCTCTTTGCTCGCTTTGCGTTGCTGCTTTCTCCTTTCATGAGTTTGGGATGGTTTCGCTGTCTCTGCCCCCTCAATCTGCTGGGACTTGCACTTCCAATTTGCCTTCTCGAACGACTCCAGAGGGTGTTTCCGGGAGGACCTTGTCTCTTGAATTTGTTTCCCCTGTCTGATTCACAGAGCCTGAGCTTGTTTGATCTCCCAGGGCCGGCATTTCCAGCAGCTCCCTGGGGCTCCATGAAAGGGGAGTAAGGAAGAAGAGTTCACATATGCTACACAGAAATCTCCATATTTTAAAGGGTATCCTGTATCCCCGCTGGAACATTTTTAATGGTCCACAAATCAGGGGGAAAAAAAAAAAAAGAAGTTGAAAACCACACTTAAGGCATTCATTGTTCAAAGCCCCGCTCTTCTGGGGGCCGCCGTCTTCATGAAGGCTCCACGGGGCCGTGATCTGAGGAAGCCTGTGCTGAGATCCGACTCTGAGACCCCGCTCACCCGGGGCTGGGTGGGGGTGCTGAGCCCACGCTCTCAGGCACACGGTGTTTATCTTTCAGGGGTATGTTTCCATTTGTGGTAAAGAAAGCAAGAGAAACGATTTCCAAGGAAGAACATGCAAAGGTATTAGCTATGGAGATTTATGCCCTGCTTATGACAGCCAACGGGGGTTTGGTGAAACGTGCGTTAGAATGGGTAAAGACTGATTTTATTCCCCTTTAAAACTCCTAGAGCAGGATTCTGCTCTCCTTGTGACACCCTCTGATGAGACCTGAGAGTTACCCCAGTTGGCCAAGACAAAAATTGTTCTTGGGGTTTTCAGGAGCGCTTGGTAAAATCAGCGCTAATTCAGCATGTTGCAGCTTCTGTCTTCCCTTTGGTTTTCACTTCGTACCCTCCGTGAATCCACGGTGACTAACACAGGAAAACGAACAGCTCCAAAAATAAAGTCTGCTGCCTTTAAGTGAACTTTTTAATATGTGTCTTCTGCTTTAGTCTTTGGCGGTAAGAGGTATCACCACAAGGTGCTGAGAATGCTCCAGCTCTTCAGCAAGGAGGTACATTTTGCGGGAATGATATGTATATAGGCTGGGTTTTGTTCTTACCGGACTCAGAAGAGGAGTTACGGAGGCTGAAGAAACGATATCCCACAGGAAGCAAACGATGGGACTGGCCAACAATTTGCAACTTATTGTTTAGACAAATAGAAAGAAAGAAAATCTTTGCTTGTGAGATCGAGAGAATACATTCTCCAGATGTGTCCACTATCATCTATAATTACTTTCAGAGTATGCTTGTTCTGCAAAGTCTTCTTGGAATGGGATTTACATATAAAAGCATTTGTGCAGTAAACATTTGGTGATTTTGCTGCTTCCTGGTCAGTAACTGACTAAAGCAGAAATAGTTGTTAATTACACAAGCAAAGCATAATTTCATTTGATTTCTGAACGTTCTGAATCAAAAGGTACTTTCTATAACTATTTTGCAAGCATAGAACAAATATTTGTCAGGAGGTCAAAATCGATATTAATGTTTCAGTAACCAAGTTGTGCAAACTCTTAAAAAGGTTTACAGTCTAGAAAGGTCAACAGCTTGTAGGGAATTCCCATTATTTCAGCAGAGAAATTGCTAAGGTAACCGCTCATTTGCTAAGATAGCATCTCTTGCAAATATCCTCCAGCGTATGACAGGTCTCCAGTTAAACCCATTAAAAAAGGACTTGACACTTTTCCCATCCCCCCTCCAGCTTGCAGTGCCAGCAGCGCTACCGTTGACCGACCTGTTGTTTGGTACTACGTAAGATGTTTTCACAAGGAAGAGTATCTTTTCCCCTGTTTATCTACGGGATAAGCAAGAAATACTTGCTCTTTGCCTTAGCTGCTCTCATAAGCCACGGGCTAATGTATATTTTTAATGCCCAGGGAGAGCATGGATGCAACCACAAATTACTTCTTTCTCCCCTTTGGAGACATTTGCCCACTCCTGCAGATGCCCTGTCCATCCTCCTCCTCCTCCTCCTGGCTGAGGAAGGCCAAAATGCGCCAGATCCAGAGGGGGCACACATAGGGGTCCCCATGAGCTGGATGTGAGCATCCCAACATCCATCTGATTTCAAAGCAGGAGGAGAGCAAGACATGGGAATATTCGGTGATTATACAGGGCTCTAGAGACCTCTCGTGGACAAACACACTTGTTTCCATCACGCTACATGTTTGCATTAGAGATAGGCTGCATTTATTTCCCAAGCCTTAACCCGGTTTGGCATTATTAGTGGTCCATGGTGCCGCAAAGGCTGATGCTGATCCTACGGTGATGATTAAGCAAACAGCCTTTTGAATATTTTTAATTGACTTTCTCACTTTGCCTTGTTCTGCAGTTCGTTTTTATGTTATAACCTTTGTATTCTGAAGCGGTATACGGCAGCGAGTATCATTCAAATTCACGTAGCTGCCTTATTGCTCTTGACCAAAAGGGGTTTGTTTTTTCTTAATATTTTAACTTGTTAGACAATATAGACGCTAGAGGAGGAAGAATAAAAAGAGTAACAGTGAATTTTATTCCTGTGTATTTCTTGCTGAACATAAATTATTTGAAAAGTGGTATTTCTTCTCATCCTAAAAACCTACCAAGATTCATTGATTTCGTTGACTCTTTTCCTCCCCCTATTTTTTATTGACAATTTTTTCCTCTGTCACAAAGCAGAGAATTGCCGTCAGTCAGAGAGAAATCTGGAGGTTACCGAGCATCTCTCAGGCTGGCAGGAGGTATTTAATCGTTGAAAAACACCACTCTTAAACAAGAAATAAATCGGTGATTGAATTTTTATTTACTGATGAAAAAAAGTTCAAAATTTTTCCCTGAGAAATGTGTGAACCTGGTTGGGTCCAGGCCCCGGGAGGTGCCTCCTAGGAGACAAGCGTTATGCCAAAATCCATATGTTTCTACCCATCTGCCAGTGCAGGGATAAATTGCTTTTTCTCCAGAGATTATTCGATTTTTTCCGTGATCCGCCTCATTTTCCGGTTCCATCCTTTCCTCACTTAGGTGAATTATTGGTGACCCCTGATGTTTTCACTTGACGAAAAGCATAAGGAGAAATGGCTGTTTTCTTCACTGCCCTGGCGTTGCATGAAAGTGCCATAAAATCAAAGGCAGACAAAAGGTTTTCTATTAAGGGGATGTAATTAAAGAGCGCGCCCAGTTGTCAGGGCTTATCTTCAGCCTCTGTGAGCAGCCCGCTGCGTGGAAGTCAAAGGCAAGGTAATTTTTCTTTTTAATATTGCAGTAACTCCAAGCTATTTTAAAAGAAAATCTGCTGACAATTTTGGACAGAAAGCTACATCCCCAAAAGAAATTAAAATCTTGGCAGGAGGCGCCCGATTTCACCGGAAAATTTCAACGTACCAGGGAGCTGAAAACCAAATGAGCGGGATGTATTTTAGCTGAATACCCTTTATTTTTTTGCCGGGGGGAAAACACAGATTGGCTGCTTCCTTTTTAATTCTTTTCTGTCATTTTTCTGCAGGGGAAAGGACGGGGGCATACTTTTTCATCGCACTTCGTGGCTTTGGTTGTGGGTGCAAAGCGTTAATGGGGGAATCGGGAAGAAGCGGATAAAGCTGTCGAGGTTCAGAGCTAGCTCTCCTTTTCCCGATGCATGCTAGGAATGCTTTAAATGCTGTGCTCTGAGCAGATTTTAAGTGGATTTTTAAGTGGATTTTAGAGCAAATTTCTCTCTTCAGCAGGCTGCTCTACTCAGCTCCTACAGCGGTGGAATTTTAGCACCACTTTTTAATTTTTTCTTGTCCCTGTGCTGACTGTAAACCGGCGTATTCTCGCAATAAAATTCTGGGTATTTTTAAGACGTCTGGGAAAGACTGGAGCAATGTGGTAGCGGGTTTTTTTAATTTATTTTTTCCAGGTTTTCCCCCCCCCTCTTTTATTGCAATCCTGGTTATCAGCTGTACCCAGGCCAAACATGGATCTGGAATCCCAAATTCTTGCCCCATTTTCCTCTCTATCTTTGCCTAAAGATTTCTCATTTCAGTTTGACAAGCCACCAAGAAGTTTGAGCCTGGATATTATTTTTTGCGGTACATCTTATCGGCCAATTAGTGTTTTAATTTAAATGTACAAGTGCCTATCTCTCCCTTCACAGTTATTCTGCCTGATGTAAAACAATCGTTTGGTTACAGACTTCATGAATCAATGTTATCACGACTCGTGAAGTATCTTATTTGCTTTGTGATATGAATGTTTAGCGTATTTTTAAATTCTATTTTCTTGGTTTTTACTTTTATGTGCCATGAAAACCAGAGTGATCTCAGCAGGCTATTTTCCTGTTGTTAAGCCCTGAACCCTAATCTGAAGGAAACAAACCCAGCTCCTCTTATTTTCAAACAGATAAGATTTGCGAGGTTATTAATCACAGGTTCAAATGGCTACACTGGGAATTGAAAATGATATACAGTTTTATATAAAACTTGTCAACATTTATTACAGAGACGGACCATCCGTCCAGTGGGAGCCTTAGAAAGTCATTATGTGTCTGGTGTATGATAAAGAGCGATTTAACTGCATAAACAGCCATGACATCATGCTGAACTTACATGTTCTTTCATCTGCCCCTCAACGATACCGTTTCTTTTTGGCTATTGCCCCGAGCTTTGATTTTGGATGGGGGAGTTCTTTCTCCTCCTGTGTATCGAGTATTCTATTTATCCTCTTTTTTTTTTTTTTTTTTTTTTTTTTTAAAA